>CM076610.1:18604457-19110533 GCA_038502775.1 Hippodamia convergens
ATGTCAATGTGTAAAATCGACTCTTCTTGACAAACATCTCACTTCGTTCTATCAAAAGACCAGATCGAAGTCCAGGTCGTAGGTGTTGTAATAGCATCCTTTTCAAATGAAAGCAAAATATTTGTTTTTACGGGAAAGTAGAGTACTATTTATGAATTTCATGTTAGTTTCAAGGCTAGACAGTTTCAGATTAATTTTCAAAATGGGTGGTAAATTTTAAATCGATTTGAATGATTTTTCAGTGCTGTGGTTCTAAGGCAGACCGCGATATGTCCGAAATCCCGATTTCAGAGGGTAGGCTTTGATAAATCTTGAACAACAGGCGTAATTATGATTGCATTCGATTGCATAACGAGTTCGGTAATGAATTAAATACTTCACCGAAAAATCAACCGCACTATTATTTAAAAATTATGAATCAGAAAGCAAATTTGAGTTGAACATAAATGATAAATTCTACGTGAAAATATTTGTCAAAAACGTTTTTTATCTTAGCAATATCATGAGAGATTATCTGGGTACCACACTTTCCCGAGAATGCTATAATTTCAAAATCACAGAATTTAACATCTATCAAAAACCATTTGAATTTTCATGAAAAAGGAGCCCATTATTTTTAACTTAAATTTTGATATCTATTCGATTGCAGAAATTACCTCAGGGTGACAACGAATTTGAGATGCATTGTACATAAATATTATAATTACAGTCGTACCTCGGGAAGTTTCCGAAAGAACCCTACCTTACAATAATCGATATTAGCTATTAGATATATCCACTTCAACTGGCGGGAATGCATGTTTCTTTAACTCGCAAAAGATGGCTTCGCCTGAAACTGAAGGAAGTAGGGTTAGTTTAGGTAAGATGAGGTTAGGTAAATTAAAGACAGACTAGGTTATGTTCGTTCCAGTTAGAAAAAGTTTAAGTTATGTTTAATAAAGTAGTGCAGAGTTAGTTTCGGTTAGTTGGGTATAAGATGGGGTTTGGTTTGGTTGGTCTATGTTCTGTAAGATTGGTAAGTTTTTATTCAAATGGAATAAAACACGTCGGACCAGCAAGTGATTGCCATGAAGTAGAAGCCGCTTTCTAAAGAAGAAGGACAACACAATAATTAGGGTCAAGGTCTGCAGCGTTGTAGGTACATACCATAAGCAAAGCAGTGGTTATGGTTATGGGCGTCCACAACAATCAGAAGAAAGAAGTTTGTATATTATATATATATATATATATATATATATATATATATATATATATCAGTCGGAATATTTGACAAAATTCTCAACAAAATATGGCATGGAAAATTGTAAACCAGCTTCACACACCGATGGATATTAATTACATTATAAATGATCTTTGTGAAAAAGAGATGTCGCTAGAAAAGTCATGTAGATCATTGATAGGTTCTTTATTATATGCTACTATAGGTCCAGACCTGATATCGCTGTTGCAGTATATTATCTCGGTAGATTCCAATGTTACCTAAACCTAGTAGAGATTTATGGATGGTATTATTCAAAGTGTAGAATTATTAGACGATATTTTTTATATTTCTGTCAAGTTTTTGAAATACTCTCTAAATTATATGAAAATTTCAGATGATTTTTCGTAATGACTTTTCTATTGTATCTTGGCAGTTGGTGTGAATGTTACGAAAATTGAAGATTTACTGAATTTAAATTGAAAATTGATCGGTTGTCAGAGTTCACAACCACAAAACAAAAATTATAACTGGGTAAAATAGCTGTATTGGATTCATTACAACACTCCCTTGAGTACTGCAATGAACTCATTACAATACAGAAATAGAGAAAAAGAATTCTAGGCTGTATTCGCAATACATTATATTTCAAATTAGGACCATAGTTTTCATGAAGGGATCTCACCATAAGTAGGTCATGCAAATTCTGACAGGGCTAGAGGAAATGCTCGAGATCTAGGAAACAATCAACTAATGCTCTCAGTACTGCTGAAGCGGAACTCATTTCTTGTGAAACAACCATGGAAGCAGGTTGGATTGTAACTTAATGGATGATCTGAAACTTGAAATAAATATTGTGAAAATTTTTTAAGATAATCAGATAAACTATATTGATGTCAAATATAATTTTTTGTGAAAGAGAAGGTAGAAGAAAAATTTATAAATGTAGAATATGTTAACAATGGTGAATAATTGGCAGATATCTTCACGAAACCATTGAATAAAACTCTATTAAATTATTTAGTTGAGAATTTGGGATTCTTTAGATAAGAGAAAAAAAGGACGGTTGAGGGAGTATGTTGAAATGTCAATCTTCCATTTTCTGTGTAATTTTTCCTGTGATTAAAAACAGTTAAGTTAGTAGACCTTTGAATGTTGGGTCATATATTTATGTCGTAAGTTTAAGAGGATGGTTGTGAGTGCATCTGAAGAGGATTAAATACAGTTAAGTTTATTAACGAGTTATTTTCACTAAAATATTATCCGCATACTGCAGCACTAAAAATTCAATATTTCTTTCACTAGTTTCCTGCCACTAATGAATTCAATAAATAATCAAGAAACGTCTGCAATCTGCAAGGGTTGGCAAGGTTATGTAATAGAATGGGTTTATGCCATGTAATGAAATGATCCGTTATCGGCTTTTAGGCCGAAATATGACACGATTTAATGAGAATGATATAAATCGGTTATTGAATTCATTGAAAATTAACCAAGTTTGAGTCATAGTGAACCACTTTAGGATACATACAATTGAATTTAGATCGTTTTAGTTTTTTTGAGTATTTAATCCTTATATCAGAATGGACCACGCCAATTCATGTTCCGATTCAACTAGATACCCCCTCTGACCAATGTAGCCAAAACACTTCGAAAGAAGTGGCAATTCCACTGCAAAGAATGACGTCGACCAAACCTAGGAAGCATTCTCACGTAATATCTTTAAGCTGTTCCCTGGCACTCGGAGGGAGAAAAAAATATAATTAGGTATTGAAGCACCGAGATGTTTGCAATCTCTCTCAAAGCACGGCAGTTTCGATGGAACAATAGCATTTCAAACAATGTGTCGTATGTGCTAGACCGTTCCTTGATTAGAGAACGGGGTGAAGTGTAAAAAAGATGATATAACATGAGGGTGAATGAAACGAGAGTACACGGGGACGTGAATCAAAATTGATTCAACCTATATAGGGTGATTCACGAAAACTGTTGGTTTGAATATTTCAAAACAAAAAACTAGAGATGAATACTTGAAATTTTATAGTTGACCTTTGTTAGGAGAGATGAATTCTTTGGAAAAATTTCAATTCTTTCGACTTCTTGTTTCACTACAGAAATTTTAATGTAACACTCAATATTTTCATTCATAATTACATTTTTAATTCTAGGTTGCTTCAATGTATAATTCGCAATTGTTTACTTGATAACTTGCATAGAAGAAAACCTTAACATTTTCAATTGAACATAGGTACAGAATGTTTGGATTCCAAGTTCAAGTCAGCCATGACAAAAATTATTAGAACTCAATTATCGCGAATAAGAACAATTCAATATGTCCCCCATATTCTTCGAGGCATTTCGAAAGACGTTTTCCAACAGATTGTGTTGGTCTAAGAATTTCGGAAGGGTCCAATACTATCGAAAGCAGCCAAAATTTTAATTCTCACATCCGGTTTATTCAGCATGATCATTACAAACTACTTCCTTGATCCAACCATATGAATAAAATGTAGCGGATTCAGATCCGATGGTTGAGCTGGCCATAAAAAAGGACCTTTATTCCCCACCAACGGTAACTTGGCATCTACTTTTCTACTGGAATGAGATGGTGCTTTTTTCATTCGAAACCAAAGAGTATGGATCCAGTTGAATAGTAGAATATTTTTCACCACTCTGCTTAAAATTCTCGAAAAATAACCTTTTCCTATTTTATATTCATGGTACAGGGTGATTCACTTATCTTGGTAACCCCAATTTTCTCGAAAATGTCCTAATTTTTTTTCATTCTGTGAATGACGTCTTGAGATGTGCGTAAAAATCTGCGAAAAAAATTAAGTCGCCAGGCGTCGCGGCGCTATCGAAATTTTTTTTTTCCAGGAACATGCCCTTTTATCGTTTCATTCTAAAGATATTTTCATTTTAAATTTTTTTTCAGAATACAATTTTTTTTGCATTACCAACCGTCAGCGATCTGCAGTGTGTTTTATGTTAATTCTTTTCCATTTATTTTTTCTGTATTATGATAATCTGCCTTTATTTCAAGACATAGATATGATATAATCTTTTGAATGAACCGATAAAAAAGGTTATGTTCCTGAAAAAAAAAATTGATAGCGCCGTGACTCCTGGCGTCTTTATTTTTTCTCAGATTTTTACTCGCATCTCAAGACCACATTGACTTGTTCAAAACGTTATTCACAAGAAGAAAAAATATTCGGATGTCTTCACGAAAATTGGGGTTACCAAGATAAGTGAATCACCCTGTACATGTTATAATGTGTCCGATCATCCATTTCTAACGGGAACCCAGTAATTCTGAGTTGGAATTCTTTTATTGCTCAAGAACTCTCTTGAGACCAAAAAAGCTTTTTTCTTCTGTTGAAAATCTCTGGTGAAAAAATTTCACCCCATCAGTCCACATGATTTTTCATAAGAAATCACTATGTAGTAAAGCATAGGATAATTGATTTTTCAATTAACATATTTGAAATGAACGTAAATACCATGTGCGAAGGGGATCATCAGAGAACTGATATCCGATCCTCAATGACTTAGACGTCTGGAGATAAACGAATAATTTCCTTTTTGATTGCGACAATACAGTGTGTATTGTATTATGATATAAAAATAAAAATGATTTTCATTTTCAATTCTCCAATACCAAACACATTTTTATTTCTGAGAGAAGCGCAAGAAATAACAATTCCTTTTCATTCTTTGAAATATACAAAGGACCATGTTATATCTTGGATATTCAAATTTATACATTATATATTATTAAAAAAATACTTATATTAGAATAGTGCGAAATCTATTTCTGCAAAATGATTCATTAAAGACACTCTAATGGGACTTTCTTCCGCTTTTCTTCTTCCTCTCTTCTCTGAGGGGGCACCGTCCGAAACACTTGTTCAGTTCAGCCGTGACCGATAAATGAATCTAACATGTTTTAGTAAGCAGCAGTAAGTAGCATCGTTTTAGACATGGGCCCCCACAAACCAGGGGGCCACCGGGGTATTCCCGGTTACCCTGCCTGTCCAGTCCGGCCCTGGATGGGAAGCGTACCTGGAGAACCATGGAGGTAGAAGAAGGGGAGGTGCAGCATATCCTATGTTTCCCTTGCTATGAAAGTGTCACCAAAAATCCGCCATGTTGCGGAGCCAAATTTATGGCGGGAATTTTGTATATTTGAATTTTCACAATTCGAAGTTTGTTCGATTCTCTTTTAATGACAAAAAAGAATAAATAATGATCGAAACAAATCAAGGATTCAAAATGTCATAAACACATTGCTTCTAATGAATTGGTGAGTTGAATTACGTACGGAATGAATAATTTGTTCCTGTTACTAATCATTCATTCTATTTTTCCAATCAAGGTTCATACAAATTCAGATAATATGCAATGAAACGAATAGGTAAATTATCTCGTGTATTCCTATCAATTAAAATTGTTTGCAACAATAATTAAACAATGTATTTACAAACGTCAAAAAATTTAGCTTTTCACCATTAATTGGCGGAGTAAGATCAGCATATGCTGTACAAGAAACCATTTCTTATATGTTTTTCCACTACATACAACTGCCAAAAACCAACGAACGAATAATAAATAAGGCCAAAATTGCAGAACCTACATTTTAATATACTAGTCCACTGCATTTAGATCGAAATAGGCCCAAACTTCGGACCAATTCATACAAAAGCAAATGAAGGTTTTTCGGGTAGGTCTCGGTGTCCCAAATGATATCCCAAAAGTCCCCTAGGCGGGAGTGACCGCATAACATTTGGCAACGCTGTAAAGGGCTAAAATCCTGCCCCAATGTGAATTTTCGTAAATACCTCGGTCCCTATCGATCCTACGATAAAAATACATCAGTGCAAAAAGAAAGCTGATGAAATTCCTAGAAAAAAGGTCTTAGGTCGTTTTTTTGATATATACCAACGGTTTCGTCACAATCTTGCCTTCAATTTGAAACGTTGTGATATTTCTGGATAATTGAGGTACTATCCACACCGCCTTTGAGGATGACTACAGGACGCGTTTTTCTCTAAGTAGTATCCCCTACTAGGCCTAATCCACGACTTCTTTGTTTTTTAGAAAGGTGTTCGAACGCTAATTTTCTTCTCCTTCGTCTACCCCTTCTATGAATGCATGTGTATTTTCCGCGATGACATCCGTGGAGTCAATCTCAGAGTTTTGGATTCCTGCATCGGTCACATTTTATTTTTCTGAGGAATCTTCAAATGGTTCGGCATTCAGCAGGATCGAGGGCAGGATTTTCCATGGCAATTGCCACAAACCGGTGAGCAACGAAGTCCCAAACTTCGACGGCCTCACATTGGTCCACAACTTTTCGTACAGTTGCAAAATATCATTTTTGAACGACAATCAGGCGCAGGAAGTTGGGATGTCATTTTTTGTTACAATATATTGTAAACAAAAGGCAATATATATTGCCTTTCAACATCCATCCCACTCCTGAGGATTCAAATTGTTACCAAGCCATTGTTGTACTTGATAGTACACTGTGAACAGATGTTCACAGATGTTATTGTGCTGTGTCAAGAGTTGGAGGTAAAAGATTCAGTCTCACTGGTCTGCTTCTGCTAACAACTTTAATCAAGCAAGAATACCGGTAGTTATTGATGGAAAGTTTTTTAATGGGGGCAACATAGATTGAGTGGAAAAAACTTCATTCCGCTTAAAGGTTATGTGCAGTATTATTTTTGTTGAAGATTCCAGCTCCTTTTTTCAAGTCCTACCATTTTCTTAACCATTCTCAAAGCTGCGGTCTTTCCTTTATTGAACAGAGCAGATGTTGTGTCGCTTGGTGGATCGAAAACTAGTTCGTATGTCCTGGCGCAAAATTTCTGCAGAAGTACCGATATTCTGCCTCAGAATCTTTCCTATTTGTACCAAGCTTGATTCAAGATATTCTGTTTTTTCTTTGATGTGATAACAATACGGTCTCCATACTCCTCTTCGAGTTTTCTATTAATTGTCTTGTCATCAGGTATGTATTCTGTCAGAACTGCTTTCAATAAGTTAATTTAAACTGAGAGTCTTCATGATTTCCAATGAAAGAAAAAATGTCCATTGCATCGACATTTTCATACGCAGGATGACCAACTTCATTTTTCGCAGACTAGCAAGTTAATTTTATTGACACAAATTTCATGATATTCAGCTTCAGATGCAATATCCTATCTGTGTCAAACGTTACACGGTTTTTTAACAGATTTAATGCCGAATCATCTCCGGCAAGTGCTATAATATTTCCTTTGAAAATGGAGTTTGAAACATGACAAATTATTTTACGCTTGTCCTTTTTGCTATTTGCTCTATTACCTCCCGCTCTTGACGCAGCACAACAACATCTGTGAACATCTGTTTCGGGTGTACTATCAAGGACAACAATGGCTTGGTAACAATTTGAATCCTGAGGAGTGGGGATGCATGTTAAAAGACAATATATTGTAACCAAAAGCGACATCCCAACTTCCTGCGCCTGATTGTCTTCCAAAAATGATATTTTGCAACTGTACGAAAGGTTGTGGACCAATGTGAGGCCGTCGAAGTTGGGACTTCGTTGCTCACCGGTTTGTGGCAATTGTCATGGAGAATCCTGTCTGAATGCCGAACCATTTGAAGATTCCTCAGAAAAATAAAATGTGACCGATGCAGGAATCAAAAACTCTGAAATTGACTCTACAGATGTCATCGAAGAAAATATACATGCATTCATAGAAGAAGAAGACGATGGAAAATAAAAATTAGCGTTCGAACACGTTTCCAAAAAACAAAGAATTCGTGGATTAGGCCTATTAGGGGATACCACTTTGACCAAAAGGCGCCCTGTAGTCATTCTCAAAGGTGGTGTGGAATAGAGTACCTCCATTATCCAGAGTATCACATATGTCAAATTGAAGGCAATATTGTGACGAAACCGTCAGTTATATCGAAAAACGACCCAAGACCTTTTTTCTAGGAAATTTCATCAGCTTTCTTTTTGCTCTGATATATTTTTGTCGTAAGTGTGATAGGGACCGAGATATTCACGAAAATTCACATTGGGGCAGGATTTTAGCCCTTTACAGCGTTGCCAAATGTTATGCGGTCACTCCCGCCTAGGGGACTTTTGGGATATCATTAAGGACACCAGACCTACCCGAAAAGCCTTCATTTGCTTTTGTATGAATTGGTCCGAAGCAAAAGTCTAATTTCAGTGGACTATACCTCGAAGTTGGCCATCTTGAGGTGCCAAATCCGGATTTGTTTCGGTGACACTTTTCAAAACGGTATGCCCCTCCACTTTCTTTACCTCCATGTGGAGAACCATATCGCGCTTTTCGCATACGCGCCTATTAGCGCAATGGTGATTCGATAGTAACGACTGAACGTTTATTGGCCAGTTTTTGAGGTCTTTTAACTCAGTTTATTTTAACGGGACGATTTTGGCAGTTTATCTATTCGATAACTAACTGGCGCATAGGAAAGACGTAATGTTGGATTTCGAACCTCACTTTTACTGTTAGTTTTGTCTTGAGATCACTCTCTTTTGCGTATTTTGGTTTAGAAAAATGTATGTTAACATATTATACTGTTGTGGTTGTAGAATGATGGAATATGTAGGGTTATTCACGAATATGGCTCTATAGAATATTTTCAGGAAAGACACAAGTTTAAGGATCGAAATTGGGGGGAAATTAGGTGCTCATTTACATTGTCACCCTCTTCGATTATGGTTACAGACCAGGTTCACATTTGCTGCCCTTCGTTATCTACATCTTCAATTAAGGTTGCTTCCTCAATGCACCCAAGATTCAAAATCTTACTGTGTAAAACTGGAGGCTCGAGTCGTACAACTTGGGCTTGAAGTTCCTGTTTACTCTGTTTCTTTTACGTGTTACTTGAATCAGTAAAGATTTCTCACATTGAGCTTTCATATTATTTTTAAATTGAAAAATTCTTCAATAAATTGTATTTTTTCATCGGTTTTATAATAAGGGGACCCTCTACATAATTGGACAAAGATTTAAATGAATATATATGAATAAATAAGTGCTATCTAACATTATTTAGAGAAAAAATCTTATAGGTCAGGGGTGGCCAAACTTTTGACCTCTGAGGTCTACTTGTGTTCAAACATATTTCTCGCGTACAATGTAGAGGTTACAAGGGAGCATTAAAACATTTTAGCAATAAATTAATAAGTATTTTGAATTTGAACAAGTCAATTACAAATGAAACACAACACATAATGTTTATGCTGTATTATGTTTTTGGGTGGATACTTGCATTTATACTGCATTTTTTCATCAAGCTAATAATACATTCAAAATTTTTTTCTCTTGAGTTTATTGATCTACGGGGGCTACCTAAATATCTTTTGCGGTCGATCTTGGCCACCTCTGCTGTAGGTGCTTAGTCATCTAATCATCCTCCATGTCCTTTTCCCCCTTTTTCTTTAAAAAATCACTTTAAAACAATAAGTTGCTTATTGTTTCTAGTTCCTAAGACCAATATAGCAACTAGCATTAAACGTCTAGTTATTTACAACCATGCTTCTTTCCTTCGATTTTTCGTGGAGTCCTACCTTTTTTTGTGCTCGATGATATTTGTACACTCTTCGGCAATATCTAGAAAGCAAGCTCTATCAAATATTATTGCTATGTTTCAATACTTTCCACATGAAAATAATTTTTTTTGCTCGAAAAAAAATTATTCAACACTATCAAAACAGATATGTAGAAGTATGATATTCTGATTAGATGATAACTTCCTCAATTTGAATTTCGGGAGTGGAGTTTCGAATTATGTTTTTTTTTTAATTAATCGTTAAAATATTAATTTGCATGTGGCGACATCTGTTGCGATAGAAACAAACCTGTGATCCAGTCGATAATCATCAGTTATCTATTCGATAGTTAACGGACTACAGAAAAATACTTCAGAAACGCAGTTAGGTTTAACGAGATGTTATTGGTTGGTTAAAGTTATCGAATCGTTTACTATTGGAAGGTTAACTCAAGACCTCGGAAACTGGCCATAAATCGTGCAGAATTTGAACTCCCGCTTCTGGGACAACGAGAAACCAAAAGCAGAAACATGAACGACCACTAGGTACATAGTCCCAAGGTTATTGTTTTGGCTGTCATATCTGATGAAAGCATGGTTGGCCCATATTTTTTTGTAGACCGACGAAGGCGAGCACTTATAGTGAACGGTATCATGATAGGATAAGAAACTTTTTGGTTCCACAGCTGCAAGAGTTTGAGGGCTTTTAATGTGGAAAACATGATTTTCAACAAGATTGTGCCACCTGCCAGAACTCCAACCAATCACTTGAGCTTGTCAATAGTCCCCAAACTAAAACCTCTTGATTATTTTGTATGGGGATACTTTAAACAGGAAGTGTATGCAAACTAACAACAAACTTTAGAGGAATTGAAGCATAATATCCTCACCGAAATAGCCGCTATCGCCCAGAGATATATAGAAGCGTGATGGCTAAGCTGCTTGAAGGTTAACATTTGGACAACATAATCTTTGCCACTTTATTTTCCGAGAACTTGTCTGAATTTTAATAAGGACAAACTTTTCTTCTGATTCGTTGTTTTGTTTTTTTATTTAATATACAAATACCCTCACCCTTTCTGGGACACCCTGTATAATTCGAATAATGTTGCATGACGAATAATTTTTTTCATCTTCTTAACGATAATGACAATTAAACAGCACTGGCCAAGAATTGTGTAGAGATATAAATGAAAAAAAAAGTGAAAAATCAATATGCTGAGAATTTTTTATGGACGGATAACAAAACTTATTTTTTGGCATATTATCTCGGCCAAAAATTCGTAGGGCATATTTTTCTTCTCAAGAAGAAAACGGCAGTCAGAATGAAACTTTATTTTTTTTTTCACCATGGCATCTGAAGAATAATATCATTCTTCACAAGAAAATCAGATTTATATCTTCATATAGAGTAATAAGAATTTCATAGTAGAATTATGTATTACCCACTCTCAATATTTTCCCTTATATGTCACCTGACTGGACTGATAAGAAAAAATTTCAATGAGCACAAATAGTAGCCAATCACTGAGTAGGTACAGATCCACAATTCTTCAGAGTAAAAAGAAGTTAAATCGGCATGATGAAAAGATGTATTTTTATTTTTTGAATTTCGGCGACCCAGGTGAGTTCTACATTCCTTGAAATGGAATTGTTGTGGATTGAGATCCTCTTTCCCTATGAAGGAGTTTTGTCTTGGACTTAATAAACTGAATGAAAGCCCTCTTCGAAGATACCTATTGTTCCGTGCATTTACGCGCGAACGAACAAGACTCATTGTTTTCCTTTCCTTTCGAAATTAATTTCAGAAGACTAACAGCAAGTGACGAAAAACCACTCAGGAATATAGTACATAAAACGTATCCATCATCCATCTTTCACTTCGTTGTTATATAAACGCGAAAATAACGATTATTTTCGAGCCCATTATCTGTAGAGAATTTCGTTAGGTTAAACATACAGCAACTTCCTTGTTCGCTCAAATATTCCTTAATCCGAAACAAAATTATTTCCCGGCCTTTGTTATTCATAAGAAGTTTTCTCTTAGTCGCCATCCTCTAGTGGGGGTACGTGTGTCTCCAATGCCTCCTGCCTCCTCAGCATCTCAACTCATACTATTTCACTAATGAACAATAAAACACTTGATGTATTTCGCTGAGTCGCAGCTTGAAGTTCGTTTGCTTGAGAGGAAATGTTCCTAATTTCTTCCCATTGTAAGGGTTGTTTATGGTAGCGCGTAAATTTGAGGTTGCATTGGCTTTGTTCAGTTGAGAATCTAACACATTATAGACGAGGCCATCAGTTTGAATAGGGAGAGTCATTATTTCTCAATCTTGGGAACTACTTAAGAAAATGGATTAATTCGCTCGTTCTCAGAGGTTGAAACTAGCTTGCTTGGGACGGCAGCTAGGACTTCACGAACTACACTCTCAGAAGTGTGTTTTGAGGTTATCTTTGACAGATCGTTCAGATTCTTGCCTTGATAAGATCAATTGATTAGGATTAATGGCAAATAAAACATCCCAACTTGTAAATAATAAAAGATCAGTGTTTTCAGGTAAATCAATTTGTGTTTTTGCTTCAAGAAACTCAATTCCTAATCTTATAAATCGACAATTAAATGAATTATAAGATTAGGAATTGAGTTTCTTGAAGCAAAAACACAAATTCACTGCAATTAACTGACCTGAAAACAGTGAATCGACCATTTTAAATGCCTATCCTTCACTATCTTTTTCAATAGGCTTTTCAATGAAATAATAATTCAAGAATTTCATAATTCACAAACTTCAATTTGAAAGGTAATGTCAGAATTGAAATATTTCTCATGGCTATCCGGTGATGTCAAGAACACAAGCTTACATAATATATATTAGTATCTGAAAGTCCATATTTTTTCAGTTCGAGTTATAGAATACTACTGATACAGAAAGAACTGAATCGAAAGAAAACCATTAAATAGTGTTTTGACTTTCAGTTGCCGACATTGAGTCGTTCGGTAACTCCACAGTCGAGTTACAATCTTAGACCAAGAATCCGCAGAAAATGCCTACCGCAGATGTAGTCGAAATATTAGGTGAAATTAATCCTAACTGGTTTGAACGTAAGTTTCAATGTAAAACGCTACTGTAAATCATATTATGAGTTTTTCCATTCGGTGCCATAATATGCAGTGTCTGTACAGGGTATCCCAAATTGCTTGATTTTGACTGTAGATAGGTAAAAACTTCGTAAGGTGTCCTGGGCTCGATTTGGTTATTATAAATTTTATAGCCCGTCACCGATTTTAAAATATTTTGCACAGTGAATCTATAGGACTTCCTGATACTACAGTCTCAATTAGAGTCCTGGGGAGGCAATAATTTTCGAGAAAAAAAAATAAATGAAACTCATAAATATACTCCATTTACCTCGGATACGGCTCTGATATAGTCTTATATATAGTCTATATAGTTTAGTTTTACAAGGTTATTTGATAAAAAAATAAAACATTGATCCGCATTCAGGTTAGGTTAAGTTAGGTTAGGTTAGGTTCATTTTCCCTACCTCAAGATCACGAAAAAAATACAACTGGGCAGGGAACTTTATAATTACCCTCTACATTTGTGAAAACCCCATTAGTGAAAACCGTTTCACGATACCTTCATTTTTTTTTTATTTCGATTTCAAAAATGTGCCATAACTTTTTCATTTACGAAAATATCTGAAAACGATTAAAAACTTTCTACAAGCGCTTTTTTCCCGGAAATAAGAAACTATATTAAATTTATTTTCTCGTGGAAAAAGACACTTTTTTATATTAAATACGAAAGCACTTTTTTTCATTTTATTTCATAAAAAAAAAAAATTCAAAGATGAAAAAATTTAAAATAATGTCTTATTCCCAGTGAAAAAGTGCTTGTTGAAAGTTATCGTGAAACGATTTTCACTATTGGAGTTTTCATGAAAATCGAGCCAGGACTCCTTTCAACGTTTTTACCTATCTAGTCTAGAAGTGCCAGAAACAGTCAAAATCAAGCAATTTGGGAAACCCTGTACATCAGATACAGGTGAAAACAGAAAATCAAAAAACCTCACTACGACAAACAGAATCAAAAAGCAATTATGATTAATATTCAACATCAAAAAATTGATAAGCATCTATCTAAAACTCTCACGATGAAGAAAACTAAAAATAAAATCACCTTCCGGAATAAATTCCTCATTGCCTCGATTCAGCCACTCTCACGATCCTAGTCCAAATCTGAATATTCGCAGGTCGATCGCACCTCGCCTTCAATAACATCCTAGGAGCACGAGACAAAGCTTTCCCGCGTTCTCTGTAGATTTGATTTCTTTCTTGCTCAAATTCTATTCTTCAGAAAACTGTGCTGTAAAAAGCATTTTTCATTAGGAAAAAATGCCGCAGATAACAGTCACATTCATTTCCATACGAATCATTTCATGCCAGTCAAGAGCCCTCCTCAAATTGAACATTATTTCTTCTATTTTAAACGTGAGTCATGTCTAATTTATATCTAAAAATTGAAGGAGAAATTACCATTCGGCAAATGTGAATGATTCAACTATATTATTCAGAGTAAAATGAAAAGATCAACAGTTCTTGGATAGGCTGTCGAATTCATATCATTTTGAATGTGTGGAGAAATGTGAATCAGAACCCGAGTTCTTTCGGATTCATCAGGTTACTGTGCTAGTTGAAATTTTCCCACCCTGTAGTGTATGTAACATCAGTTCCAATAGTAATATTTTCTCTTCGAGAATGATGGGGCCGCTTCCAGATGCCATCATGTTTCCCAACAATCACTCGCATAACAGATAAATAACAAATAGCTGGCTGCTCTCCAGCAGTGCATTCCCGTACAACTGTCCGACAAACGCAGAGGTTATGTCAATTGATTTCCTCTGGCCAACCACTACTCCTCCTAGTCAGATCACAATCTATCATCTGTTGTATCCGACTTCCTCATGTCGAACGGATGTTGGTGCTATTCGACCTGCGGTGGCAATATCTTACATATTGACCTACTAATCACACCAAAGCGGATAACTTGATGTCCAATGTTTTCCCATCCAGAGATAGTCGACCACGGAAAATCAAATAGGAAAAATTCTCCAGTAGGAGACAAAGAGTAAAACAAGCTCAATATATGTACACCTAAAAATGAAAGTTTTTTAAATGGAACTGGCCATTCTATGACTAATTCAATTTCGGCGATAGATTTAATAAAATTTAATTAAGGATTAACTATCATAAACCTGATATCGCTTAGACGACAGAAGGAGTGAATTTACCCATTAGATTTAGGGCGATAGTTTTCCACAAGCTGTTTATTACCAGATTTGAAAATTGGAGAAATATGAGCCATTTTCCAGATTTTCGGAACATACCCTTCCTCTAGGGATTTATTGAAGAGTAGAAAAAGTGGTTTGGATATACTTTCGGCGCAGTTTTTCAGAAAACAAGTGGGAATATTATCTGGCCCGCAAGGTTTATTCTTAAGCTGTCTCAATTTCTGCAGAATCATTTCCTCTCCTATATGATTTTTTGAAAAGAGGCTCAAATTCAATTCAAGAGACACCGAACAAGTGGTATTGGAATTATTCGAATAATTAAAAACTGATGAAAAATAATCTGAAAATATGTCACATATGTTTTGAGCCTCAGTCACGAAACCGCCTTGAAATTGAATACTATTAATTGAAGTTGAGTTTTGTCGTTTCGATTTCACAAATTGCCAAAAATATTTAGGTTCTGATTTAATATTATTCTCGCACGCACCTTCCTATATAGTCCGAATAGTTTTTATTTATCAAGTATTTAGAACGACCTCTTAAAGCTTGAACGTTAGATAATTCGTTGCCAAACTTCTATTCGTTGCCAAACATCGACTATGATATTTTCTTTTTTCTCTAATGGCCTTTATAGTACTCACGGAGTACCAACTGGGAAAATTACAATATTTTCTCCTTCGAATAGGGACATGTGAAGCAATCATATTATTAATAGTCACGTAAAATAAACCACAACATTCTTCAGTGCTCAAACCTGAGAACCGATCCTCCCACTGAACCTGAGACAAATCCCGATTTATGGACTCAAAGTCCGCCCTAGCATAATTGAAAGATAAGGCAGCATTTTGAAGTTTATAATTTTTATGAGTGTGCGGCTCAACTCTCAGTTCAAATTCCAAAGTAGTATGATTGTCATCTTCAGGTATCAAAGGCGATGAACTTATACTGAAAGTTATTAGTTTACCGGTCCCACGTTTGTTAATATAATTAATTTAGTTGATTTTCAACTTCAACGTCTTTAGGAATTTCTGTTGTTCTTTACCGAAAAATTATGACCTAGTGTTGCCAGCCACTGAAAACATGAAGGAATAATATGTTTCTTTTCGAAACAGAGGGGAACTTGTAGTACAAGGGAGAAGAGACAATATCGTCTTGCTTGCCTTTGCAGGCTTTTGAAAAAAACATAGATGCTAGAACAGTCAAAATTACAAGAAGGTCAGTGTTTTCCACAACAATAACCACAGACTCATGGGACTGCTGAGCAACTTCAACAGCACTAGCTACGGTTAAATGATCAGCATCCTCAGCAGGATGGGCTACTGCGCGATTTAAGATTGTGGTTTGGAGGGGTGGCGTTATGTTTTTACCACAATATGATGGTCTAAAACTCTCGTTCTATGACATTTCTTTTCAAAGTTTCTTAATCCATAGATATCGTTTTTTAGTAAAAAAATGTGTTTTTTTCAAAAAGTGTATAAACTTGACATATTTCGACGTATGATTTCTACATAGAGATATTCTATCTCTATGGATTTCTATAAAACAACTCGTTCAATATTTAATATGTCGTAGTAATTTTTAGAAGCAGAATTCATTGCTGAATACTTTTGAATAGTTTTTGATAAAGTGCTTTGTTTAGGAGCTATTCAAGAAAAACCTGAAATAGTTCGACAATTTCTAGGTTTTTCGAACGTCACGACATACGCTCCACTGGGAAATTGGGGCAAAACTCAAACTACTCATATTAGAGGCCTAAATGAATGATTAAAACAGTTTCCCGAATTCCACCAATTCTTTCCAGGCAAAAGTCACATTTGCTTGGCCTAATATATGTAATTATGTTTTTCGTCCGAAATACCTCGTTTTTAAAAGCCAGCTTATTTGTAATTAAGCAATAGTGGTTAAACTCTAGAAACGTAAAGATAATGATACAAGTACGATGAATAGATGAATTCGTCATCTTTAGCGACTCAATGACAATTTATAACAATGGCTTATCTCTAGAGAAAATGCATGTTGAACTAAGATGCACGTACCGCCGTGCCAGCGAAATAGAGTATGTACCTATGATCATATTTATTCTTCATGAGATGAGGAATGCATTATCTATCTTAGAATATGGCATTAGGTTTGGCTTTACAGATTCGTAAATATTGAAATAATACAGGGTGTCCGGGGAATAACTGTACATACTCTTACCAGATATAGAATTGGACTAGGTGATTACTGATTGACTATAAAAATTTAATTTCTGGATTTCTTTAGAAAGCTACAGGGTGATTTTTCAACTTCATGGAAATACTTAGACCATCATAAAACCCAAAGTTATTGACGGATATTATAGAAACTTGGGAGGTTATTGGCACATGCTAAGGTATCAATTATTTCATTATTCCAGGGCCGGACTCATTAATTTTCATTTAAAGTGTTCAGGGCAAAACAAACACTTTGTATTTCGAATAACAAATAATTGATTCGCTTTTTAGAAACAAACTAAATTATGCTTCAATTTGTGATATCGCTTGAGGTTGTCACATCAACAATTATTTTTTTATGATTTTTTGAATTTGGATAAAGTTCGAAAAATTTAATTTATTTACCTGAACAGGTCTAAGTCATCTTGTGGAGGTCGAAAATAAATAATAAATTTTCTTAAAAAATTTACTGAAGGCGAGAAAGATCATAATAATTTGTTGATATACTGGGTGGCCACCCCAGACGCGGATCTTATTGCGATGTAGTAAATGAAGGTATATTTCGAGAAAAAAAAATGGTTGAAGTGTATAGGGTATGCAAAGGCATATTTCAAAATTATTCGTATGTATACCGGGTGTTCAACAACAAAGATATAGGCCAAAGTGACACTTCTTCCAATGTAAAAACCTCTAACTGAATTAGTAAATCGAGGAGTATGAGTAGTGATTTTTCAATTTGTTAGTCTGTTTCTTTGAAATTTACTTATTCAATTTGAATATTATGAAGTACTCTGAGGAAGAGGGGATATGATTTTCAGGGAAATGTTACAAAATATCTTACTAGATTAGAAGATTCAAGCTCAAAAATGCACAGAAATAAATTTTCCTTCAAGATAAAATATGAATTCCTATAACATATTCTGTGCTTATCAATGCTCTGAACTTTTTTGGGAATTTTCTACTAATACTTTCGCATTTTATATTCCAACATGAGATTTTCAGTTTTCTTCATGGTGAAAAATTCAATTTTTCGAACTTTATCCAAATTCAAAAATTCATAAAAAAATAATTGTTGATGTGACAACTTTGAGCGATATCACAAATTGAAGAATAATTAAGCTTCTTTCTAAAAAGCGAATCAATTATTTGTAATTCAAAATACAAAGTGTTTGTTTTACCCTGAACACTTGAAATGAATATTAATGAGTCCGGCCCTGGAATAATGGAATAATTGATATCTTTCTGACTCGACCTCAGCATGTGCCAATAACCTCCCAAGTTTCAATAATATGCGTCGATAAGTTTGGATTTTATGATGGTCTAAGTATTTCCATGAAGTTGGAAAATCACCCTGTATCTTTCCAGGGAAATTAAGAAATTAATTTTTTATAGTCAATCAGTAATCACCTAGTCTAACTCTATCTCTGGTGAGCGAGTGTACAGTTATTCCCCGGACACCCTGTAGAATTGATAAGAACAGAGATATTCCTGAAATAATTATTAATATCGATGTTGGCCGGTAAGTCGAAGCAGTTTTATTTTTCCGATCTCGAAAAAAAGAAAATGTAATTATATGTCTCTTAGGGTTGAGAAAGTTCAAGGTGTATTTCCTGCAGTACCAGAACGACATCGTTTTGAAACAAATCCCTGACAAAAAAGGTTCATCTCTCGTGAAAGTCGCCATTAAAACCCTTCATCCAAGAAGCATGCGACATGCGTGCTGTAGCAACACCTATATCGTTACCCCACCATAAGTAGTTTTAGTGAGAGAGCAATACTACTATATCCAGCGAGAAGCGATAGTGCCAGTGAACAACTAAATGTACGCCTACAAGGTTATGAATATTTTCATTGGCTCCCGTTTAGTGATTTCTCCGCCTTCTCCAGATCTGTATTAGGTACGACAATTAAGTGATTTATTTATGAATATATATTTTGAAATTATTGGTCGTTTTTGATTCAATGTGTGTACGTACAAAGTCGGCTATAATCTGGGGGCACGGTAGTGCCCCCGCCAACACGAGCCAAGCGTAGCGCGGCGCCGGGGCACTACCTATCTTTTATCGAAGTGTTTGGTCTTATTTTTGAACACTCATAACTTGAGTTGGGGATATAGTAGATGAACAAAATTCTCAGGATACAATGCAAGTAGTGAACTCATCGAAAGGGCAAAGATTTAAGTGCATAACTTCAGATTTAATAGACATCTAAAAAACCCCGATTTCGTCAGTCACTCACTGATGATCATAAAAACCTTAAGGGTACTTCCCGATGTCCTATCAAGTTGAAATTTGGTATGTATACTAGTTTCAATACATAAACAACGGAAAAATTCTTTCACCCCCAACCCTTAGGACCAGGGGATGTATAAATATGAGACTTGATGCTAGTGGTCTGGAAATTGATATATACAGAGGGCTGCTTATTAGAAATGTTAAACAAAAAAATTCTAGAATTCTCAGGGAAAATTACCCCACATTTTGAATGAGAGGATAAAATAAGCGCCCGTAAAACGCCTCATATGTATTTACACCAAATATAATTTCCCTGTAATAACCTCAACACCAGTTTCCATTGACCAATTTTCTGTTGTGATCATTCTATAATGATAAGATTCTTTATACAATGGTTGTGATGGCAGCTGCCAAATGCATCGCCATCACAGCTTGAACCTAGGTAGATAAAGGTATATTTCTCCACTGCGTCATTGTTGATTTTGAACATCAACAGTTAATTAGTTTGACTTGAAATAGTTCTCGCAATAATCATATTTTCTTTAATTTTTATTGGGAAAAAATAAACAAAAAGAAAGGATTTTGTCATGAGCAACTTACAAAAACAATTGAAATCCAACCGAAAACATTTTCATGTGAAATATTGCCACGACAAGGACGTATTTCTAACATTGTCAAAAAGTTATCAGATCTCATGTAGAGCGAAGCTGCTAACGCTACACACTTCATCTTCACAAGTCCTTATTTCAT
Organism: Hippodamia convergens; assembly: GCA_038502775.1. Taxonomy (NCBI): domain Eukaryota; kingdom Metazoa; phylum Arthropoda; class Insecta; order Coleoptera; family Coccinellidae; genus Hippodamia; species Hippodamia convergens. The sequence continues at coordinate 18,624,710 of CM076610.1, forward strand.
CAACTCTATGCCTTGGTCAAAATAAGTAACTTGGCCGTTTTGTAACTATAAGAACTATTGTATAACAGAAAAGTTATGAACAGCGACTGAATTTTTCACTTCACGATCACGTGGCGAACGAGAAACGGCCAAGTACTACTAAATGCACGTAATTTTGACCGCTTTTTTTGTAGTAAATTCCTTGGCAGAATCTGTAGAACTCGACATTGTTTGTAAAACTATAACACGCAATATGTTCGATTGAACGCGCCGATATGGGCAATCACCATGAAAGATATTTATCGACTGAACTGACATCTGATCTATCTATCTAGCGTATGGTTTACATGGAAACATAATTATTCGGAAAATCTGAAATCTGAAACATTGAACATTAAACCCGGTTCTGATGAATTCGGCACCGCCTTGTTGTTTTGAAGAGCTATCGCTTCTCGATGGATGAAGTATAAGTGCATTCTCTTCTTGTGCACCCTGTAGATCAGAATTGAAGAAAATCCAACTTCTGGATTAATGAGACATTAATAACGTATTGAGTGGCATCCACATGATGACGAACGACATTATTCGATCTGTATCACTCAGAAGCATAATGTCGCACACTCGTTCAATAGGCCAGCGCACACGGACCATAGAAATACAAACGAGCACGGACTGAACCAAAGATTATAGAAAAGGAAGATTGGGAACGAAGCGACTGCACTTACGTCAGAGCCATCTAGTTATTCCGAAGTCATTCATCGCATCGTCTGATGCGATTCTGGGCTAGAGAAGAAATTTTCTAGTCAATATTGGTTTTGTCACCATATAAACTTAGGGATGTCCAAATAACGGAAAACCGTAGTGGGTTCTTAACACTACAGGTATATGAACTTTTCCTATCTTTATTATAATCTTAGGCGGCCTTCGACGAGATTGTCTACGACTGTTGTCTTGTGGTGACGTACACCGCATGCATGATACAAAGAAATACATTTTTCTCTTATCTTTGTATCATGCACAGCATGGGAATGAACAGAGGGTCGGAGGGTGGGAGGGATGATTTGATTATGAGAAACTACGTCTTTAAGCAGTGTTTGTTTACTTTTCAAAATCTATTCAGCATCTCTGTGTCATTCAAATTGAACAAACCATTTAATCTTCGCAGTCGGTAGTGTGGTACTGTGTTGACACAATATGGCAAAAGATTGAAAAGGCATTCGTTTCATTCTATAAATTATAAATGAACAAAACCGTCTTCACCATAAGGGCAAAAGGGCTCCCATTCCCAGCGGGGCCCAAAACTCGAGCTGAAAATTATAAGAACCCAGCAATTGATGAGTAGTGATGAAATCGAAAAAGTAAAGTTGTAAGTTGGAGAGGTGGTGAGGTGAATTCGTATGAGGAGATTCCAATCGAGGGGTTATGTAGACAGAATGGACCAGTGTCATAATCAGATCTAGAAGAAAGTAAAAGAACAGGTAGAATGAAGTACGACCGCTAAGAGGTCTAATTAAAGTGGGACGTCAAGATCAATCGAGACCCTATACCAGACATATGACAGGACTCATCCTACTAAAGGAACTTCATGTGATCGAAAGCCTAGCTAGCAGTGATGTTAGTTTATCAACTGGATGAGTAATCGGACTGGCATGTGAAAGCTCCTGACCTCACGTAGGTGCTTTTCTATTTTTTTTATTATAGATTTTCACATTGATTTAGGGATGTTTCAATGGGAGATGAGAGTTATTCATTTTTTTGATCGGAGTTATATCGTGATATTCTCAGAGATTTTCCCGAGTTCGTCTCGAGAAATCCATATAAGTTAAATTTTGTCGAATACCAAAAGAGACAACATGCCACCACGACAAACGAAACGGGGCTTTTAATGTTTGCTTGTTTATTTTCCAGTCGTGAATAGCAAAGGGGTGGAGAGATTACATAGGAAAGTTACAGAATACACAGAGATTAGATATGATAATTTATTGTGAAGATTAGGAGGAACAATCTGGGCTCTGTTGTCGTGCGATGCTTTGTACTACGTATTTGATCATTCCTAAGTCAAATATTGGATTAAGGAGTTACACCAGGACTTTCACCAACATCATAAGCATCGAAAATCGTAAATTAAACCATATGTGAAATGTGAAAGCGGAATATCGCAAGTGAATTTCGCCTTATGCATTTCGTGAATAGCTCGGACTACAAACACGATGTTAGTCGTGAGTAGTGGCAATAGAGAGATGTGGATAAAGCTACTAACTCCGACGTACGCTAACGTATTGCGGTAAATAAATAACATCTTGTAAAAGATTATAGACCAAGATTATAGAGTACCATGTATCGGCCATATATCAGTAATGTTAGAAACCGACTACGATTTTCTGTTGTTAGGAACTCTGAAAGTTTAGATGGCGCTGAAATCATACTTACTGAAAATAAATTTCGACTTTGTCGAGCCTACAATGCAACATCTTATGCGACAAAAACAATGTATTGACTACAAAATTTCTACACTAGCCTGGAAATTAACTCGGACGTCGCGGTCCCAAGTCACCACTCTAACCGCTGAGCTACACTACGCGTTTCTTAATCATCATATATTCAGCATATTTTATCTGACGCATTCAGATATTTCCTAAATGAAGTCGGAATTACTAGATTACGCTGACGTAAGTGTAGTCGCTTCGTTTCAAATCTTTCTTTTCTATAATCTTTGAATCATGCGATATCAGTGGCCAAATTAGGCCCGGGTACACATTAGGCATGTGGAATCGCGAGCTACAAAACACAAGTGCTCTAATGATACGTATACACAATGATACGTACACACGCAAAACGCATAATGTGTACCCGTTCTTACGGATTCAGTGACGTTATTGAATACGCACAGAATTGGATAATAATAATAATAATAATGAATTTATTCACAAGAAAGAAAAGTACATCCACATGTAAATATCACAAAAAAAAAATATGTGAACAAAATAGTTGTCACCCACAAAGGCAAAGCCTGTACGTGGGTACCAGTTTTCCATTCTAACATTTTCTACAAATTTACCCCGAAGAAAAAGGAACATAAATAAATCTTCACCACTCTAAACGGATACAAAGACAAAATCAGGTTAAAAAAATACTAAAGATCGAGACACACTCCAGAATTTCAACCACCCTTCACGTCTACAAGTTGTTTGATAAATGTTCGCGAACATCCTCTGATCCATTCTTTAATTTTCGACTTAAAAAGTGAAATTGAATTTAGCAACTTGAAACAGCCCGGCACCACACTATATATCCTCGGAGCAAGATAACTAAAACAGCGTTGGCCAGTGGTCTTCGACATCTTTGGAACATCTAACGCATTCGACTTGTACCTAGTATTATACACATGATCGACAGGATGTGCCATACTTATATTTTTGCGCTGTTGTACTATTAAGGTGAAAGCATACAATTGTCGGATGTCTATCAACCCAGACTCACTGAATAGCTCATCACTAGGGTAAGTAATTGGTTTGTTCAATATCACCTTTATAATCCATATTTGTACTATCTCTAAATTCTTCAAGTAACAATTGTCACTCCCCCCCAGGCGATTATACCATACAAGAGGTGAGTCTGCACTAAAGCATGATAAATCATCTTGAGATGTTCGACGTCGAGAATGTTCCTCAAATTTCTGAACCTGCCCACCAAACATCTGATCTTCCTTGTCAGACCAGCGATGTGGGCACTCCATCTCAGATGACAATCAAGGGTTACCCCTAAGTATTTTACTGTCACTGCGGACTTCAATTGGAGGGAACTGCCTTCCATTGAAACATCTATAGTTTTGTAAACTGGCAGATTATTCTCGTAGCTAGTAAATGGCATAAACATAGTCTTCTCCATATTAACAGTGAGTAATTTATTGTTAAAATAATTCATGATGACAGGAAACGTATTAATATTTTTTTCTTTCAGGTCATTCCAGCTATCATCTTCGAAAAAAAAGACCGTGTCATCCGCGAAACCCGTGATTTCAGCACGAATAGATATATCGAACAATGAATCAATGTACAAGACAAATATGATGATTTTAGTTTCTGTGTAACATAAAAATGAAAAAAAAAATACTGAAGTGCAGGCGCGTAACTTGGGGGAAGGCTATGGGGCTGGAGCCTCCCGCGAAACTTTTAAAATATCAATAAACCTGTGTTGGGATATACGAATAGATTCATGAATTACTACATCCCCACAGGTGTATACTCAAATTAACCTCCCCGAAAAAAATGTCCGGCTACGGGCTTGCAGAAGTGGGTTCTGTGAGGATCATCTACCTCCCATGTTTTCGATAAATTTAAATATTAGTGTTTCATTTCAGCAGTGACTAGTCTCAAGTACTAAATTTGGATTTCAGTCTCATTAGTGTTTGATTTCATTTGAAGAATAAAGAAAGATGACATTGAAAATATAATAATTGCAATTTGTAGTGTAACGTTTCGGATTCTATATAAGACTTCATTATGTATTTTCTTTAATACATGCAAATTGTCATATATGTACGACATTTGTCAATACATGGTGAACAGAGATTAATAATAAATACTTCGATAGTCTCATTCAAGTATTTTTTCGCGAAATGTCCTGATATTATTCCTCTCTTCAACAAAACAATACAAATACAATGCACTCCCACCGATGGATGAAAATAAAATCATATCAATTATTCACCTAATTGTGATCGATCTATATATTTCCACTAACCATTTCGAACTCTATAAAAACTGAAAGAATTTTTTTATTTTGACAACACAATGATGAATAATTTTACAAATATACAGGGCCTGAGAAATAATAACATCTCCAAAAATGAACATTTTCATTTTCGCCCTGTATTTCAGGAACAAGAGTATGGGTCGGTTTCACAAAACTTTGACTGTACCGTTAAATTAATTGAAGCCACCGCGATTCGTTGAAATTTCCAAACGAGTGATTTGATTGGTTCGAATTTACATAAGGTTTTTTAATTGTACAATTAAAGCTTTGTGAAAGCCACCCTATTTGGAATATTCCTGTGTGTGTTCTTCAAAAAAATGATAGAGGGTCGCGAAAACCGCATGTCTCTATTTTCAATAATAGAGTAGATACAGTGCAGTCTCGACCAAAATGGGACACAGTGTACACTGGTATTTACAAGGGTACATCTGATAAATTCACTACTCTGATGCTCTGAAAACTACTAATTAATTGCTCTTGCGGGAGGGATATCCGCTTTTCTACTCCACCTGAAGGGGGCGCAGGGAAATGTCCAACAGATGTTCAAAAGTGATCAAATTTTTTCATCTTTTTGCCGGTGAGAGGACTTATTTCTGGTTTATCGGCTAGCACCCACACAAACGCGGTTATCTATAAATTCATTATGTTTTTAGAGGGTTATTACACGGTTTCTCAGACAGAAAACAAATACGATCAGAAATATATACAGTCATTACTTAGCTAACGGAATCGGTTTCGAAAAGAAATGGTCCAATAAGGAATAGTGAATAAGAGCAAAGCAGTATCTGACTATGAGATGATGCTCGAGTTTCAATAGAACATCACCATACAATAACTCATCCAGTTTCAAGAGAGTTTATATCTAATGTACAACTTTCTTTTTGGTGTTCCATGTTTTCGTGGTTAAAATGCGATGTATTATTCTGAACACTGTGGAAATGATATTTTCTTCCATTGTTTCAAAAACTTAACTATCATTCTTGAAACTATGTATTTGTTATATTTCGGGTTCAGGTTCTGAAAGAGCCAGTAACTTCTATAAGGCACGAAAATTTGGTTAGGAATGTACCAGAATTTTTCGGATGACTGTTCAAATGAGTGGAATGCCGACAATGACACTACACGAAAAATTCGCGTGCCCCAACGATGTTGTATAATAACACACTCCTCGCAAATATGCGAAATAATATCACAGATTATATAAGCATGTAATTTTAATTAAATAGCCAGTGCACTAGGGACGGTTTGCGGATTTGCGGTATACCAGTTTAGGTACGGTTCAAAACATAGACAGGAGCGCATTACCTAGACGCGTTAACCCCTAAACAGTGGCACTACGAAGAACATTTGAGGTCTGGGCCAGCTACGTATGAAAGGGTTATGTATTAACATTTCTGGAAATACTTCAACCGATGAATAATAGATAGGATTCAGCTGTTTCTCGGAAAACAGCTAAATGCAGCCTAAAAAAATTATAATTTGTTTATCGGGGAATCTTTTCAATTTCATTTATAACTTACATTCTATTTTCATTTTGAAGTTCAGTTTCAAAAACAGACATTACTTCTGCTTTTCGTTTGCGAAAACTTTTTCACTTTCATTTCAATTCATTACCAGAAAAATAATATAATATTTAGACAGTATAATATACAATACAATATAATCTCCTGAGAATAAAGCACGTATAATGACAGTTACGGCAGAATTCACGTAAACGGGGTATCATAAAATCCAATCCCACTACACTTTGAGGGGACGTGTCTTGAAAAATGATAAATTAGCTAACGAATCAAGATGAAATATTTGAATGTTGAAGGAAAGCACTCCGTCCAAAAAGTTGCAATAAAAAAACCCAAACTTGCCCAGTTAGCCAACACCAAAAATCGAATGGACTCAGGATTGCGCCATTATTGCCATGAAGTTTGTTTGGAAGGGTAACAAATGTGAATTCTAAGGAGAATTTTGCTTCTTGGAAATTTGAAGTAGAGGGTATTTCACAAGATGTGGAATGAAACATGTAATTTTCTCAGTCCAAATTTTTGAAATTTTCATGAAAATCCATCGAGGCGTTCAAGAGTTATACCGATTGAAAATGTTTGATGAAATACATCCTGAGGGTATTCTTTGAAAGAACACCCTGAGGATATATTTCGAACACTTACTCACACTCTCCAGAATGTACTGTAACAAGAGGAAATATTTTGTTTTGTTTTCGAAATACTCAATGGTAAAGCCGGTAACCGGGCGCAGGTCATCTTGAAGCAGGAGGGGGCTAGCTGAAGAATGAAAGTACGCAAGGCGCGACTACAACGATTGTAGGAACGTCTTGCGTTAATGTTAAGACGCAGTTACACAGTGCGCAGTTCGCCGAACTTGCCTGGGCAAACTACGAACCACGCACTGTCTGACATAGGTGGTTTGTCATAGTTCACGGTTCGCGGTGCGTTATCTGCCGAACCTGTCTGGACAAACCACAAACAACGCACCGTCTGACATGGGTTGTTTGCTATAGTTCACGGTTCGTAGAGCCTGGAGTCCGAGGTTCCATCGATTGTCGGTAAATTTGTGCGAGTCAAAGGAAGCGAACCGACCGAGTATCAGTTTTCGGGATCACTCGTTCGTTTAACGTACAAGGTATCGCAAATTGCTTGATTTTGACTGTTTCTGGTACTTCTAGGTAAAAACGTTGAAAAGAGTTTTGAGGTCTGGGCTCGATTCTCGTGGAAACAGCAGTAGGTAGTAGTGGAAATCGTTTCACCATATCTTCATTTTTCTGGAATATATATCAAAATTTTGATATATTATCCATTTCAAAGATGTGCCTGAACTTTTTCATTTTCGAAAATGTCTAAAAACGATTAAAACATTTCAGAAGCAGTTTTTTACTCAAAATAAAACACCACATTTCATCTCTAATTTTTTGTGTATAATATGAGATAAAAAAAGTGTTTGTATTCAAAATGAAAACAGTGTTTCTCCATCTATTGGATATCAGAGATAAAAAACAATTGAATATAGTGTTTTATATCTAGAGAAAGAGTGCCTAGAGGAAATCTTTTTCAGTTATGTTTAGAATAATAAAGTTATGGCACATTTTCAAAATCGATAAAATATCAAAATTCAGTTATATCTTGAAAAAATTAAGATATCGGTTCATACTAATACTGTCTTCACGGAAGTCCAGGTCAGAACTTCACTCAACATTTTGCCTATCCATTCTAGTACCAGAAACAGTCAAAATCAAGCAATTCGGGATATTAAACAGTTTCAGGCTTTCACGACCGGATGTATTGACATTAAGAGAGTCTTCCGAGCTTATTGGCCGTGGTCTATTGGGAATTATTTCACCTAACGTTTCGCCCACAACTGCGGTAGGCATCTTGGTCTTAGATTGTAACTCGACCGCTGAATTTCCGTAAGTGATGCTGGACTCGATCTGTTGGCCAAACTTATACCCTGATTATTGGCGGGAGAAGGTAGTGGGTTTACGCGCGCGATGTTGATTGGTCCATCGCTCCCACTTCGTATTGGCTTGATTTTGGTCTTTTCCAACACCGGCAACCATGCGCTATGTACCAAAAGAGTTTCTTTCCTTCTGTTCATATTGTTCTTATGTTTATATATCTCAATGGCTTCCATGTTCATCCTAGGATAGAAACTTTTGATGTTTGAAATAGCCTCTGCCTTTAAGAAAACAATATTATGTCCATCTGTCAGAGCATGTTCCGCTAGTGCGGATTTTTCTGTCTGATTGAGTCGACGGCATCGTTCATGCTCCTTAATTCTCGTATTGATACTTCGCTTCGTTGTACCAATGTAGACTTTGCCGCAGTCACAAGGTAACCTGTAAATACTGGGTTGAGAGAGTGGGTTGACTTTGTCTTTGGTAGTTCTGATCATTTGGCCAAGTTTTTGAGTTGGCTTATAGACAGTCTCTATATTGTGCCTCTTTAGTATTCTACCAATTCTATCGGTGACCTTGGAGATATATGATAAGATAGCTCTTCCATTGGGGTGAGTTGTGATGTGTTATCATCACGTGTGGAAAGCATTGGTCTCATTGCCCTCTGAATTTCCTTAGCATTATATCTGCTATCTTATATTATATCTATATATATACTGCTTGTGTAGATACCTGTCAGTGTGGGTTGGTTTTCTATAAGCCCTGTGTCCTAGCTTTCTATTAGGCTTTCTAGTAACCAAGACATCTAGAAAGGGTAGAGCACTATCCTTTTCAATTTCCATAGTAAATTGAATATTTGGGTTCCTACTGTTAAGATGGGATAGGAAAGCATCCAATTCTTCAAGTCCATGACTCCAAACGACAAAAGTATCATCCACAACATAGCCATGTGGATGGTTTCTTTGTTGCCGCTTCAATTGCACTATGTTCAAATTTCGCCATGAAGAAATTTGCAATTGCAGGACTTAGAGGGTTTCCCATGGCGCAGCTGTCTATTTGTTCATAGAATTCGCCTTTCCACTGAAAATAGCTGGATGATAGGCATAGTTCGAAGAGCTTTGTTATGTCATTCAACTACGTGTCTGAGTTATTCCCGAATGACATAAGAAAGCTCTTCGAACTTTGCCTATCATCCAGCTATTTTCAGTGGAAAGGCGGATTCTATGAACAAATAGACGGCTAAGCCATGGGAAACCCTCTAACTAACGATGATGCTGCTCCTGGTTTAACTTATAAGGAAATTTCATAGGCTTCAAACAGGGCCTCAAAGTTAGCCCTAATAAAACCATGATATTTTTATTTTTCATATGGCAACCATATAATTTTGTTCTTCCAATCTATTGCTCGTCAAAAAATAGTTAGACTATGCCTTCTATCCATGGCACTCAAATAAACTACCGACCGCGTATTCAGATTTCGAGATCTTTTAGCAAACCTCTTGACGTCACGAATCTGGACGAACCGCACACTGTGTGACTCGTAAAATAGCGAACTACGAACTAAAGTTCGTGGTTCGACAAACAACGCACTGTATAACTGCTCCTTTAGGAATCAGCAATCCCTGTAGGAGATAACGAATTTCCAAATTATAACAATTATAATAAGAGAAATTATTCTGGTTGCAGGTAAATTGTACACCGTCGAGTAAAAACTGTATTATTTATAATTTGTATACTTTTGCAGGGTAATTTGCACTATCCTCGTCTTTTCGAAACATTCAAACTAAATAAAGAAAGAACCAATTAGTAAGAGTCTTCTTGAAAACGACCCCTGTGTTTGAACCCATCTGTTACAGTACTGCATGTACCTTCGTGAAACTCTGTATATATCTATAGCCATTCAATGGGGAGTAGTTCAGGAAGTTAGTTCGACGATTCAACTTTTATCATATTCGTTTCGTCTACCTAATTCCACAATATTCGTCTCACTTGATTCGAGAGACACATTCTCAGCAGAATTTGAGTTGAATGAGCCCCTGAAACTAAAGCGACCTATGTCATCTAACTGCCTCAACTACTCTCTATTCAATAACTAGACTAGATTAACATAAACATAGCTTATAATAGTTGGGAAACAGAGTTCTTGTCAGAAATTTAATCATTGAGGCCCGGTTGTACAGTCCGAGCTCAACAGCCGAAGAGCCGAGTTCAAGACTGAGCGCTACTCAAATCGGAAATATCTGTTGTACAGTTCGAGCTCAACGCTGAACTTCCCTCAAACAAACCCTCAACTTGAGCTTCCAAATTCGGGCGCTCAAGCCCGGATATCTACGGCTCAAGCCTTGTGAAACGTCAAGTGTGAATGTATAGGTTATGTTCTGAATGAAGGTTATGGTTTGAATTCATTTGAATGTATGCCTTCTGGTAAATTGTGGGAACTGAAGTATATGAAATATTGATAAAAATGAAGAAATCAGTTGGTTCAGAGGCAAAGAAGAGAACCACCTTTTTTTAGCCTCTTCAGAAGACGTGGGTTAAGGCTTGTTCAAGTGTTTCTGAAAAGACAGGTACAGATGAAAATCTGTAGGGGCGAGGTCAGGGGGAAAGGAGGGTGATCTACGGTCTCCCAGCCAAGTTCTTCAATTTTTTCTCTGGTCAAATTTGCAGTGTGTGGTCGAGGGTTGTCCTGATGGGAAATTACACACTTCCTGTTTGTCAAAGCAAGTCTTTTTTTGATAAAATTTTCTTGCACACGGTCCAGATAACTACAATAGATCTCCGCATATACCGTTCGGCGAATTAGTAAAAAGTCATAAAAGATTATGGCGTGGAGATCCCACCAAACTGACCAAAGAATCTTTTTGTTCAGTGATCGTTTTGGCACAGTTTTTGGCCTTTGACCGGGCAAACCCCAGCTTTATTGACGGGGAAGGGTGTCCACAGTAGACCTATTTTTCATCACATGTCACCATCCGATCCAAAAAAGGTTGATTTTCCCCTCTTCCCAGGAGTGATGTACAGATTTCAACTCGCTTATCCATGGTTGAATGAGAAAATTCATAGCGTACGAAGTTGCTTCCTCACACCTCGAGGAGTAAAATCAAGACGGTTGGCGATGTTTTGAGTTGAAATCGATGGCTGTTTCTACAGCAATCGAACGATTTCTTCGTCATCAATCCCACTCGGTCTTCGAGAACGAGGTTGATCTTCACACGTCTCGTCTCCTTCGTTGAAGCGTTTAAACCAAAATGCAACTGTCCAAGCACTGACAGTATATTTTTCTCAACCTTGATTGATGGCATCAGTGGCTTTTGGAGCACTCAGGCCACACTTCCAGTGAAACCAAATGATGGGTCTAATTTTTTATTTTTCGACCAACATATTGGCTAATTAGAACACAACAATCAGAAAAAATTTACATCAAACAAATTTTGCACATGTTTAGTCCATACCTTAAGCTTTCGAACGAGCATAAATGGTTAACAATCAGCCAACAAATGCGCCCTATACAGCTATTTTACTGACACCTATTTTTTCTGGCAAGAACTTTGTTGCCCACCTGAATCAACATTACTAGAACAATATGACATTTTCAAGAATAAAGATAAACAATTTTTGTCGTATGGATTTTCAGAAATTAATGAATGAAAAATTAATGTAACAAAACTAGGATGGAACTAGCACCTGGAATTCTATACAGTACGCATTTAGAGGAAAATCCAAAAGAGTCCGAAGCTGGAAAGAATAAGCATAAAGAATGGTTTCCTTTAATGCTTTCGTTTTAGTTTCGCTGAATTCCCACCAAGTGAAAATGAACTAGGGCAAGAACATTGTTTCATTTTCAGGAATCACTGTGACGAAAATCACGACCCTCTCTTCTTAATCAAGCTTTCTGCATCCAGAGCACATTCAGATTCCTGTCGTCTACATATGTTCCAGATGGGAGAAACAAACCTGCATTCCAGAACCGAATAGAAAAAGGAGAAGAGAAATGTGATTCGTAATACTTCTTTCATGTTATAATGTTGCGCTGTCACGTAGAGCCTACACTAAATACACAAGCTGACACGATTTATTCTTGTTCCTGCATCTTTACAACAGAACCGGCCAGTTGAATCGCTATAGTCTCGTTTTTGTTGATCAGCGTAGACATATTTGTGGAGTTTCACACAAGCTGGTACTTAGGTGTGTCCGTCCTCACATGAAGGGTGTAGATTATACTTACGAACAGAGCTGTATTTATTATAATTATGAATTCGGAATAAATTGATCTGCTCTGATTTATGTATGAATATGGAATTTTTCAGATGGAACACTCTCTATATTTTAAAATAAAATTTTTTCATTTATTTTTCCTCATACATTGATGTATCACAACCTAACCTTCGATAAATTTCAGCTTCAAGAATCAGAAGAATCCATATTTGTTTGTTTTTTTACTGTAGGCAATGAATTCTTTCACACATGCATTTAACTTATAATTTTTTTGAAACGCCTTGTGACTTAAACCTTCTTTTTTTATTGTATTCAAAAATCAACTCAAAATATCACTCGACAACATAAACTTGAAAAAATTGTAAACGAAAGAAATGTGTGGAAGAATTCATTACTTACTATTAAAAAGACGAATATAAATATGGATTTTTCTAGTTTTTAAAATCTATTGAAGTTCAGGATGTGATACATAATGTAGAAAGAAAAATAAATGCAAACATCGGTTTCATGCGAAAAATTCCACGTTTGTGTTCAATCTCAAAAACAGTTTTCATTTTTTTTCTATTTCAAACAGTGTCTGAGAAATAATTACATCTCCAAAAAGTCAACATTTTCGTTTCAACCCTCTGTATTTCAGAAACAAAAGATGTTGAATTTAAAAGTTTTTCAAAAAAGTGACACAGAGTCTCGAAAACCGCATATCTCTATCTTCAATAATAGCTGAGATACAGTGCAGTCTCACCCAATTTGGGACACAGTGTACTTCTCGGGATCCTCTTATTTAAGATGAAGGTGCAATTTCCGAGGAACATAACCCAAAAGTATTCATACCAACCACTTGACTGTTGCACTTCCCCTTATCATACCGTAAAGAAACACGGTCTTCACTTACTTCTTATGATAAATATTGACCTAACAAATGCACTTACAAGGTATTTCAAAAAAAGTGATCTGGTCTCTAGGATAGATAGAAAACTGAAAAATAATAGGGGTTTTTTAGATAAAAAAACTTCGTAACACCATCCATATTCAAAATGAAGTGCGTTAAGGAAAAAAATCAAACACATTTTTTGCGATTCTGCAGAAACTATTGGCAGAATTGTAATGAAACTTTATACTAATATGTTTTGTAAGCTGATACATCCAATAAATTTGTTTTTATCTCTGACTCGCATAGAGGGCGCTAGTTAAGCTGCCTGAGCCTGAGCTGCCTCTCGGGTAGCTCAACTCGGTGGGGACATCTACTGAAATATAACTCCTGAAGACGCCAGACACTCGAACTTGCGAAACGTCGTGAACTAATCCACGACGACGGTCGAAATGCTCAAAAAAACAGGTTATATTTTTATCAACTCTTAACGTTAATGTGCAAAAACAGCAAAATAATGCCATTTTGACATTTTTTGGTTAATGGACTGTATCTTCGTCAATATCAGGGAAAAAGTCTCGTGAAAAGTTAAGGATATAAAAAAATTTTACAACCTAATGTACTCCAGAGGCCCCTTGAAAACGGTAGATCGATCAGTTTATTGATTTTACCGGATCGATTGATTATTGAAAATTACGAAAACAAGGATTTTGTAGCAAATTGAAACTGAATAAACAGGCTTTGCGAGCTTTGCATCGGTCTAGCTCGGAAATTTTTTTCCATGCGCGTAGAGTACACAAAAAATTCGAAGAATTTTTTCTTCGTACTTTATTCCTACTTTATTATTTTTAACTAATTAATTCAGAATATAGAGTCTTCAAGCTTCAAAAGTTGTTTTTTTTCTATACGGTTATTTCCCATTGAGATACAGGCTGTAGAAAATCAGCAGAAAATCCAGAAAATTTTTCTGTTTCTCAATTTCTCCAAGAAGTCGATACTATTCTGAAATCTTGAAAAAAGTCATTCGAATAGGAAAAGAATAACTTATATATTACTATAGCAGTTTTTTTAAATCTGAATTTGCGAATCATCACTTGGAGGGTGTAATTCGGTTTAATACCTTCAAGTTTTGAATGTGAATTAAGAGAGTTTCAGAGTTTATTATTCCTCTAGAGACTCAAAGAAAAATCTTTCTGAAACAAGGTTATATACTCATAGATTTCATGCTTGGGCAAGTGTGCGGTCTAGCTTTTCTGATTCACTTGATGTTTAACAATTTTAGATTTCGTAAATTTTTTCAATCTTTTTCGAATTTGAGTTTTTATAATGTATTCATTTTTATTTATTTATTTTTTATTGCCGTAGAATGTTATTCGTTTGTGACCTATCTCCTTCTAGACTACTGGACCGATCAACATGAAATTTTTCATGCTTACAGAATTCCATTAGAGGATGGTTTAGATTCAATATAATAGAAAATCGGTCATACCATCGAGGAATAATCATATATAATATCACTGGAGATTAAATTTTGCCGGCAAAATTTCTCAGTTGTAATATGAAAGTTTGTTGCTAGGCAATTTCGCGAATGACATTTGTATCAAAATTACGAGCCGTCAGGCGGAATATTTATCTTGAAGACTTATTTTCAGAATTTTCCAATTTTTGTTTTGACACGTTTTGCACTATTTGACACAAATAAATGTTCAACATAGATTAACTAAACGTTTTTGTTTTCTCTCGGGTATTCATTTTTGTTGTCTTGTCTTGAAGCCTTTTGATTTCAATTCACCGAGCGTGACCCAGACGGCACAGAAATATTCCATGCATATTCAATGAATATACCGCTGGCATATTAAGATATTCCAAACATATTCCAAATCTCCCAGGGCATAAGCCTGGCAGATAGCAGGAATATCCAAGGTCACCATGAAACATCTGCCAGGAATATCCCATGATCTTCAAAAATATATCCATGGCATATGCCATACAGATTCATCTATGAATATCTCCCTTACACATATGCTGGCAATATCTTTTTATCTCCTGATTTGTCCATGCCATATGCTGGTAATATCTTTGTATATATTTAAATATATGTAAATTTTTGTAGCGGTACTAAATAATAATGCATTGATTAGATTGTTTCAGAAAAATGTATTACAGTTTAACGAATATTTTGTACAATAACAATAATTAACAAAATTATGACATTAAATTATAAAAATGAACATTAAGTAAAAATATAAATCAACTAGGTATTTTACAAAACAATACAAGGCATATGAACTAAGAATAAGTAAAAATTAACATTTGATGAATTAAACTAAAAAATAGGGAAAACACAATGAGGTAATATTTTAAATGATATAAATATTGAACTGTGAACTTCAATTATTTGGTTTGTGAACTAGAGGCGATTTCGATTGACTGGTTCTTGGTTGTTTCATAGATTGGTCCGTCAGCTTTGGACCAACCGCATTCGAATGACATTCTGGTGACGTCTCAAATCAGATGTTTCTCCAAAGTTTGAACAGAATTCGAAAGCGCAGTTCGTTTGACGTTGTCATTTATGAACCGAGCGGTCAACCGTTAACCAACCAAAACAGCCATTCGAAATCGACTCATCAGATTATGGGTCGGTTTCACAAATCGAATTACTCGTTTTGAAATTTCTACGAATCGTGGTGGCTCCAGTTAATTAAACGGTACTAACAAAGTTTTGTGAAACCGACCTTATATCTATATATCAGCACCTCAGAGGTAAAGTGTGTTAAGTCACATTTTTTCAGACACGACCTATCTAGAATATTGGATTCACATTAGTAAATTCTAGCTAGTGGAACACATTTTTGACTCCCTAGGTTTATGAAGACGCCAAGTAATGGCAGTACACATTCTTTGAAACAATTATCGAACTGAAAAATCTCTCATTTGTCTAATTTTGATATTGTGACTTGACACACTTTACCTTTGGGGTGCTGATATAGATATCCGTGTTTATAACATCCCAGGCCTTCCAATTCCCAGTCTCCAGCCCCTTCTATCAACACCCATTCTCCCGGTCTCTCAGACATCGTCTTTTGTATGCCGCTCATCCAGGTAGCTTTTGGTCTTCCTCCCCTTTTTCCTTCTCTTCTCCTATTTCACAGCAAGTTGGGAATTCTTTGATTTTGGCCCTGAAAAAAACCAGTGATTCTAAGATTTTCAAGATAAGAGGCTGTCTACTGCTATAGTAATAGTGGAATCTGTTCTGATTATTTAATATTTATAAACTTACTTTGAATTTTAGTAGGCAGTGTTGGCAATTTATATCGAGGCAACCTTCCTTTTCGAAGACGATCCCTCTTTTTGATTTTTAGGGCCTAAATCCGTATTGATGCCACTAATATTTTCGACCTGTACAGCCTTTTTGCTTGCAGGAACAAAATTACGATATACAGCTTGGGTGAGACTTACTACACCTGAGAAGCTCCTCCACTCATGCTCTTGTAGTTTTTACGTTTGGATTTAAAGCAAAATTTTGGTTAAGCTATCTGCACAACGTGGAGCCATTTTTCAGTAACAAATTTAGTATTTTCATTCTGTTTAAGAACCTCTGAAAATATTAATAAAACATAAAATGGGTTTTATGATCACTGAAATTATTTATATTATACCTTTGAGAACATTGCACAATTTTATTAGAGATGAAAAGTTAGTTTTTGCCTTTTTCCCAACCCAACTAAAATATAGGAAATATCCTTTCTATCACTTCCTCACTGTAAAGTCCTCAATTCTTTGACCTGAAAAAACGTAAATACACATAACCAAAGATAAAGCACTGACAAGTGATTGGCATATTACGAAAACCTTTTTCAAGCATTCCAAATATATAAGAGTACCTACCAACGCTGATTTGATATTCACGCTCCTACAGTCATGCTCTTGTCTGCCTGTCTTATCTTTTATCATGTGCTCGGCTGCATCACAAACTATTTATCACATAATACTCAAACAATAACATATTTTCAACTCCACACACAATTTAATAATTTTTCAATGAGACTCTTTCAACTCATGGAGCTCCATAAGTCATGTCACCACCGTGACGTGACGACCATTTTGGAAGTTTGGAACGCCAAACTGAAACTGCTAATCACAGAACACAAATAACCTCAATCCAAGACCACAAAACAAAAATATGAATATTTTGACTGAAAACGTCGTGACGTAATGTTTACATCCATAAGAAAAAGTCAAATCTCAGTAAAATCGAAATTTGATATTCTTATCGGTAAATTCAGGGAACGAAATTGCAGGAGTTAAGAATGGGTAGAGGCCAGAAAATAGTTAATTTTTATTTATAAAGGAGTATTTTTATTTCTGTAAAGAAATAGTGTTATTGGTATTTCTGTCAGATATTTTGATAAAATTCAAGGAAATATCTAGAAAGGGCGAAAATATGGTTCGAAGTGGCCACATAACTTCCGCAACCTACAATGGCTCTGGAATGTTTGAAATGCAATGTATTTGGTTCAATGAAAAGCAAGAAGTATTAAGTTGAACTAGAAAGATTCTAAGTTCCAGACATCTCTGTCACCACATGGCAGCTTCATGGAAACAAAAATATGAGCAAAAGTGATTCGATCCTCCAGTGGAATAAGCTACTCTCACCTCTGCTGACTAATATTTGATTATCATATATGATTTTTGACAACTTGTCTACGACCTTTTCACATATCTGCTCGAATATCATATATTGTTTTTCCATTTATTGAAAATATATATTTGATCTCTTTCCTATAAGATCAAAATCATAATGGACCTCTTTTTCTGTTTCATCGAACATTTCAATTATTTAAAAAGTCACTCGACTCTCAGTCGATATACGATATAGTATAGCATGTCCATTTTTCACAAATAAAAACGTTTAATTTGTTGCCTGCTCTTTCATTTCATTGTATCAATCATATAAATAAATTACAAATCATTGATTCCATTGTTTACTCAGTTTAATAAATAATAATTAATTATTATTAATTAATAATAAATTATTAAGCGAATGAAAGTGTTATTTTTTAACTTGAATCCAATTATAATTAACTTGATGATAACTGCGATTCCTCGAAAATATAATCTATATAGAAAGTTTGTAGTTCTTTAACAGTTTACTGGAAAATAGCAAACTCATCAATTATTGATGAGTTCGGAACAAAAGCAAAATCGAGGTAGTGGTAGTACCTACACACAATTATCGTTCAAAAAGGGTTTTGTAACGTTTGTAATATTCCATGAAGATTCATGTATATATACCAATAAATACTATTGAATAATATTCTAAACGCATATCATATAGATATTCCCATAGCATATACCAGACATATCTGGGATGGCATATATTTGGAATATTCCTTTGAGAGCAGATATATTTGATATATATCTGGCATATGCCTCGCATATTGCAATATCTTTTGGCTTAATGGCAGATTGGAGGAATATTCCGGGAATATAGGGTGCCGTCTGGGGAGCGAGGTGCGCCTATGGCCTAGTGCTAGCGAGGTCAATGTCGCAGATCGAAACGCCGCTCCGCTCAACATTTGTAACAGCAAGATGCATTGCATACCTAGTATTATTTTATCATACGTATATTGTCCCCTTTCCCTGTGGTACTAGGAGCATTTCATTTGTTTGATTTTCGTGTGTCTGACTGTTGGTCCTTGGAAATTAAACAATGTTCAATGTTTAATCTATCTCGTTAGATTAGATGATACGAATAAGAATCGCACCTCACCTTGATAAGCTTTTCAAAGAAGAAATATCTCCACCCAAAGTTATATTGAATCACTAATGTAACTGTACTGTGAGTTCCATCAAATTGGACCACAGCTATTACAAGTCCGGTTCCCTGAAAGATACGAAGCCTGCAAGGGTATAGAAGACTTAGAGACTTAATGGGACCAAACCACCCAGTGAAGCTTGGGTGTGTAAAATGCTGGCTTTCTTTAAAAAGAACTAATAACATTGGAGGAAGCCCGATTCCCAGAAAAAAGAAAGTGATTTCCTTGTTAGGTTAGGTAATAGAAATAAGTAATAATTAACCCTGAACTATTTTTCGCAGATTGCAACCCAGATATTCTCTTCCTGAAGCAGTACTTCCAACTGAAGTTAAGAAGGAAGACGATGACATTTCCTGCCCAAACTGTTTACAGCAAACCTTAAAAAAAACCAGAGCAGAAGAAAACACCAAATCTGCAATTCAATGTTATACAGCATCCCGGTAATCAATCGACATCGGACAATTTAGCATTTACACACCAATAATGAAAAGTACCCACTTACCGCGAAAAATCCAATGTTACGCACCTAAAAAACAATCAAATAATACAGATCAAAATTATTCTAAAAATGAGAATTTTTGAAATTTTCATTTCGTACGGTTGAAAAAAGGAAATAAGTTTTGGAAGTAAAAAATTTTCTTGCAAACCATAACTCGTTTGTTTGATTTTATGGAGAACTTGGGATGGAAGTGAAGGAAAAAGTAAAATGAGGGGTATCTGGCGTCTTTGCGTTTCTAGAAAAATGACCCGCTTTAACTTTTCACTTAACGGAATCCTTATAAAGATCGTTTTCGTTCTGCCTCATCCAACTTGGAATTGAACTCGCGAATTTGATTAAGATATTTGTCTTTTTTCCTACCGTAATGACTTTCAGAGCTTCGGATGATTAGATTTGGTTCTTTACACTCTCTTCACGAGTCTATAGAAAAATAAGGTCGCTGAAATTGATAGATAGATCAAGCCGACTAGAGAATGTGCTTTTTCTTGCTACAGTGTATACTCCGTAAAAACAATATTTAATCCCAAAACAGATCTCAAAATCATCACAAGAGTGGGCATACTATCTCGAATATTGATATCTCAAGTAAATCAATCAAAACGTTGATCGTAGGTGATTCATTTTTTTCGAATGATTGGAATATCCCTTGACTTGAATTTCCAGGATTGTTTCTGTTTTGTCTGTTCTATTTTTTACCACTAAAATATCATTTTCCTAGCCAACAATGACAATAGTTTCTAATGGATATAATTTTTCCAGGACTTCCGTAAATAGATGCATTGTTTATAAACTAATGTACATGCTCAGTATCTCAGCCTTTTTCACATATTTTTCGTTATGAAAGAATGTCTTTTTTTTTATTGTTCAAAAAAATTGTTTAACTCATAGTCCTATTAGGTAGATTGAAAATGTTTTGTATTTTGTTGGCGTTTTCTATAATTCTATGAATGGACTGCTCATCGAAAACTTTTGGGATCTTCTGAAGAGAGTGTGGGTCATGTCAACGCTGCCAGAATCACAGAAGAGTTGGTTGTTGCTGCGGTGGAAGAGGGGAATAACCTCCCTCAAGGAACAATCAACAATTTGATTGCTTCAATGCTTGTGAATCTGTTAATATAGAGACAGACTGTTGATTTGTTGAGAGTTCCCACAAACTTTTTTGGGCCCATTGAAAAATGCATATTTTTCAAATATGGCTATAAGAGATGTTCTTTCGAGCATTTAGGCCGTCGTCGTAGATTAGTTCTCGACGTTTCGCCAGTTCGAGTGTCTGGCATCTTCAGGAGTTATATTTCAGGAGATGTTCTCACTGGACTGAACTGCCTGAGTGTGACGGGGACGCAGATTGTACCTCCTTATATAACCTCGGTCGGGGGGCGTGGCTGCGCTTGACCGGTCCCGTCCCAATAACGAACGCGCGCCGGTGTCCGACCGGTTCACAACCGGTTCCCGATCTTCATTCACTTCATGAACCCGGTTATTATTATAGGGAAGTGGTTTTGTGTTTTTGAGTACTGGCACCCATGTTCTATTGATTTTCAAAGATTCCTCCGATTTATTGAAATTCGTTGGGTGTTTATGAATTTCGATTGCTTCCCTGTAGAGCCTGGGGTAGTATGCGGTAGTGGTGCACAACACTTGGGTTTTATTGAATTCTATTGCATGATTCGTGTTGTTCAGTGTGTGCTCTGCGACGGCGGATTTCTCTGAATGACCCAGTCTACAATTGGCCTTGTGTTCCTTGATCCTCGTATTGATGGATCGCTTCGTTGTACCGATGTATACACTTCCACAGCTGCACGGAATTCGGTATACACCTGGTGTACTGAGTGTATCCCTTCTGTCCTTGGGGGAGTTGAGATGGTCCTTGATCTTCTTCGACGGTTTGAATATTGTCTTAATGTTATGTTTCCCAGAATTCGTCCGATTCTATCTGTCACCCGTGGGATAAACGGCAAGAATGCTTTTGTTTCCGATTCTTGGCGACGTGATACATTGTCGTTGTTGTGTTCAGGCCTTTGTTTGATGTATCTATCGATGTCGTTTTTCGTGTAGCCGTTAGCCATGAGAGCGCGCTTCAAGTGTTCTAACTCGGTTGCTAGTTGTTCTGGCTCACAAATTCTTCTCGCTCTGTCGACTAGCGTTTTGATTATCCCTTTACGTTGGCATGGATGATGATTTGAGGTGTTGTGTAGATATCTGTCCGTGTGTGTAGGTTTTCGGTATACAGTGTGTCCTAGAGTAGTTTCCTTCCGTGTGACAAGTACATCAAGGAAAGCCAAATTTCTGTTTTGGTCTTCTAATTCCATTGTGAACTGTATACTTGGGTGCATGTTTTTATGTGTGTCAGAAATTCATTGAGCTTTTCTCTTCCATAACCTCCCGACGAGGTTATATAAGGAGGTACAATCTGCGTCCCCGTCACACTCAGGCAGTTCAGTCCAGTGAGAACATCTCCTGAAATATAACTCCTGAAGATGCCAGACACTCGAACTGGCGAAACGTCGAGAACTAATCTACGACGACGGCCTAAATGCTCGAAAGAACATCTCACATTGAACGATGGCCGCGAAAGCCTCAACCAATTCATGGCTATAAGAATTTTTCTCACCTCAATCAAACTTAAATATTAAAAAAATCTTCACAGAAGTAAAGTTTTCACCATGATTAAAATTAGTTTTCAGCAAAAATACGGTTTTCAAAAGAATAGGTCAGTCCAAGGTTGTTTTCGCTGTGTGTAGTTTGATTGTCTTATGTATGGAATGCCTCAATTATCTCGGAAAGGGATATCACGATTTCGAGATTTTTACGAACGAAGTCTGGTGGTCTAAAAAAGATGCTGTCTGTACAAGTTTCACGAACAGGCATTTTTCCAAAAAGAGAAAGTCCACACCACAGTGGCCTATCTGGGAGACCTGAATCAACAAACAAAAAGAGGCCGAGGAAAGAAGAGGGGAAAACGCAAGGAAAAAGAGACGGAAGGTGTATGTACCCCTCTAGAATAGAATTCCCCCAGTTGGACAGAAATCACATGAT
Organism: Hippodamia convergens; assembly: GCA_038502775.1. Classification (NCBI taxonomy): domain Eukaryota; kingdom Metazoa; phylum Arthropoda; class Insecta; order Coleoptera; family Coccinellidae; genus Hippodamia; species Hippodamia convergens. The sequence continues at coordinate 18,647,283 of CM076610.1, forward strand.
GCTGATAAGAAATCCAAACTATACCGAATGTTCCAGTATAGGTGTTCTAATGGATTATCTCAGCCATTTCGGAACTCATCTGTTTCAAATAGCACCCCGTATATTTTTGGCAATTTTCAATTTGTATTAAAAATTACAGCCTCAAAGATGTATTACATTTGTATTTGGTATTCAGGATGCCATTTAAAATAGAAAAGTCAGAGTCACTTCCGGTCAAACCAGAAGTGATTTTCAATTTTTGTTTATCTCAAATGCAGGTTCCTTGAACGAATTGGAGAACATGAAATTTTCAAATTTTTATCTTGCGGAATGGCTGAGATAATTCCATAACCGATATCGGAAAAAGCATTCATTCTTAAGAAGATATCATGTTTTTGATATTTACCGAAGAAAAATCATGGTAATTTTTACCTACATATCGGATGTTTTCATAGTTCCATCCTGTATTATGTCCAACAATTATCGAATATAATTTTCAGCTGTCATTCATCCTTTTTTCCCAACAAAATATTTGTTTCGAAAATATCTACATATGAATAGAAAAATATCGGTCTGAATAAAAAAGTAATATGCATTTCAATTTTTGCCAAGTGATCAGCGATATTCAGTGAAATACAGCTGGGTAAACAATAGATTGAACTTTTATTAATATATTCTATATTACTCATTTCTCAATTCAGTACCATCACGCTGTCCCATTCCGACATTTTCATTCAATTCAATGGCCATTACAGACAATGCTCGTTATTTGCTATGAAAATGTTATTGTTCCGGTTTTTCATTGTATCGTGGTGTTTCTCTTGTGCTTCATACGATTCATTGAAATAATAAAGTAATAATTTCCATGTACAGGTACATGGTTACAACAATCGATTCTATTAATATTTGCCTCTACATTTGAATTACCTTCGCAAATTATTTCAGCACATCTCGTTAATTGATTCTCGTTGATTGAATCGCTAATAGACTCCTTCAGAAATTTTAAAATAAACACCAATTGTGATGAATGTCGTTGAAATGAAAAAATTAATTTACTTCCAGTCCCAGAAGAATAGCTATTCATTACCAAGGGAGGAAAATAGTGCTTTTCCTCCCGTAGAATTTTATAAGCAATTATTCAAGGAGAAAAACATTTTCCTCCTGAGGTATGTATATAGTTTTTTCTTCTTCTTTTTCACTAGATTTATATCCAAAATTATGCGACTATAGTACAATATTAAGTACATGATGCCTGCAAAATCGAAAGAGCGACATGAAAAAAAAATACAGTTCAAGTATTAAAATCATCGACATTATGGAGCAAATATAACATGTTGAGGTCGGTACTCAACATAAGGCATCTTCTTCTGCCCTCAATCTTCGTAACAATAGGGTTTTACTATTTAGTTACACCGGTGTTTAGTGAAGAATATTTCATATTATATGAGACAAATAATTATCGGTGAGTTTTTCATTTTCTATGTGAACGATTGACTAGATTTTTTGATATTTCTAGATTTGACAATCAGACTTTTTCGCGTGAAAATCCGACCGAGGGGTCGGATAAAACATTTTAATGCAGTAGTTCCGAAGATGAAGAAGAACATGGTGTAGTCTACAATAATTATTGTACTCTAAATCAGAGACTGATCACGGTTGCATAATGTGTCAGTATTGTCGTCTTTGGTCTCACGAAGATTGCGCCGGGGTGGATACCCAATGAACATTTAGGTGAGCTTCAGTTGTCGGTAAAGTTATATAACCAGAATATAATGGTTTTAAATCTTGCTCCAAGGTTTATAAATGTTCCGTGAAATCACCTTATGATAAAGCAACAAAAGTCGATAAATCAGTCGTATAAATGTATTATAGCAACTCGTTATGAAACCAATAGTCTTAGATTGCCATATTTGTCATTGCTGAAGTGTCATTCGTTTCTTATTATATGAATATGAGTATCTTTGTGTATTTTGTTTTCATTTTCAATAAATATTATATTCGACTCCCATTATCATTTTCACCCTCATTTATCAACCAACCCATTCTATCCGTTTAGGAGTGCAAAACAGGATACTTTGACTTTTATCAAGAATATGACTTTTTATATATAATCATCACCGAGATCATCACTCTATTCAGGAATGATTAATATTCTAGGAAAAGTAGGGACAATGGGGAAGATACTATGCAGAAATAGCAGATATCAATAGCATGGTTACGGTGTTGTGGGTTAGATAACGTTTGCTATCCGTTTCATCCAACTCTCGCGTATATTTCAACATTACCATTCAATTCTTCGTTTCTATCAGATTCAAACATTGACATTCACCAGCCATGCAGTATCCTAGAACAGCATAGCTTCAAGCTGTGCTAGGACACAACCATTGCCTCTGACAGGCCATACCACACGGTTGTGAGGTTGCCCAGATATAAATCTGTTTGATAGATCTGAAATATCCGTATATATGTAAATAGAGTAGGATATCACAATTCCAGCCGACAAGAATATCATCAGAGATATCACGGAGAAGCTGAAGAAATTCCAGGACATTTCATTCGAGCTGAAAGAGATCTACAGGCTTAAGAAAACGTCAATTCGGCCATTGATTATATCCTCGAATGGTTTGCTAAAAAGCCACATGCATGACAGAAAACACGAGATGTCTACAATTAGATAATACCTACCTTATCAGTCAGACTCAGGAGGTCATTTCGGGTATTCCTCGAATGACAAGAAAATTCTGTACGAGCACCTGAGGATAATCTTGGCTGATAATGAGCCCAATTTTTCTTGATCAGCTATCAGCATCTCTCTTTGTTTCTCTCTTTCTCTCTCTCCCTCTCATTCAGCAAATCTTAACTGTATTGTTAAATTCACAAATTTCTCTGATTTCCCGAATGATCAATCCTTTCAATATTCAGTTGCCTTGATAGGAGTGAATATTCGGCGGGAACTCGTAGTGAATTAGTATATTCTGAAACAAGTTGCAGAATTGACTTCTGTTTCGAGTATTAGACGGTATTTTCGCTACTTCAGTCAAGTTTTTTGAAATACTCTCGAAATTCAAATAAAAATTCAGATTCTAGTGACTTCTGTATTGTATCTTGGCAGTTGGTGTGATTACGAAAATTGATAGGATCGGAGGTCAGTATTGACAACCACAAAACGTGAAATATAACTCAAAACAATTCTGTAATGAGTTCATTACAGCACTGCTTTTGATGCTGTAATGATCTCATTGCGATACTGAAATAAAGAAAATAATTTTAGTCGACTGAAAATAATTTGCGGAAGAAAAATGCCCATGAAGAACCCCAAGTCTGCGAACCTTCATATCAAAACTTGCAGCCAATTTACAGCGTGAGAGATGAGTCGATAAACTTTTCCCTATCGTATCAAATTCATTATAGATCAACGTTGTCTGGGAAAACATTTTGCCGTCAGATTCTCTGCGAAACTGTCGCCGAAATCCTAATTGGGGACTTAATAATATTACAGCGACATTTGTCGCTAATAACTTTTTCTAGTTATTATGGGTTCTCTCTTCATAAAGTTCTGATAACTGAGAACGTCGACGAAGTTTTCCACCGTGAATTTAATCACCCAATAATATCGGAATGGGAATAATGACCATTTAAAATTTTGTAGGATACATCAAATTGATATACATATTATATTGTTTCAATCAAAAGCAAATATAATAACAGAATAATAACATACTCGTACAACATAATATCAAAATATTGAAATTAATGACTGGAACTTATTCTTTACAGGTTGTCACTTAACAAGTGAATCAAACGTCACACTACAACATAGACCAAGTACTATCGAATTACGATTACGATTAGTATTTCATGAATATGCCTAAAATTAATGATTTTCGAATAATTTTTTTCAATCACAAGACCAATATGTGATTAAGGATAGCGATTTCTGCACAAATTAATCCGTTATTATTGAATTATCATTCCTAATTAAAGTAATTTTTGAAAGTTGATCGAAAAGCTCAATGAATTTAAATTTGAAGAATTCTTTTATCTACATCATTTTTATTACTTTGCATTAACACTGTCTGGTTTGAAAGGATTATGAATTTGAAAGATGAAAAAATATAAAAATTGCAAACTTTAATTTTTTCTCCTCATCGCGTCAAGTGACTTGCGAAAACTACATTTTCATATCAAACTTGATAATATTTGTCGTAGTTTTCGAGAGAAACGGTAATGGAATTTTTTAATTTTGCATTTTCGTGTTTATTTTGAAACGCTCTAGTGGCACCGCTATAACTATCAGTAATCAACTCAGTGTTCTTTCTCAAAGTTTCTGACCGTATTGAAAACCTCCATGTACAAAAATTACAATAGAGTCAAGCCTCTGAGATTGTGAGCGTTTCTGCGGGAGTCAACTCCTTGGGATTTTTTCGGTTAAAATTTCATAGCTTTTATTCGTGGTTTTTTGTACTAGAAAAAAGGAATCCTTATCGCTGATTACCAATCTGAATTCCTCACCCCATTCCAAAGTCAATTCTTTGAGCTATGCACCGTTGAAATTCCCAAAATTTCAAAATTCTCGTTTTGCAAGTGAAAAGTTCAAAAGCTGAAAAATAGTTCTTTTCGAGTAAAAGACTTCGAAAACCTACATTTTCATATCAAACCTGAGGATATCTGTCGTAGTTTCCGAGAGAAACGTTGATGAAATTGTTGCCTTTTTCATTTACTCTCGGCAAACTGCAATAATTTGGCACCTGCACTATTCGGAAAGCGAGGTTTGCTGTGATTTGATCACCGCGTTTGCTGGGTCTTGGATTTCGTGTTAGTTTGTCTCTGTGATCGTGTGATTTTTTTTCAAGAGGCTTTTTCACTTTGTGGATCGACTTGATTTGGTATCAGATTCACAATAGAAACGCCGCAGGGGATTTAAAATGGCAGATAAAACGCAACAAGTAGCACAATTGTTTTTTATTATAATTTTTTTTTAAGTAAATATTATTGTGACTTGAATACAAGTTTATGACATTGAAAGACTACATTTCATGAATTCTCCATTTATAAAAATGAGAATCTACGTGCGAGTTTTTGAAATTGCAACTTCATATTTCGAATATGAATCAAAAAAAAGGTGAATAAACTGTACGGAAACGATTAAAAATAAAATTGCACAAACCCTCATGAAACCTTCGACATGCAATTATTATTGTCTTATTGTTGTTTTACCAGTGCCGAATGCTAGTGCCAACTACGTTAAAAAAATTTCATTAGAAATACAACTGGACAATCGCGATTGAGTAATATGACAAAAAATTGAGGAAGGATTTATAAAATCATAGTATGAGAGCATATTTATAGATGAGGTAGTAGATCATTTCGTTGAACAGATGAATGGCAGAATTCTTTTAGTCAATAGCAAATTCTTACCTTTATAACTCGATTTATAATTAATATTTTTCTACGAGCTTCAGGAACATATCCCTCATTATACTCTCCACGATGATTCTTGTTGGAAAACTGAATATTTACTATTTTTATACTAAGAGCAATGTAATATAGGACGAAAAAAATAAAGAAATCATCTTTTGGTGTATTATAACAATAAATTTTTTTTAAGCTGAAGATATGAACAAATAAACACATGATATGATGAGGATTTGTTTTGTATTAAAAAATTAAAATCATAAATAGGTAATAAAATTGTTTATAATGATATTTTTCGGATGCTCTTGTATCCATTCAATGATATGCATAGATGAAATGCTGGTTCTGGTTTCTTGACTTTATTATTGAACTAAAGACACAATCAACACACTATCGCTCTTCGGACACTCAACCTGATGAATTTTTCACTGATTTACTTATTATTAAAGAAATCGTGAGATTGAACGAACTGAACTTGCTATGAATTGAATTTTCAACTACTTGTATTTATTTGCATCTCCCTGGCAATAAATATTTTATTACATGTATCTACTTGATTTGGATGGTGAATTGTGAATTATATTTCAATGAAAATTGAACATACTTCCCGGGCTGAACCGTTTAGATTGAGGAATCACAACTGCGAAATATTTTAAACAGTAGATTGATCATCTCTGTCACTAAATGGTAGAGGACATATTTAAATAATAGACCTTGTAAATGTTCCTCCTCGAGTTCTAACTCTGACTATTCGAACGAGTGAGTCTTTACCCTGCATCAATTCAATATCACGTTCTAATGGCCATTTGAGTGGAGGTGTTATTTCGTCCTTCAATGAAACAATATTATTTCGAACGGCGTACTCTTGCAAGATTTCAGAAGTACCAGGTTTTTTGAAGAAATCATTTAATTCCTTTACCTGGTTTTTTGGGCCCAAGAAATTACTGGCATTATCAGAGAAAATTATCGAAGGATTTCCCCGATGAGCAATAAATCTTTTTAGAGTAAGTAGGACTCTGTACTTAACCCTGAAACTAATTCGATGTGAACGGCTCGAGTTGTCATACATACAAACACTGCCACGATAACGGCCGTCAAAGTCTACAGAGGTGTTTATGAAAGGACGTGTTACTTGAAGTCTTTCTTTCGGAAGAGCTACCATTAATAATCTTGAACATAATAAGGGTTTGAACAACAAGTACGACATTTGTTCATAATGCACTTTATTTCTCTAAGTCCATCTAGTGGCCAATATTTAAGTCGGATGCTGGAAAGTGTGTTCTGAGGACCTGCAAGTATTGGTCTCAAATGTGTTGGATAAAGTATTTCATTGGTTGAAATTATATCGCTATCTGCACATGTGCGCAAGAGGCATTTTTCATGTTTCAATGAAAGGAGTCTGTTCATGGAAATAAAGGCGTCAATATCGTGTCGAATTTCTTAATTAACAAAATTAACAATCCTAATTGATATAGTTCATAAATACCACTTATGAACAAAACATATTTATTGCATGGTGTCAGGTGTGTCAAGAACGAAGAGACTGTGATCATATATATTAATTATAACTTGTTCTGATAAAATCACGTTAAAATTCACAATATGTCCGACGATGGTGAAGCGAGAGTCGACCACGTGCCAAATTTGAAGCCGGTCAACGAATTGATTCATCGGGTGAAAATAATTCATCAAATTGGAGAGAATGGTGGGAAAATTTCGAAATATATTTATTAGCAACAGGATTAATAGATTCTTCAGATGGCCGAAAAATTGCTGTGATGTTGCACTCCATTGGTTCGAAAGGTAGACAAATTTTCAACTCATTCAACATAAAAATCTCAGATACAACTTTAGACGTTGTCAGAGCTAAATTCGATAGATATTTTGAACCTCAAAAAAATCTCACTATGTTACGTCATATTTTTCCACTAGAACTCAAAGAGTTAATGAAAGCATAGATAATTTCATAACAGACCTGGAAAACTTGAGCATGAAATGTGAATTTAAAGATCTTCGAGAATCTTTAGTCAGAGATATATTCATTGCAAACATGAATTCTCATCTAACGAATATACGACAACGTCTACTACAAGAAGTCGATATTTCTTTTCAAAAAACGAGTTAGCCAAATCTGTGGTTCTGGCTCAACAAAATTCCGATAAAATACAAATGAGTCAACAGGAGGAATCGAACAAGTACTATACATCAAAAAAAGGACTTCCACATCAGGATATCACAAATCCAGACAATCAAGATCAATAAGCATCAGTCAATCATCTAACGGGTCCAGATGTGAATACCATAATCGAAGATCATAGCCTACTACCAACAGTATTTGTGGAAGATGTGGTCAACAACACATATACAAATGTCCAGCTTCAAACTTCAAATGCAGGTTATGTAAAAAACAGGGTCATTTTGCAAAATTTTGTTTTAAGAATACAAAATCAGTCAGTAAATTAGAATCAGGGATTTATTCTAGTACTGATTCGAATATTCCTTTTGTCGGTATAATAAAGAACAATGATGTCAATCAGAATAAAAGTTCTTGGTCTTTGAATATTTTCATTAGTAATTTCGAAATTGAATGCATTCTTGATTCAGGTGCTGATGTTAATATTATGTCATATGAAACTTTAAAAAAATTTAATTTACCAGATTCATTACTGATGAAATGTCAAATCACAATGAATAGCTTCGGAGGCAATAAAATACCAAAAATTGGAAAATGTGATCTTAAATGTTTTTTCAATAATACATATGAAATTATAACATTTATAATTGTCAACATATCATGTCAAACTGTCTTGGGTTTACCCACATGTCAAAAAATTGGACTTTTAAAAAGAGTTTACAATCTCACAAGTAATAATGATTATGATAAAATTCTCAATGATTTTCAGGATGTATTTGAAGGTCTAGGATGTTTACCGCCAGTCTACCATATCAAGTTACGTCCAGATGCTGTTCCACATGTCGATACGACACGAAAAGTTTCGTTTGCTTTACACAACAAACTAAGAAAAGAATTAGATAGAATGGAGAGTATGGATGTCATATCTAAGGTGTCAAAACCTACGTCTTGGGTCAATTCTATAATCATTACAGTCAAAAAGTCAAGTCAGTTGAGAATATGTCTAGATCCAAGAAATCTAAACAAAAATATTATGAAACAACATTTTCCTCTAAAAAACTTTGATGAAGTCAGGTCAAAATCAACTAATGCAGCATACTTTTCACATTTGGATGCTTTCTCCGGATTTTGGATGTTAAAATTAGATGAAAAGAGCTCAGATCTATGCACGTTTCAAACTCCTTTTGGTAGATATAAATTCAAACGTTTACCTTTTGGTATATGTTCGTCATCTGAAAAATTTGTACAAGTTATGAACGATCTATTCGGAGATATTGAAGGTGTACTAATTTTTGTAGATGAATTTTTAGTCTATGGGGAAACTTTAGAAATACATAATGATCGTCTTAAAAATGTTTTACAGAGAGCTAGAGAAGTCAGTCTTAAGTTTAATAAAGAAAAAAGTAAAATAGCAGTCACTCAAGTACGTTTCTTAGGCCATATATTCAGTAAAGATGGTATCAAAGTCGATAATGAAACAATAGAAGCGATCAAACAGTTACCTTCTCCTTCTAACAGTAAAGAACTTCAAAGATTTTTAGGAATGATTAATTTTCTGGGTCCTTTCATCAGTAATTTATCACAAAGAACAGAAATACTTAGAAATTCATTGAAATCAAACAGTCAATGGATCTGGGATGAAAATTGTGAAAATGCATTCATTAATCTGGAAGATGTTATTACGAAATTCCCTGTATTAACTCACTATGATCCTAATTTACCTTTAGTCTTGTCTGTGGATAGTTCACAATCTGCTATTGGAGCAGTGATTATGCAAAATAATCGTCCTATTGCCTACAGTTCAAAAACTCTCACTTCTTCACAGAAGAACTATGCCCAGATTGAGAAGGAACTATTTGCCATACAATTTGGTTGTGTAAAATTTCATCAATATATTTTCGGTCATAAAAGCACACTTCATACAGATCATCAACCGTTAGTATATCTTTTTAAAAAACCTCTTTTTGATATTCCAGCTAGATTACAAAGGATGATGTTAGCTTTACAAGCTTATGAATTAGATGTCATTTATGTACCAGGAAAACATATGTATATTTCTGATACTTTGTCAAGGGCAGCATTGAAAGACAATTTGATTCCAGATTATGAATCTGATATACCGTATCATATCAATATGACTTATTCTACTATTTCAATAACACGACAATATCATGAAAAATTATGTCAGAGTACCGAGTCAGATGAAACATTGAGAAAACCAAAAAAAAATACTATTATGAAGGATGGCCCAATTCTAAAAAAAACACATCTTCTTGCAAAACCCTTCTGGAATTTTCAAAATGAAATACTTGAGATCAAAACTTTGCTTTTCAAAGGAACTAAATTAATTGTCCCGATGGCAATGCAAAAAGAAATTCTTCAGAAACTACATGAAGGTCATCAGGGTCACAATAAGTGTCTCAATCTGGCTAGAGAATCTTTTTCTTGGCCTAATATGTGTGATCAATTAAAAAATTTAATAGATCAATGTTCAGTATGTGCAAAATTTAGGTCTGCTTATCAAAGAGAGCCTTTACAAAGTTATAGTATAACGAATTTTCCTTGGGAACGAGTTGGGTTGGATTTCCTTGATTTTATTCAAAATTTATAGAAATCGCTTTATTAGATCAAGGTTATTCCGCTCAAAAAGTGATTGTCAGTCTCAAGTCAATATTTGCTCGTCATGGAATTCCGATGCAACTAGTTTCAGATGGTGGCCCACCTTTCAATTCACTTGAATTTGAATCATTTTTGTTTGATTGGGATATTGAACATATCTTTTCTAGTCCTTATCATCCTCAATCGAATGGTCAATCAGAAAGTTCGGTCAAAATTATCAAGAATATTCTAAGAAAGTCTAAAGAATCTAAAACAGATCCCTATTTAGTTCAGAACTGTCAAACAACGAGCTAAAATTGACTGGTTGTATGAATTATATAATTCCACACGTGGAGAAGATAGTAGTACCTCATTATTAGAGGACTGAACTGAAAAAGAAGAAGAAATGGCCAGATTCAGCACTTGACTGACTTGACTTGACTTCTCTCGGCCTCCTTTTCTTGCACATGGGTTCGACTATTTGTCATGTACCCAGCTGCTCGTACATAGATTCAGCACTTTTGTTAAATTCGAAGCACTGATTTTTATACAGGGTGAGTTTTTGAATGGTACATATATTTTAACCGTAGATTCCTGTGGCCAAAAGAAACACTTTTTTCATCTCCCATTTTTTCCGATTCATCTTCGTTGAAAAGATACAGGCTGTTGAAAATCCATGAAAAAATTTAATTTTCAGTTATATTCCACAAACGATTCTGTCGAATAAAGTGATTTTCGGAATAAAGTTTTTCGTAAATGTGATTAATCTATCCCCAGCACAAAATTTCACCAACATCCGATGTTTCTCAATTATGACAATAACATTCCATAAATTCACCAGAAATTCGAAGAGTCTAATTGTGAACAGTAAATTTAAAATGATTATATGAATATTTATTCATTCTCGAATGTAAAAGTATTCTTGATATTTTCTTGTAAAACCCGCCGTTTACGAGTAATTCCATATTGAAAGAAAAAAAATTCTGAGAATTTAAATAAATTAGGTACCTTGGCTGAATGTGACTTTGTTGAAAATATGCGCAGAATTCAATTTTTGCTACGTTGTCACGTTGAAAATCATCACGTTTAAATCCGGAAATTTATGTTCTGGAAGGATTAGGTTATGAATGGAAAGGGAACTTTGGCAATTTAGTTATATTAATGAGCTCACCTCTACTTCTTCGATTTACATCCATATTCATTAAAGCAAATTTACACACCTATTTCGAGATACTTGATGCTTTAGGCAAGTTACATTTTTTTAAAGGGAATTTTTTCTAAAAGATCTAACTTCCCGCTTTCATTAAAATCTAATATGAATGCTCCACAAAGAGATAATCATGTTGTTGTTTCTGGCACCACCATTCGAATCTAAACATGCACTTGACACACGCAATCAAAATTCGGCCACATTATTCACAAAACTGTTGTCAACAAGTTTTTTCATGAAACCACAAAAAAAAATTACACGGATTCACGTCCGGTGCTCATGGAAGCCGTGTCGCCCTATCCAATATCCATCTCCTGTTGATATTTTTATTGAGTCATTGTATACCAACTCTGGACTCTGGAAAAACAATAAATGACACGTCCTACAATAAGTTGTCCAAATCATTTTGCAGAATGTTCAGATACCCATCTCTAGTCAACCTACCGTTTTCGTGGTCATATCAGATGTTGTCTGTTGTTTTCCTTGGTAGAATACGAGCCCAAAGCTATTTTTCCATTAGAGGTTCGAATAAATTTTGCATACACCTGGCTAACTTTACTCAAAGATTGCTGAATTCTGCAGATTCTCCTCGAAGTTTGTCCCAGTGGGTTCCAGACATGGACGAGTAACAAGGTTTCGAGAGAAGTTTCTTATTCCGTGTCATCGGACTGCCATGTTCCACAGATCATTTGTCTACTCCGCGGTATCTCTTTATAACATGCTTCCGAATGAGTTCAAGACTATGAGTAGTAGTAGTTTTGCCCCTAATTTTAAAGTATTTCTTTTGAGCAGACAGAACCAGATAAATGAGTGAGAGGATGTTTGAGTGGGCAGTACCTACCACTGTGTTGAGAATTGAATGGTTGATCATTTTAGTTATCGGGTGCTATTTGAAATTATAAAGTTGAATTTGGATTTTGAACTTATTGTATTTTCTCTTTTTTTGTGGTGGTTGAGTAAGAATAGCTATGCTGGACTCCGCCACCAAATGATCTGTGAAAATTAACAAGGATTATATATGTATTTTTTTTCAATAAAGGCGTTAATAATAATAATAATAATAATATTCACACTAATACAATCGGATAAAAGAAATAACGTTTCAATTGAAAATCACGATACTATTAATTCCCATTTTCAATTGTTTGTTGATCACTCTATGCGTAACAATGACCAATATAGAACAGTCGCGAAAAATCTGCGTTGTCAAAGTTGAAATTGTTTAATTTCATTCCATCATGAATTATATTAAACCTAATAATGAGTATCTTCCGAAATGTTAAGTCAAATTTCATAACAAATTATTCACAACATCGTTATAATTGAAAAAAACTATCAACACACAATGACATTTGTGGTAAGTCTATGCACATTCTACACAAGGTCTATGACACAGCTTAATATTTTATTAAGCTGTGTCTATGATCTATGGTAACGGAGTTCTATCAGACAACGTTCAGCTTAGCGGTGAACGTTCAATTCAATGACATTTGTTTATGTATGGAAATGAAAGTTTATGTTTCTGTCGGAACTTCAGGAAATTTTATAAGCAACGATAAAAAATGATTACATACTCAATACAGAAGATGAATCTCAAAGCGGATATAGGTGATAGCTAGCTGAATTCTTCATTATGGATAATGACAAAGACATCAAGAGAAGAATATTCAAGATTTGCCGCTAACAAAATTTGTATGAAGTATTTATTGTAGGTACATTTTATAAATGCGCTAATTATGCAGAACTCACAAAATCGTACTTCATCTTTCGTCGAATATGATTGAAAAAGTAAGTTGACGCGTGTTTTTAATGTTCAGTTGCTTATTATTTCCAAGTTTTGATTGGCATATATGTCTATGATTTCCAGGAGTGGCATATCTCATTATGAAAGTTTAAAATCGCTATATCTTTTTATCTAGGCCGAATCGAAAAAAATGGTGAAGGAAAAAGGTCTTTCTTTTGACCTCAGGAATCTACGGTTAAAATATATGTACAAGTCCAAGACTCACCCTGTATATGTCACGCAAAATATCATAAAAAATAAATATTTCATACTTCCAGACCGTTTCCGTCGGCCGAAATTAATCCCAGGCGTTTTAAATTTCATTGAAAATATTAACTTTTTTCACAACCGAAGTCTTCAATTTTAAATATAATCCTTAGAGGATTATTTTAAAACCTTTTGTGGAAAGCCAGACCAATCCCAAGGGCAAAACATTCTGCACAACAGAATCAAAATTTTTTGTCCCTAGAAACTATTAATTTTTATGCCTACGAAGTATTTGTTTTCAACATCAAATTATGAAAATGACAATTTATTATTGTAATTATAACTGAAATCAAAAAATATAATCTTTTTCATCTTGAACTTAATCCTCATTCTCAGCTTCACTCGATGGTTAACTCGTACCTGGCGTTTTACAATAATTTTATTGATAGAGGTTTCGTAACTATGGGTTCTGTTCAAATTTCCTCAAGTTGGTAAAACCTGCCTTGTGGGCCGTAATTCCTCCCATACACATAGGCAAAAAAATTAATAGTTTCTAGGGACCTAATGAAAATTCTGATCGTGTCTGGCAAACTATTTGGCCCTTGGGATTGGTATGGCTTTCCACAAAAGGTATTAAAATAATCCCCCAAGGATTATATTCAAAATTGAAGACTTCGAATGTAGGAAAAGTTCATATTTTCAATGAAAATTTAAGCGTCTGGGGGAATCACGGACCACGGAAACGGTCTGGCGATATGAAATATTTATTTTTTATAATATTTTGAGTGACATATATGAAAATCAGTGCTTCGCATTCAACAAAAGTGCTGAATCTTGCCATTTTGCAACAATGTTTCTAATTGTTTGCACATTCAAGGAAAAAAACTGTTGATGGTTCCTGAATATTTCGGCTTGATCAACTCCTAACTCCTGCCCATTGAATTTTTACATGAGTGCAGTCCATCGCACCTATGGACCTGGCATTTCAACTAACCTATTACCTTAAATTATTATCATTATTTTAATCAAAATTGAAGACTTCGAATGTAAGAAAAATTCATTTTTTGGAAACGGTCTGGCAATTTTCATAATATTCTGCGTGACATATATAAGAATCACTGCTTCGAATTTAACAAAAGTTCGGTATGTTTTTGTCTATCTTTTCTACCAGCTACCTGTGAACGTCCGGGACGCTTAGCCAAGCTAGCCAGAATGCACACACTATTAAACACAAGCTCTTTATACTGTAAAATTCGTTACTTCAAAAATAAGTAACGCCTGTAGGCCCTGGGATCTCTCCAGAACCAATATGTTATTTTTTTACTCTTGAGAATTGGAATAAATCTTCAATCGCAAAAGTCAGAAGTAGAATGTAGGATTTACCATGAAATCCGGCTCCCTTAGAACCAACTTTTATATATATATATCCATTCAATGATACATAAAAGAAATGCTGGTGCTGGTTTCTTGACTTCATTATTGAACTAAAGGCACAATCAACAAACTATTGCTCTTCGGACTTTCAATCTGATGGATTTTTCACTGATTTACTTATTATTAAAGAGATCGTGAGATTGAACGCACTGAACTTGCTATGAATTGAAATTTCAACTACTTGTAATTATTTGCATCTTCCTGGCAATGAATATTTTATTACATGTATCTACGTTCTTGATTTGGATGGCGAATTGTGCATTATATTTCAATGAAAATTGAAGAGCGCCTGCCTCACCATCTCGTGATGTCACGAGCCGCCACTGCTTCACACCTAGATACAGGAATCTTTTTTAAAAATACAAATATTTTGATAATAAAATGCAATGATTTGCAAGCGTTGTTCATTTGTAAGACAATTCATAGTTAAATTATAGACCAAACCGAAGGTTTCTAACCGTGATACAAAACACGAACCGTACGTGCCGAAATCAGTATTGCTAAAAAAATTGTTAAAAAATTACCCGTTACATCTGTAGAAGGCATTAATATTGATCCAGGTGTCCAAATTCGAAAACGACTCACGAAGGTTGGTGATTTTGAGCGATCCAGCCTTCTGAGCGAATATCATAAATTATTCTCTCTAATTCGTAAAATTTTCATCGAAATTAATGAAATATTTCCATAAATATCGTGCAGTGATTTTTGCATTGAAAATTATCGATTAACAGAACTCTTTTCTCTCTCATGAACTCAACCGATAATAAATAATTCCATGGCAGAAGGCCAACATGTAATCAATAAATTATAGCATGAAAACTGTGCTGGAATGATTAAATTTAAACATCAAAACTGAGCGAAACTGAGATATTCTGGCACTTTTCAGTTCAGTGTGTGGCACAATTAACAGATTTGTCACAGAATTAAAAAAACAATCAACTACAATTTTCAACAAACAAAAACTAGAAGGCATGTCATAGGTTAATTTTAGAAGATTAAGGTGGGTTTCACAAAACTTTCATTGTGAGATCAAAAACACCTTACGTCAATTCGAACCAATCGAATCCCTCGTTTCGAAATGTCAACGAATCGCGATGGCTCCAATTAATTTGTCGGTGCAATCAAAGTTTTGTGAAACCGAAATTAAATGTGCTAAGAAAAGGAGGAAAGGTAAACTCCGAATTCTTTCGAGAACATTGTGTACTAAAGAACGTCAAAGCACCGTGGTTTTGAAGGATATGTTAGTAGGTACTCGATATAATATCCAGTCCAACGAATGAAAATGCCAATGTACCTTGTGCTTGAATATAAAATGAAAAATATCTTCTCTACGTGAAGGTTTTGTGTTCCCGCGACCCTCAAAAAGAAAGCTTCGCAACATAAAGAAGGTAGGGAATTCGACCAAAGAGCAACATAAAGATTCACTTTTTCGCCCTGGACTTCATACTCAATTATTTGTCTGGAACGTTCATATTACGGAGTACACATCTCAGGGCTTGACTTTTATGAAATTATAACTTGAGACTTAGGCGTTTGTTTTTCGAGCATTCGTTATTCCCCATCTCATCTCTAGCTGCTGAAACGTTTTCCGCGAAATGAGGATTTCATGTTTGCAAAAAACTAACTGAAAAGGTATCCTGAGAGAGGAAAATAGAATAAATTCGCATTATAGCCTCTACAACTCTCTGGAAAGTGTATCATTTCCGGCCACTTTTGTTTCTAGCGATTTTCCGGTACAGCTCATTCCTTTCAGATCCATTTTACCTCCTCTTCATAATAACCACTTATTTGTTCACTACAAGATGAATTTTCTTGGTACGGATATGGATACCAACGTGATATATGTATCATTCCTTTTCCCTTTCAATAGAAATATTCAGTTTGAGAAAATGATTTGATAATCATCGACATTAGTTATTTATACTAGAATGAATGTTAGTAACATTTACCAGTCGAGGACGAGTTTGCCCTCGAGCGATAGCTAGGGCTGGCAAAAAAGTTCGAAACTGGTTAATGAACTTACATCCCATATAGTATATAAAATTCATTTCCTTCCCTGTATGTTTACAAGAAAATGCTAGATATATTTTGGGATTTTTATTATCATTACATTCGGAAGCATTCCGTTGCTAGAGCAGTTTTTATTTTATCAACAACGTCAAGTTGAGTATTCGTAGAGATAAGTTTTAAGAAGTCGAATTGTTTGATTCTGTGCGGATAAAATAGATGTTTCAGATATAAAAGAATCAGCGAATATTGCTTGTTTATCTCACTATCGGAAAAGTCGAAAAAAAGATATGAAGCAGCATATAAATTCTTTAAGCATTGATGCCGAAGCAAGACGGCTACTGCAGTCTCAGAAACCTTATTTTTGGAGTATTTTCAAGAGAAAAGTGCTTCATTGAAGTCCTCATGAAGCTTATAGTGTGAATTTTCGATGTTGAAGTCATCCCCTTTTTTTATAGAGGAATATGTGTAACGGAATGGTGTAACGTCTTCAACAAAAATCGATTATATTCTAACAAATCTTGACACAAGTCGTTGTAGATCTCATACTTTCGACGCTTCTATCAGTGATCATCTCGTTTCAACCCTTTGTTTCAGTTTACCTATAAATATTAACATTCGTGTTCAGAATACTTGTATTAAGATCAGAGATATATCTGATGATGATTTGAATATTATGGCTCAAAGGTTAGCAGGTTGTGACTTTGCTGATGTTTATAATGACGATAATGTTGACAGTTGCTTTCAGAGCTTCATGAGATTGTTTTTATGTGAATTTGACATGTGTTGTCCACTCAGGGTTCTCCAGACTGGTAGGAAAAATTCTAAACGGTGGATTACGACGGATATAAAAATTGCTAGCAAAAATCTGAAGAATCTTCATTGGCTCTGTGTTAATACCTGAGACGAAAGAATTTCCATCGAGTACAAACGAGAACAAATTAGTTATAAAAACTTACTCCGGTCAGCTAAATTAAAATATCATCATGAGTTAATTGCGAATTCGGAAAATCGTTCGAGGACAGTGTGGCAGTTGGTAAACAGTGAGACTTATAGAAACACTGACACTAGGTGTAAAATTTCTGTAAATTTAGAGAATAAGGTATATTCCGATCCGGTCGTTGTTGCGGATATTTTTGGTCATCATTTTGACACTGTAACTGGGGATCAGCTGAGGAGACATTTCGGACACAACGTTTCTACAAGCTGCAGTGTGCCTATTGGTGTGGATGAAACCTTTTTTTACATGCCAGTAACAGCTGATGAAATCTCTTCTATCATAAGATCTTTTCGTAATAAAAAGTGTACTGGTTTGGATGGAATTTCTTGAAATGTGTGTCTCTATCTGTTTCTGAACCTCTTGCTCACCTCATAAATTTGTCGGTTACTACTGGAAAGTTTCCGTCGGCTTTAAAGGAGGCAACGGTCTTACCTATACATAAAAAGAATGATCCTACTGAGATCACCAATTATAGGCCCATCTCTATGTTGGGTGTTTTCTCCAAGGTGTTTGAGAAGGTAGTATGCAGTAGGATGCTGAAATTCTTGGATAAATATAATATCATTTCTGACTCGCTGCATGGATTCGGGAGAGGTAGATCAACTCAATCGGCTGCCTGCTCCTTGACAGAGTTCATATACAGCTCTCTGGATTCGGGTAAGCATGTTGCTGGACTTTTTTTCGATCTCTCGAGAGCCTTCGACTCTTCAAATTACAAGTTCATGTGCGAGAAGCTCCACAGGCTGGGATTTCGTGGTGTCTTTTCTGAGTGGTTGATGAGTTTTTTGGTGGACAGAACTATGAGGGTCAGGGTTGATGAATCCCTCTCCAAGATGTTCGACATTAACCACGGAGTGCCTCAAGGCTCTGTGTTAGGACCATTATTGTTCCTATTGTTCGTAAATGATTTGCCGGAATATATAAGAACCAGTTTATTGATCATGTTTGCCGACGACGTGTCATTGGTTGTAACGGCTGACTCCATTGACGACATTATCGGGTACCTTCAGGATCTCTTGGAGAGGTTTGTTGACTGGTGCGACAAAAAGGGCCTCATAGTTAATGTTAGTAAGACTGAATGTGTTCTGTTTGGTGCTAATGTTAGTTCGGTCAGGGATATTGATTTGCGGTCTGGTGGTGTGAGGATTCATTCCAAGAGTTCTATTAAATTTCTTGGAATTCATATAGATCAATTTTTGCGGTGGGATGAACATATTGATAACGTATGTAAAAAAATAAATAGATCCTTTTATGCTATCTCGCGTATTAGAGACTCAATGCCTCTGAGCGCTATTATGGACGTGTATTATGGGCTCGTGTACTGTCATCTGAAGTACAATATTATTCTGTTCGGTAACGCAGCGAGTAGTAACAGATTATTTGTCGCCCAAAAGCGTATCCTACGCCTCATATACGGCATACCGCAACGAGAATCATGTAGACCCCATTTCATCAGGAATAACGTTCTGACCCTACCATGTATTTATATTTACAGTGTGTTGATGCACATCAGATTGGATTCACTAAGGAAGAACTCATCCTTCCACAATTATCGAACTAGGCATTCGGATTTGATAAGTATTCCAGTTCACAAAAAATCGAATGTGTTTAACAGGGAGGATGTGAATAAGTGCATTCTTGAAGCCCCGATGATATTATACTTGTAGATGTAAGATAGAAAAAAAGTGAAAACTGCTTTTAATAGATATTTTCACATAGAAGTCAGCGGTTTAGTTAAACAATTTTTTCAGTGTAGGTACTGTTTCTGAAATTGAGCACGAACGTGAAATTTTTCAGGTGGAACACACTGTATATTTCAACGTCAAATATTTGCATTTATTTTTCTGAATACATTGATGTATCACAACCTCACCTTTAATAAATTTTGAAAATCAGAAAAATCCCTATTTATGTTTGTTTTTTCTTTAATAGTAAGACATGAATTTTTCCACACATGCATAAAAGTTTAACATGCATAAAAATATCAATATGAATATTATCATTTCTTTCGTTTTCAACATTTTCAAGTTTATGTTGACAAGTGATATTTTGAGTTTATGTTAAAATATAATGATATAAATAGGTTTAAGTCACATGGCGTTTTCAAAAAATGCATGTGTGGCAGAATTCATGGCCTATAATTAAAAAAACAAACAAATATGGATTCTCCTAATTTTTGAAGCTAAAATTCATTATAGGTTGAGTTGTGATACATCAATGTATTCAGAAAAATAAATGCAAAAATTTTACGTTAAAAAATACAGGGTTTTCCATCTGAAAATTTCCTCAATCTCAATAACAGTGCTCTGAAAAAATTTACTAACTATGCCATAGACTTTTACCAGTTCTTATTTTCATTCTATCTTATACAGTGTCTGAGAAATAATTACATCTCCAAAAAGTAAACATTTTCGTTTTCGCCCTGTATTTCAGAAACAAGAGAAGTTGGAATATTTCTGTTTGTGGATTGAAGAGTTTCACAAAAAAGTGACACAGTCTCTAACTTCAATAATAGCTGAGCTGAGATACAGTGCAGTCTTGCCGAATTTGGGACATAGTGTACAGTTGAAATTCTCAGGGTATTTCGGTCTCAGTTCAACTCGATTTTTTCAACTGTACAGTTTAACTGAGAAATATGAACAGTTGAAACTGACAGTTAAAACTATATGTGAGTGGCCGGCTTAAGACTTTCATTAAGCTTTGTGAGTACGCATTAAAATGTTAAATCTAAAACTATTTTTTGTTTGTTTTACCAATGTTTTCATTTTACATGTTGTGCCTAGTTTTTTTCTTCATTGGGTTGTATTCATATAGTTCAAGTATTCGAAATGAATTGTGTTAATTCTAGTCTAGTTTATTGTCTTTTTACATTTACTGTCATTTGTTTCTGCCCGTTGGGAATGTATCTTAATTATATAACTACTAAAAGCTACTCCTCTCATGTCGATAGCGAGTTTAGTCAGCTTTTTTGAGATTATATTCATGCGACCTCCTACAGAAAGGTTTAGGAAAATTTATTGAAGATTCTTTCAACATTATAATGGTCTCTGTAGCCTGCATCATAATGAACAGACCAAGAACAACGGTTCGCAATGTTAGCTGAAGCTGAAGTCATGTCAGGTGCACGACGGTGAGTAGTTGGCTTGTTCTTCTGATTGGACAGGACTGGTTGAGTAGAAGTGGATCACTATTCAATTAAAATTGGTAAAAGCTCAAATATCCGAGATTTGACGCCCCTGATCCCCAAGAAATTTGTTGGGTATTAAATTCCCCCAACCAAATTGTGCAACTCCCTTTACAACAACGTTGATATAATTCCCATACAGACTCAGGAAGGTGGTGACCCTTCTTTTCTTGCAGAGAAATTCAACAACTTCTTTGCGGACATCTCAACAAAAATAACAAAAACTTTGGCCAAGTCTCCTATAGTAGGTTCGGCGAAAAGACTGGAGAAATCTTTTTACATGTTCGATATTTTTCAGAATGAAGTTTTGTCCACCTTAAATTCTTTGAAGAACAAATCGTCTAGCGGATATGACCAGATACCAATGAAGGTCTTGAAGGCATCAATTTACTGTATACTTGAACCACTAACATTCCTCATAAATCGTTCATTCAAGGAGGGTATATTTCCCGATAATTTAAAGATTGCTATAATAAAACCGCTATTCAAGAAAGGTGATATTGATGATTTGAATAACTATAGACCCATAAGTATTCTGCCCCCATTCTTCAAGGAGTTCGAAAAAATTCTATGTGGGAGATTGTCCAGTTCGATATACTTTCACCGAACCAACATGGCTTCCTTAAGGATAGAAGTGTTGAAACTGCTATATTTGAGCTGATTAACGAGATAACTGTTGCTCTTGAGGAGGGGGAGATTCCATTAGCTATGTTTTTAGATCTTTGATTGCGTTGATCATAAAAGGCTCTTGGAAATCCTCGAGGAATGTGGAATAAGGGATGAACAGCTGCAACTTCTGGAGAGTTACTTATCATCAAGGAAACGAAAAGTTGTCTTAGAGATGAATTGTGATTATTTTACTTCTGAAGACATTGATATAACCTTAGGCGTTCCCCAGGGCAGCATTATGGGTCCACTTCTATTTATTATTTATATAAATTACCTAGCTCTTTCGAACTTTCGTTTGAACAAGAAAGTTTCAGTCAGATTGTTTGCTGATGACACCAATTACCTGATCCGATCTCCTTGTATCACTTCGGCCATTAATGAACCACATATCATTATGAACTTTATATTTGAGTGGTTGTCCAATCGCAATCCGTGATCAATGTGGAAAAGTCTCAATGCTTGTTTTTTTATAATGAGAGGTCTAGACTTCAGTATCCTACATCGATACATGTTCTAAATAGTTTTTTTCGCGTGGGAGCTAATGTGAGGTTTTTGGGTCTGGTTGTTGACAAACATCTGAAGTGGGGTCCCCATATCGAGCAGTTGAGAAGTAGACTTAACTCCACCTGCTATGCCTTGTTCATGTTGAGAAGCCAGGTTGATTTCAAACTCCTTAAGTTGGTTTATTACGCAAACTTTCATTCGCTAATTTCCTATGGAATTATTTTCTGGGGTTTTTCCACTCACGTAGACACAATGTTTGTAACTCAAAAAAGAGAGCATTACGTACCATGTTAAGATTAGGTTATAGAGAGAGTTGTAGGGGACTGTTTAACGGAAATAATATTTCGACAGTTTACGGTGTTTATATCTACAAATTACTGATATTCTTCAGTAAAAATAATAATTATTTCATAAATTTCAAGAATTCAAATAACACCAGAAGAATGTGTCCCTATATTTTACCCTTACATAGTACAGTCACTAGGGGTAAATCTGTGTAGTGTATGGCTATAACCTTATTTAATGTCTTAACAAGGAGGATCACAAATATAATGTGTCAGAAAAAATTTAAGGAAGCATTGTATAGCTTTATTCTGGATTGTGAACCCTATAGTTTAGATGAATTTAAAGAGTTTTGTAAGAGATGAATTATGTTCTGTTTTTTGTGTGATTTATTGACTTATTTCATCATTTATGCCTACTGGAGTAATTGTTCGAGACCAATGAACATTTATTATTATTATTATGTTTAGAAATCCTTCCTCCGAAGAGCCGTTCCGATAATCGTGATGTCCTTTTATATAGAATATTCAGATACAACAATTTTATTTTATTTTTTTTATGGGGAGACGGGTTTTTTCGTTGAGGTTTTTTTCCCTGGCTCTATATAGTATCGTATGATACTAGTGAGGATAGTATCGTATGATACTATAGTATCATACGAAGAATGTTATGGTACCCCGTTCCTTTTTTTTTACCTCAGCTTAGGTTCTTTTTGTTTCAACATTTATTTTATTATTTTAGCTCTCTTATTCAAAAGAATTTATATATATATATATATTGAAGGTATTATTGCTAACTATCTAGATGCAGGTTCTTAATTTATTGGGAATAGCAAGCATATTGGGAAAATCACCAACCTGATTTGAATAATGTAAAAATATTAGACATTGAAGAAAATGACAAGAAAAGAACATTTATTGAGATGTTCAGAATATGGCAACATGATAATTCTATGAATTTAAAAAAAGATATTAATAGACTCAGTTCAATGTATTCATATCTGATGGACATCGATTCAATTAGAAACAAACCACCAGATCGAGTCATTGAAAGAGGTTCATCAAACATCATTACATAGAATAATACCCTTTTGATTTTTGTGATTCGATTATTTCAAATAATTTTCTTTCATAATGTCATATTGAAATTTTATCAACTTCAAAATTCAATTCACTTTTGATTTCTGTAAATTAATCCCATCATTCTAATCTTTCATGCAACTACATCTTTGAAATTCAACCTCAAATTCGTGAGTAAGATCCTTGTAACCTTGTCTTTATGTTTATCTATTGTATTTATTCAGTTCTCCTGATGAAGGGACAATAAATGTCTCGAAAGCTCGAGTGAAGAAAAAAAAATAATATTTGATTCAACTGCTGCTATTCCCAATAAATTAAGAACCTGCATATATATATATAATATAATATATATATATTATATATTTTTTTTTTAATTTCACACTTATTGTGGTGTTTTATAGTGTTGCCTGGGCGCGGACGCCAAAAGCAACCCCGTCTGTCAGTGAGGGTAGAGCACTCTGCGAATTATGTTCACCGTTCCCAATATTACCGCCTTATGCATCCACATTATTGCATTGTGCGGCAGGTTCAGTTCTTCGACGTGTTGGGTGGTTCTTTTAGGGACTAGTCCGTTAACAGAGATCTCAAGAGGCATTATCGTAACCTTTTCCAGCTGCCACATGTCCTTCATTTGTTGTGCTAGTGCCTCATATTTTGTAATTTTTTCCACGTACGTTTTTGAGAGGTTATAGTCCTGAGGCACAGCGAAGTCTATTATCAGTGCTGTTTTCGTTACTTTATCCCAAACCACCATATCCGGTCGGTTGTGCTCAACGCTCCTGTCCGTCACGATAGTCAGGTCCCAATAGATCTTGTGCTGCTCGTTCTCTATCACCGGCTGAGGGGAGTATAAATGGTGCGGTGTAAACTTCTCAAGAAGGTGCTTTTGGAGGCACAGAAGTTGGTGTATCACCTTCCCCATGTTGTCGTGTCTGGACAGATACCTGGTGCCTGCGATCGCCGAGCATCCAGATGACAGGTGCTGGACTGACTCCTCAGCGCAGTTGCAAAGCCTGCATTTCGTGCTCTCTATCCTCTGCTTCATAATATATTTTGACATATGTTCGTGTCGGCACAACCTGATCCTGAATCGCCAGAAAAGTACCCTCCGTTTGAGGGAATAAATAGCCCTGAATCAGGTAAGTGTTGGAGCTTTCTAGGTCTACTTCTGGCTGATGCAGGCTGGCGTAAAATCTCCCATGAAGCGCCTTCGCTTGCCATGTTTGCCTGAAAGTTTCCAAGCAGTCTCTTGCAGGTTCTTCCGTACCCTCTGTCTCGGTCGCCGTGGAGCCTCGGCGAAATGCAGCCACCCATCGATGCACAGGTAAGTTGGAGTTCGCGAAGAAGCTATTCATCTTTTCTTTTTCTTTCAGGCTTACTTCCTCGAGATTAGTCATACCTCTTCCACCTTCTTTACGAGGTAAGTACAGCCTTTCCACAGCCGAGTTCGGGTGCAATATACCGTGTTTCGTGAGTAGACTTCGGATGTTTCTGTCCACTTGTCCTAGTTCAGTTGTTGACCAGGAAAGTATACCAACTGTGTATGTGAAGCTTGGTACGGCCCAGATATTTATTGCCGTTATCTTATTTTTTGCTGAAAGTTGTGATCTTAGTACTTTGTTTACTCGTCTGAGGAGTTCATTCTTGGTGTTGTCTTTATTTTCTTTTTGTTTGATTTCGTAGGACTGTTGTATTCCTAAATATTTGTATCTATCCTCTGTACTCAGGCTGGTTATCTCTCGTCCGTCAGCAAGGATAACGCTATCCTCCGCCGTGATCTTCCCTCTTCTCACGTTGACTGTTGCGCACTTCTTCAGTCCAAACTCCATGGTAATGTCTTCGCTATATCTTCTCACCAATTCCAGCAGACCCTCCAGTTGTTTTTTTCCTTTCGCATAGAGCTTCAGGTCATCCATATAAAAAAGATGTGTTATTAGGGTCTGGTCATTAATGGAATAGCCGTATGAGGATCTGTTGAGCATCTTGCTCAGCATGTTGAGGGCCAGACAGAACCACAACGGGCTCAAGCCATCGCCCTGGAACATGCCTCTCTTTATATGTACCTCAGTTGTTCGATATGAAGCTGCCTTGTTGTAAACTGTGAGTGTTGTGCGCCAGGTGGACATTAGGTTTTCCAGTAATTTTATTACTTGCTTGTTCACCTTGTAGGTCCTGAGGACCTCGAGGAGCCATGAATGGGGGACAGAATCAAAGGCCTTCCGGTAATCGATCCAAGCCATCGATATGTTTTTGAGTTTTTTCTTTGCCTGTTTAGTTATTAAGTTATCGATCACCAAAAGCTCCTTGCTCCCTCGTCCCTTCTTCTTACAACCATTTTGTTCCCACGCCATGATGTTATTGGCTTTCAGGTGGCGGTTTATTTTGAAGGCGATGGTTGAAGTCAGGATTTTGTATGCAGACGGGAGACAGGTGATCGGTCTGTAATTGCCTGGTTGGCTCAGATCCCCACTCTTTGGCACAAGGATCGTGTTGCCATGCGTAAAGTATTTTGGCACGGTGTCTGGGTTTTCTAGTGCCGCAGAGATAAACCTAGCAATCACTTTATGCGTGGAGGGTAGGGACTTCCACCAATAGTTGTGTATACTGTCGATTCCCGGTGATGCCCAGTTCTTCATCCTGCTTATTGTTGCTTGTACATCCTCCTCCGTAATTGTTATCGTGGCCATTTCTTCCATGTCTCTGCACTCCTCGATCTCCCGTTTTATCCAAGGGGTCCTCTCATTGTGCTTCTTCTCATGCGACCAAATATCTGACCAGTATTCTCTAATTTCCTCTGGTTTTGGGGGAGTTGCGTCTTTGTCCTTTCCTCCTCTCTGGAGGCCCCTGAAGAATTCCCTTTGATTGCTGGCGAATAAGTTATTTTGTCGGTATCGTTCAGTTCTTTTGTGGTACCTCCGAAGTCTATTTCCTAGTGCTGCAATCTTTTGTTTTAGAGTCTCCTTATGTGTGCGAAGCCTCATATGGTATTGGGGGTTGCTTGGTTTCAATTTCAGCTTTCGGGCATATGCCAGTACCTTTTTCTCCACTTTCCTACTGGGGTTATTACCCTGAAGGTAAGAGTGTAGGATCCCTATTTCTTTTCGGAGAGTTTTTATTTTATTTTCTATACGGTCCTCCCATGGGGGTTTTTGGTGGGTTCGTTCTTGTTGGGATTTGCTTGTGATCTTCGCATCCAGAATGTTGCTTGCAACAGTGGCCACACAATAAACTCTATGGCATAGGTCTTCAAAGTCCTCTGAGGCAGTGAAAGACTCATCTAAAGCTGTATTCAAGACTCCCATAGTATGTTTCGTGTGTATACTATGTTTTATTTTCGGGATTCTCGGTCTTGCCTCCATTGCCACTCCCCTCCATTTCTGATTGACCTCCCTAAAGAGGGTCAGGATCGCGAGAGCTTCCTCCGGCTCCGGTAAGTGAGTTGGTCGGCTGATTTCCGGTTGGCCTTCACTTTGTTGGTGGTAGCTAATACGTCGCTGTGGCAGTGTACTTTGCCTTTGTATGCTCCTCCTTAGATTATTTATGTTTCTGTTTGGGGAGTTCCTTATTGCCTCTGCTTTCATCCTTTCTATCTCGTCTGGTGATAGCAATCTCCTTGTTTTAATATTCTTGACTTGCGTTACTAGGTGTTTTCCCGAAAACGGTTTGTCGGGGTAGGATTCCACCCAGCGCTCTGCCAGTTGGTCGGCGTATTTCTTCGTTCGTGTTTCTCCCTCAGTCACTAGAAAGTAGGCGCTGATTAGTCTTAGGTTCATTTCTCTAGACCAGCGTTGCCTTTCTCGCCTTCGGGTTCCAGCGGGATCGCGTTGTATGAGTATATATATATATATATATTATATATATATATATATATATATATATATATATATATATATATATATTATTATGAATAAAAACGAATAAAAACATCCTGGGGGAAAATAGGACATGATTACTGAGGTGCTTCCACCCGGGCAAACACCTAATGCTTGACACCGGTTTGGTAGCAGAGAGGAGTTGATTGTCGTAGATTCAACAGGAATATGGGATTTTATCACAATAGAAAACCCCCATACCAATTATCTCTCTCAATAGAATATCAAGGGAGCGGTTGGTTATCAGGCAAACTCAGATTTTTTTTAAATTAGCTTGTAAGAAAGAAGGCTGTATTTATGGGCTTTCCTATCATAATCGGGACTAGAGAAAAATACATTTTTCTCATGTCCATTTAGGCTACTACCTTTGGGGATGGGGTAAATCTGGTGGCTTCAAATTCGAAGAGCAGGATTTTTGCCTGTTCAGGAAAGGGGAAAAGGAGGAATACTGTGTTGTGTCAATTATATTTCTTCTTCTTCTTCAGGTGCCATCTCCTTTCAGAAGGTTGGCTATCAAAATGGCTACTCTCATCCTCGGCATCTCAGACCTGAACTCAACGGAACTCCACTTGTAACATTGCCTCAAGTTGTTTAACCAGATTTTTCTTCTTCCTATACTCCTTCTTTCGTGTATCTTTCCCTTAATAATGATTTGCAACAAGGAATATTTCTCCCATCCCGACACATGACCCAGATACCGCAACTTTCTGACTTTTTTACTGTTTAGTATTTCCTTCTCCTGGCCCATTCTTTTCAGCAATTCTGTGTTTGGCACTCTGTCTATCCATTTCATCTTAAGGATTCTCCTCTACGTCCACATTTCGAATGCCTCCAGGCAATTACTGCTGTTCTGTTTCAACATCCAAGCTTCCATGCCATAGAGGACCACAAGGAAGACATAAAACTTCAACAACCTGATTTTGGGTTGTAATGTGAGATTTTTTTCCTCAGAATACCTTTCGAATTTTGTTGAATTCACTTCGAGCTTGGGCCAATCCGCGCTCGAATTTCTTTCATACACACACACTTTACTGTTATTAACAATGATTCTCAGGTATTTTTACTTCCTCACTTTCTCTACTTGCTGTTCTTCAATCCACAAACTCTCTGGTCGTTGTTGTGCTTTGGCTATAGTCATGAATTCAGTTTTCTTCACATTCAATGTGAGGCCACTTTGTTCGCTGCTTTCAATCACCCGATCTAGGATTACTTGAAGGTCTGCTAGCGACTCAGCAAAAGGAGTATGGTGTCGTCGGCATACCTTATGTTGTTGATAGGTCTTCCATTAACTTTTATGCCAATTGTTGTGTCCGCTAAGGCACTCTCAATTATGCTCTCGCGCTAGAAATTGAATAGTAGTGGTGATATAATAATAATAATAACCGTCTTTATTAGGCGAAAGTTTAGCTATAGCTATTCTTACACTTTTACCTATCTACAGAATGAACACATACTCAGATTTCCAAAAAATAAGGCTTACCACTATTAAAATAGAGACAATACTATACAATAGAATAATATTTCATTTACGACTATATCCTCTGGGATGTGGAAACCTGGCCGAATAAAATTAAGTTTTTGATATGAAGTCTAAAGCCACTCATTGATCTGATCTTTATGTTACTATCGATGGAATTATAAATGTGGGGTGCCTGGTATGAAAATGAACTATTAAACTTTGCGGTATATATGACGAGGAATATCAACATTTGACTGGTCTCTGATATTCACCGAGTGTATGTTATGTCTGAAATTTATTTTTCGGTATAAGTATGAAGGCTGTTTTAATTTAATTATTTTATGAACAAAGCACATGAAGTGCAATTTTCTGCGATTATTCATGTTAAGCCATTTTAAACTATTTATGTAGCTCGAAGTTGGGACAGACCTCCTTAAATTCAGAACCAGACGGCAACACCGATTCTGCACCGATTGAATTCTGGATGAATCGAACTTATCGAGAAAAGGACCATACACTACATCGCAATAATCAAAGCACGACAACACGAGTTGATTACACAGCATCGACCTCAAACCTCTATTCAAAAAGTGACGACAACTATACAAAAGTTTCAGTGCCATATAGGCTCTTTGAATACAGCCAGAAACATGGTTCGAAAATTTCAATCGGCTATCAACATATAAACCGAGGTTACTTACCACTTCTTGAGGCTGTAAAACTGTACCCATAATAGTTATTGCCGGTATTTCAGCCTTAGAAAGAGCAGATTTACTGCCAAAAAAGATGAGGTTCGATTTGTTGGGATTGATATGGAGGTTGTGATTTTTGGCGAATTGCATGATCGAAAGCAGGTCACTGTTGATAAGAGAGCACGCAGCCGGAGCCTCATCCGGATGAAAACCACAATAAATCTGACTGTCATCAGCAAACAAATGATACCGACAATTCCTAACAGAATTCGCAAAATCCGCAGTATACATAAGGAAGAAGAGCGGCCCCAAGATTGATCCCTGGGGAACTCCCTTGTTAACTTGGATGAGCGATGATTTATTTTCTCCAATCTTAACATATTGTTTTCTTCCATTCAAGAATGATTTAAAAAATTTAAGAGGTATATCGGAGAGGCCGTAATGTTCTAATTTGGCACAAAGGAGACTATGATTGATGGTATCAAAGGCTTTTGTAAAATCCAAGAGAACCTGGGCAGTAACACGACCATTATCCCAATCGCTCAGAACATCATCCAGAATGTGAGCAAGTGCGGCAGGAACACTGTGTCCGCTTCTGAAACCAGATTGGTGCATTGGTAGGATATTAAAAGATGTGCAGTACGAATAAAGTTCCTTGTACACCCATCTCTCCAAAATTTTCGATAAGAAAGGAAGTATACTTATTGGTCGAAGGTCGTTGATAGATTTTGGTTGAGAAACCTTTGGTAGGGGACATATTACCGCATTTTTCCAAGACAAAGGGTAGTAACCGAGCTCTAAACAAGTATTTACGATGTGCGTTGTGGGATTCAGTACCTGCGGCATGCACAAACGGATCATATTGCCAGATATTCCATCGTCACCAACAGCATTAGATTTTAATTTATTAACTATCGCGGAGATATCCTGAGGACTAGGAAGACGAAATTCAAAGGAACCGTCGAAATTGCATCTGGTGTTTTTATAATGTGATATCATCTCCGCACAATCCTCGTTCAAGCTGTCAGCACCCGAAAGAAAATGTTTGTTAATTTCTTCGACATTATTATTGAGCTCAGGTGACAAAGTATTCATTCTATTTGGTACTGCATTTAGATTTTTAAGTTGTTTCCATAAATTTCGCGAATTATCCTCGGATCTTGAGATGAAATCAATGTATGCCTTCTTTTCCCTACGAATAGCACTCAATGTATAATTCCTCAAATTCTTATACACTTCGAAATCTTCTCGAGTCTTCGAAGTCTTGTAACGATCGAGTGCCTTCTTCCGTTCCCGAATCATAACACACAATACACACCCTTCACTAACTCCTCGTTTTATTTTTACCCTCCCGCTTTGGGGAGCTGCATTAGGTTGTCATGGCGTACTTTATCAAAGGCTTTATGATAATCCAGAAAGCAGTTGATCGACATCCATACATCTTTGGACTAAAAATGGAATAATTGAAGCCAAAAAGTGCATCTCTTGTTCCGATGGAGTTCCTGAAGCCGAATTGGGAGTCACTGATGTCTTGTTCTAATTTTCTGAAAACTTTTTTGTGTATGATTTTCAAGAATATTTTGAGGGCGTGGCCCATTAAGCTAATTGTTCGATAATCTTTGCCTTCTTTTGCTCTAAGTGTTTTGGGTTGTGTGATAAATGTTGATTTCAGTCATTCCTTGGGAATAATTCCCGTGTCATATGCCGTATTATATAAGTCTACTAGTTCATCAATTTGTTCTCCTGTTATACAGTTTCATTAGTCTTCTGATGTTATGACTGGTCCCATATGACAGATATTCTCAAATTTCACTTCTTGTCTTTGATCGTCTAACAATTCATGTATGTATTCGCTTCATGTTGCTAGTTTTCTTTCTGTGTCGACAATAATCTGGCCTTCTTTGTTCAAGAGTAAATCACATCTATTCCAAGGTCTCAAACCAGCAAGTTCCTTAATCTTTTCATGCATATGGAAGTTGTCTTGTTTGCCCTGTTTTTCTTCTATTTCTGTACCCTTATATTCATACCATCTCTCTTTTGCATCTCTCATTTTCTTTCTTATTTCTTTATATATGATGTTGTACTTATCAGGATCTTTATTCTTCCAATGCCGCCTAGTTTCCATCAGTTGCAGTATCGCTTCGGTCATCCAGGATTTATTTCCACTCCTTTTGGCCAGTCGCCTTGTTACAACTTCTCGACTAGGTGTCATTATTGCTTATTCATTTTTAGGTCAGAAAGAGCGATAAGAGAAAGGCGATGCATTCTTTCATCTTTTTTTGACGGTTATATTTTTTTCATAACCTATCATTGGAGCAGTGGGATTCATTACGTAAGACACAATTGAGGAT
The DNA here is from genome assembly GCA_038502775.1 of Hippodamia convergens. Classification (NCBI taxonomy): domain Eukaryota; kingdom Metazoa; phylum Arthropoda; class Insecta; order Coleoptera; family Coccinellidae; genus Hippodamia; species Hippodamia convergens. The sequence goes on from CM076610.1 coordinate 18,679,142, forward strand.
CTGCCACAGAGCTCACTTATCTCTTGAGTGCAATATACCCCCGGAAATACTACATCTATGGCATCTGAAGGTTCCTCCACAAAGACAGTTCATACATTGTACAACCGGTAGGAAGTACCTATATAGAAACCGGAGTATTAAACAGAATCAGATTTTTCAGCAATATGTTACCCTCAAATGTAATTACAGCACTCGTTGTAGGAGTATACGAGATTCCCTCATCTGATTTCACCCTTTTGTTCAATCTACGCATTCTCAAGATTCTGCAATTAGGATTAGAACCAGCACCATACTCTAACATATGAAGAGCCCACGGATGAAAGGTGGAATATCCATCAAAAATTGTTTCGAGAAAATCGAATTTTAAACTTTGAAACTCCAACCAGCATAGTAAAATATAAATTAGTTTGGATCTTTTTTGCTAACCCATTCTTCATATTGTTTTGTAAAATATTTGATGATTATCAATAACAAAAAAAATGACACTTCATTCGGAATAAAGAAAAAAATTACACGGAAAAAAAGCGAAATGTTCCAACTTTATATGACATATAAACATGGAATTTGGAAAAACGATAGTTGCCAAGTCAGTATACAATTTTATTGTATAATGACTTGGCCATTATTTTTTCCCCTTGTTGTTGTTCATAGGTTAAGCTTTTGTAGAACGACCTGGCTTCTTCAGAAGTGCAGAATTGGATGAGATGCAGAAGATCTGTGAATTTTTCCTTCGATATTTTTATTGGATCTGTAAAAGGAGAAATGCATAATAAAAAGACGAGAACGATTGAGTTATGGTACATCTTTGGTGGTAAGATAAACTGTCCCTCTGGAAGCTGCAATTTATCAGAAGTTGTGATGCGTGGGCGGATAATAGATGAGCTCCAGCATCCATTATAGGTATCTCTATGCTCCATGGACATTTAATACTCTCAGTTCTCTGATTGGTCTTGATTTGTAAGGTGGTTTTTTCAAGTACAAGCTGTCCAACATTTGAGACCAATTACGTATAAGTGATTGGATTGGGTTTTACTCTGGATGATCTAATTTCTCTGTATCAGTCTTTTGGAAGTTCAGCTCTAATTTTCTGATTGATCACGCCCATATCTCGATCTCACTCCATATAGGAGTGCCCCCTTATGGGAAACGTTACTTTAATTTTGTCTAGTGTCTTCGTAACATTGACGATATAATGAAGATAACGGACCACGGTGAAGTTTTTGTTTGGCCTCCACATGAATCGCAGAATATGTGGAGGTACCTTACTTTAGAGTCAAGCTGAACAAGGATTAAGTAATGAAGTAATGATACGACTTCATTTGAGTCCTTGCCTCCTATGGTTTCAGGATAATAGTAAAATGTAGCACTACCTGTTGACAATACATGAATATTGTTCAATGTCAGTTGCCTCCTGTAATACATGTCATTGGTCGTGATATTGGGAGGACCTACATAATTTTTGTTCAAAATCCATGGCAATAGCTTCGGTTTCAACATACTTCCGGGCTATTTTTCGAGAATTCTCCTTTCACTGATAAAACACCTCAGCTTAAGCCTTGTGTCTCTGGTTTTCCGAGGTAATTTTCCCCATGTTATCCTCTATCACCTTTCGGGCAGATGAATCCCATCCTGCATTCATTATCGCTTGAAAAACCTTCAACTCAGCTATGAAGTTGAAGGCGGTACTGCAAGTATCAGAACGCGGATAGCCGAAACTGATGTTGAAATGATTATTGAAATTTTTGCGATACGTTTCGTATGAGAATAAACCAACGCAATGAATCCCACGGAAGTCAAAAGTATAATAAACGTTTTAAAAGAACAAGTCGGCATGCATCGGCTTCTGGTTGATAATGTGGACATTTCGCCTTTCTCGACTTTTCGCATGGACATTTCGCGTTTCTTCGCTGAAGGGGTTATTTTCAAACGAACTTTTAGGTGTGATGCTTCTCGTTTTATGGGTTTTTGAGAACAGGATGTAATTATACTACTAATGACCTGCGCGTTGTCGTGTTCAGCTCAAAATTATTAAAGATGTGACATTTCGCATTTCTTCCGTGGACTCTTCATATCTTTTTCACTAATGTCCAGTCATATTCTGTTGAGTCCTGATGTCCAATATGTTGGACGTCGAAATTTTTTTATTTATCTGATAATTTACTCAATTCACGGCAGTAAATCATTTAGATCCAACGTATTGTCTGAATGAAAGAACAAGTTGCGTGTATAGCTGCTTTGCTGTTATGTTGCAGTGTATGTATGTATGTATGTATGTATGTATGTATGTATGTATGTATTTACATGGGTTATCATTTGTTTATGAAGTTTGTGTTCATGATGGTTGCCATCTACCTATTGCTATCGAGTGAAATGAACAATGCTGCCAGATGTAAAAATCCAAGTTGTAAATTTAAAACAAAATTTTATTGTGAAAAAGTGAGAATCTTATTTTAGTTCTTGACAAGCAAAAATAATTGCTTTAGAAATTTTCATTCATGATTCATTCATAATGAGATCAACCTGATGTCAATCTCATTGGACATATTTTTTTTATACTTTCCTTTGAATAAAAAAAAAATCATATAACTTTATTAGTGCTTGATGAACCAAATTCTGAAATATTACCTTCATATCACCTCAAATATGATGTCAGGACTCAGGAGGCTATGTTTCTAATAACACCCATTGTATTGATAATCATCCTAGAAGGAATATAAATGCAGTATTTGTCCTTATCCCATACATCATTCCCCAAAAAGTGGTTAGCTTCATCGGAGCTTTCAAAATAGACCCCAACTCTTTTGAGAACCTTCCTAGTGATTTTGAGAATCTGGTAGTCAGAATAATTAGGAAAAGAATACAGAAGTTTTCCGAAACTAGTAGGAATAAGGTTGCTAATATTTTCCTCCCTTGATTCTACATAGACTAGGAAAGGACCTTTGTCAGAACTTTCATATTCAATTTCATATATAATTTCTCTTGTAGTATCTAAAGGTTAAAATTTTTTCTTGCAGCATATATAAAAATTTATTGCACCCGTCAATGAGAGCATCTTCAGTTTTATTATCCTCGTTGTTAAGGACAGATTCGATGTCATCTTTAATAAAAAAGAAATCCAATTTGTTATTAATTGACAGTCTAACTATACGATCAGTTGCTTTTATTGAGATCTAGGAGATAATAAGATCAAAACCTTCAGACAAAGGTATCAAATTCCGATAGGATCATCATCATAGTTTCCAGTATTCCTGGTTCGGTACTCGATTAAAGGAAACAGAAAAATTAATCAGTATTAGTGGATCCATTGTGGATCCAAAGTTTTAGAACTAGAAGAGTATTATGGAAATGTTTCCGATACCATATCTGACCTCGGATAATCCAAAATAATGATTCTTGATATTGTATTTTGAATAAATAATATTTCATTAGTAAAGATCCTTCTGGTTGACATGAGCCTTATAAATGGAAATGCCTTTCACAGTATATTTTCTACACGAATATCCAGTGAAATATGGAATTTAGGACATTTGGACATCGTTATTCTTTCGTTCCGAATGAAAATTGAATTTACATTTGGCTGAAAATACATTGATTAACTACGAAAGCTAAGCTGACGGACTTGCTTCTAAATGGAAAAAAGCTATGGTTGAAAATCGATATGATAAATTACATGAATTTTCAATAAATACAACTGTTGTCTGTTGTATCTCATGTATGTATGTATGTATTTCCATGCATTCTGGGTTTCTGTGAAACCCCTCAGAAGCTACTTAAAGCTTGTGCGAGTTAGAATGATGGGTGTGTTCTGTGTAGGCTTTGTTACTGTGTCCCGACGCCACCTTAGTTTACTGTTGTTTACCCAACAGTGAATGGTTCGGCGAGTTCTCCATACCAGAAAATTTCTTCCCTGGCGGAGACTTGAACCCCGACTTGCCGGGTCGGAGTCCAGAGCCATATCCACTAGGCTACACGCACATAAAGTTGACAAGACTCAAAGAATAAATAAATCAAATGCTTTTATTCATTTATTTTTGATTTCAAGACAATTATATTAGTACAGTTTCAATTTCATAGAAAAAGTATTTTCAAAATTTTTATCTTCAAGATTACTAGATGGCTTAATTTTATTATGAGCTTCGTAACGAGGAAAAATTTCCTATTAGATAAAATGTAGTTCTTTTTAGGAGTTGAATTTCTGTAACTAACGGACTCAACTTGTATGTAGATTGCGCAGCTTCCAAATTTTTCTGAAAGATCCAATTTAGGAGGACAAACCATAAATATTTATGTGTACCTTCATCTGCCTAGCATTAATGTAACACGGAAGTAACCCATGGTACATTTGCATTCTATGTTTCATCCGCTTTACGTCAACTGAATTCAGTATAATAATTCTCATGAAAGATTTCTTGAATTGAAAAGACTTTGCCCAACGATACATTCAATGATTCAATGATCCTTCTGCATATCTCTACATGTTTATGTCAAATATGACGAAGAAACTCAAATTTTCAGATTTATAACACAAAATGTGGTTAGTAGGAAAATTCTAGAACACTAAAAGCGCAAAAATAATTGGCGTAAGCAAACGAAATAAATATTTTCATTCATCATTTATTCATTTTCAATCGTGAAGTATCCTCGAATATACTTGATGGAAGTCAGATATGGTTACTGGATATTCTCCAACGCTCAGGCCCGGTTTTACAATCGAAGGTTAACTTTTGGTTAAGGAAATTTTGTAGGTTAGGCGTTTTTCAATACCACAAAACGTGGTTAACTATTAGTTAACTTAACCAACACCGAAAGTGTTGGTAAACCTGAAGTTAATTCAAGAACTACAGAATCATGTATATGTATACCTAAAATATTTGTCTGATTTGAAAATTATTGTTTTGAAGAAATTGATTTCTCACAAGAGATTTGTTTATATGGATTTGATTTCAACGCGTTTAGCAGTGGTGGAGAGGAATGTCGTAGACCTGAAGTGATGCGTCCCAGATCAATTTTTTGTCGAAATTAACGACGATTGTATAGGTGCTATTGACTGCACACAAAAATTCAATTGCCAGGTGATCAAGCCGAACTATTCAGGAACCATCAACAGTTTTTTTCCTTGAATGTGCAAACTGTAGTTGATCCATCTGTGAAAATAACAAACATTGATGCAAAATGGCCAGCTTCAGCACATGCTATTTTTCAGAATTCTACGCTGTGCGGATCATTTGAAAGAAGGGATTTTCCTCACAGTGTTTTAGCAGGAGATAGTGGCTATGGAATTGAGCCTTATATAATCACGCCTTCAGCTAATACAAGAAAACCTTCTGAAATTTCATTCAACAAATCACACATTTGTACAAGAAATCTCGTTGAGGAAAAGAGTGTGTAGAAACGTCGCTTTCTAGCCCTTGTCATGGGAATGTATGTAAAATTAGATACAGCTCAGGCTATGTTAGTAGCTACAGTCATTCTTCATAATACAGCATATTATAGAATTCACTAGTAATATTAAACTTTTAGAATTTCCTGATCAAAGGTATAATGCAAGTACCTCTACTCCAGATATCTCCATTAACATGTATTTTAATAGATTGTAAATTAGAAAATAATCGATCTTATGTATACATGTACAATAAACAAACTGAGGAAATATTTATTCCAATAAAATATGAAAATGAATTATATTAAACTTGTACATTTCAATTATTGATTTTAAAATTTTAATATTCCCTTGACGTCTTATAAATTCGTTAATGCGTCCAACCTACTATTTAGATCAAAAGAGCCATTATTTTTTACCAACTTAAGAAAATTTAAACAGAACCCATAGTTACGAAACCTCAACCTCAATAGGTAAAATTATTGTGAAACGCCAGGTACGAGTTAACTATCGAGTGTCGGTAACCTAACCATAAAGGTTAACCTGCGATTGTAAAACAGGCCCTCAGATGGCCTTCCCTAAAAACCAAAACAAATAAAATTATTATGATTATGTTATTCAATTGGAGTATTCAATCCTCAAAAAAATATGATCCTCAAATCTGAACTATTTTAACTGATTGCTTGAGTTGAATATGGGGGCATATAATAATTTTTTGATTAATTATTTCAAACAATACTTTCTGGTTCTTATTATTAATCCCTAGATATTGCCATATTTTATATTTCTCTTGTCTTATCATGCTAGAGAAGAGATCTGTAAAACCATACTTTACGACTTCATAAAATAGAGAGAAGTCCAGTTCCGCTTTATTGGAATATGGACAATAAAATATCCATCGAGTAAAACAGTGATATACCTTCGGATCAAGTTGCTCTCTGGGGAATATTTTATGACACAGAGCGTTGAAGGAATACATATTAATATGAAACGAACGTTATAAACTACAAACATTAGAAAAACATCTGAAAACATTGTATCAACTTCTTTCGAATTGAGTAGGAATACTCGTGAAAGCAGAATGGTTTTTCAAATTGCATACTTGAAATTCAGAGGTGTACCAGCTCTTCAAAGAGAATTTGCCGCTAACAAACCTAAAATCGAACAGTCGCATCCGCAATGATCACGATAATTCCTTATAGTTAGTTAGAACTGATAATCCAATTAGACCTTGTCGTTATTTACGTTGTTCGACTTAGTAGTATCATATTTTTCGCTGTATAAAAACAAGGTTGTTGTAAAAAAAGAGGTTGATGTAGGTGGTAGGTACAAACATTTTTGTGTTCCCTGAGTAGCTCAAAGTCTTAAAATATGAAGAAGTGAAGGGTAGGATGCATTGCGATGAATGTAAATTTTATCCATCTTTTCCGAACGTTATCGTTTCAATAATTCTGTTGAACAATTTTCGTAGAGAAGAATGTTGTTATTTGAATAGTTGTGAATGAACCTGTTCCTTAAGACTGATAACTTTCTTCTTCAAGATTTTTTGAAATGATGCATGCTACATATACTATAAAGGGTGTTTCCTCGGGTGTTTCTAGGATAGATAGAAAACTGAAAAATAATAGGGGCATGTTCAGTAAAAAATTTTTGTAACGCCATCCGTAATGAAGAAAAAAAAATGTACACATTTTTTACGATTTTGCCGAAACTACTGGCAACATTGTTATGAAATACGTTTTGAAAGCTATACATCCAATGAATTTGTTTTTATGTCTGACTCTCATAGAGGGTGCTAGTTACAAGGTTTGTACCAAGTAGTATTGAACATAACATTTTGTTTTGAACATAATTTTTTTGATATCCGATTTATTAGGCTTAATTTGGATGGAACTTAAACATCCTTCAATTTTACACCAAAAAAGTACTCTTGATAAATCTCGATAGTGTGCACCGTTTTTGGAATATTTCGATTTGAAAATCATGAAGTAATGATCGATGCTATTATAAAGTAATGATAAATGTATTAATTGAACAAAAAATTACTAGAAAATTAAAAAAAGATTGATAACATGAAAAATAATTCAATTAGAGTGGGGGTACAAAATTTTATCCTTTTTTCATAAAAATCCATTATTCTTTGTAACGCTTGGGAGTCGGCTATGAGGTCATTGAAGTGACGTTGAATTCTGTTCTTCAATTTTTGAGGTGAATATACCCCTATTGCATAAATTTTTTTTTCAAGGTACGACCAAACTGTGTAATCTAAAGGATTGAAATCGCATGACCGAGGAGGCCAATGAATTGGAGCTTCTGCACCTCTACCTATCCATCGATTCGGAAAATGGTTACTCAATCGATTATGATACCTTCTATCAATGTGGGGTGGAGCTCCATGGAGCTTACTAATAATAATAATAATTAATGACTTTCTCAATACTTTATACCAGCATCAGTTTTTACTTTTTTTTATTAATTTTCAAATCAAAATTTTCCGAAAACGGTACTCAGTATCGAGTTTTATCAAGTGTACCTTTTTGGTGTAAAATTGAATGATGTTTAAGATCGCTCAAAATTTAGATTAATAAATCTAATATCAAAATAATTATGTTCAAAACAACTTGGTACGAACCGTGTAATTAGCGCCCTCTAGGAGAGTGAGACACAAAAACAAATTCATTAGATGTATCAGCTTTCAGAAAATATTCGTATAAAATTTCATTAGAATGTTGGCAGTGTTCACTGAACAAACCTCTATTATTTTTCAGTTTTCTATTTTTTCTGAAGAGTACCCTGTATATTACCTATATTTCTCAAATCGCAGTCTATGCCAAACATTTTTATGGATAGCTTTTCATTCAAACAAAATTTTTCGGTGAGGTTAAAAGCATGAATGAATAGTATACAGGGTGATTTTTTCAAGTGTTTCATTAGAACTTTTCGAAATACAAATTCAAGATTTCGTCTTAGAGTACATGAACTTGAATTGTAAAATATTTTCAAGCAGAATCTACTTCCGGTTCTACCGGAAACGAATGTGAACTTCGTTATTTCAAATGTTACATCCTGTATATTCAAACATATTTGAATTCTTCGGTCAAATCTACACTAATTTGATGTACAACATGCGCAACAACGCAAGCGGTTGTTGCGTTATAGCCTATTTGTCAAAATTTTTGTCAGATAGATGGTTAAATTAGTGTTCATATCTTCAAAATCCCATTGTAAAATGTTTTTTCGCAACAGTGGAATAAAATAAAGTACGATGATGCCGTTGCTTGTATAATTTATGAGGAAATTTTATACAGGGCTTCAAAATGGGCCTTAATAAAACTATGAAATCTCATTTTTGTCAAATGGCAAACATATAATTTTGTTCTTCTCATCGATTGCTCGTCAACAACTAGTTAGTATAGTATGCCAAACATTTCATGGCTTCAAAATCAGTAGTTTTGCCGTAATTGAATAAAATTCGAATTTCACAACCAAAACCAGGTTTCGCTCGGGCGAATGAATGGGTCTGCCCGTATTTTCCTTAGGCCATGTTAGGAACTGTCATTTTTACCATTTTCATAATGATCAAATAAACAAAAACAAAATTCAGTTTAAATCTTTCACCTCGATTTTTGAACAAATAATAATAATAATAATAAGGCTGTTCAAAATCGGGGTTGTTCTGATTTCGTAAAATACTGTTTAGGACTGTATCCATATAATTGAGTTAGAGATGGTATTGTAAAAACATTTATTGACATCCTTCACAATCATAAAATGAATAAGTCACCCGCATGAAGTTAATACAGTAAAAAATACAATATTAAAGTCATATATAAAACTCAGAGTGAATCATTCAACTAAAAACAGAGGCAATCTAGAGAAGTTCAAAATGAGAGGTCAGATGAAGTCAGACTTAGACTTTGAGAGAGTTCTATTAATTCATAATTAAACACAGCGTTTGCAGTGATGATGCAAATGAAATTGATTGCGAGAGCCTCTTTATTTCATCAGAAAAACAAAAGGTTCAATAATGAATTATTAAAGTAGTCTGAGTTGTAATAAAATTGAGATCAGGCCTTAGAGGAGATACGTGTATTGAAAGCTTAGTAGTCTAAGTCTGGTCTTCATTGAGGTCATTACAATGTGAGAATATCATGATTGAAAAATCAATAGTTATAATCTATAACGTTTTTAAGAAAAAGAAAATTCTTTGCCTTTACGAAGGCACATCGAGAACATTTTCGAAACATAGATGAATTCAAAATAGTAATCATCGAAATGAATACCATTTTCAATTCCCAGGCTCAGAGATCTTTTATCATGAGGTTGGAGAAATGATATTAGATTTTGCTTCAAATTCTGAAGTTTTTTATAAAGATTTTGTCCTGAGATGTGCGGGATACTGATGAGGCCCAACAAGGCCGAAACCGGTATATCTCTCATTTCAGTGACAAAATCTAATATCATTTCTCCAACCTCATGATAAAAGATCTCTGAGCCTGGGAATTGAAAATGGTATTCATTTCGATGATTACTATTTTGAATTCATCTATGTTTCGAAAATCTATAACGTTGTTCTGTAAAGAGAAGGCTAATTAATCAATTGAGACCACATTTATGGTGACAAACTACTTTTAGTAAGCGTAAGCGGGGTTAGTGTTCGTCAGAAAAATAGAAGCTACAATTGAGAATTATGAGAATTACAGTATGAGAGTACGTTGTATGAGTAGTAGAATCGCTAACCCAATCGATTCATTTGAAGCTGAAGGCTTGAGATCTTACTTGCTAAGTGCTTCCGATGAATGAACTTGAGAATTTCGTATTTATAATGAGAAGATCATACCAGTTCGATCATTTGATCAATATTTGAGGAGACCGCTCAAGGTGAAGCAGGGATTGAGAGTGTCAATCAGGTTCAATATTTGAGTTACTTGATCGTTCAAATACTCCAGAGAAGTTCACTTGGTTTTATTGAGAGAGAAGACTGATTCCATGATTCACCTTTGCGTTTGAGAATTTTCATTCATCTGAAACTCGAGAACAATAATTAGCAAGTGTTATGAGAAGTGAATAACTGAGAAATGAGATGAATACATTAAGATAATGAGGTGCTCATGAGAATATAATGAATCAGGATTTATTACCGCAAATAATGTTCATTTTTGGAGCAACCAATTACTTCCATGTGAGGAGTCTAGAGATATCTGAAAAATCTATGAGAACTGCAAAGATATATCAAAATATATATCTTAGAGGAGTTAAATACATTAGTTTAATGCAATAGAGATTTTATGAGAATAAAGTGAGAGAGGATTACGAATATTTTTATAGATTTTCATGATCTGAAACGTGGACATATTTTCAAACTTTATAAAAAGCAGAAAAATAACATGGAATATGCAATAATGAAGGATTTCGAGAAGTACTCACGAGGTGACTTTTAGAAAATTCTAATTTTACAAGAGTAGCACAAGAGAAGGTCCTTTGCCAGACGAAACTGGATACAGAAAGAGGTAGATTGATTGATACAATTAATGAGCATGAGTTAATCTGTCAGCAAGTTAGTGCATAGAAATAGGTTAATTTGACGCGAGCAGTCATAGAGCTGCACCTGCAGGAGTGGCCGTGGCGCTGCGAGACGTAACCATACGCGTAGATGCAGATAAGGTCTGAGGGGTGCAATGCTCAATTTTCAACAAAGGCCTTTATTTCTTTAACAGAAATCTCAAGGGGAAGTTCACCCTTGGGTGTTCTACCACTTAACCCTTGTTGTGACATAAGAAAAAAAAATTATAATAATGACCACACTGTGTGCAATCTAACTTAAACAATAACGAAGTATAGAAATTACAACATATTCTTCCTTTTTCATACTCTCCCTTAGATTAAAGAGAACTAAGCAAATATTCTCTGATTTTATTTTTGAATTTGCAATCTCTGAGTTGTTTAATTTCATCGGGGATCTCATTGTACAATTTACAGATGTTGTATCTGAAACTTCTCTCAAAGGTTGAGGTTCTATGATGCGGGCATGTAAGTATATTTCTATATCTGATACTAACATTGTGAACATCAGCTCTAATAGATCTTTAATAATAGCTCTTCAAATAAATTTTCAAAATGTTGGCCCCTTTCATCTATACATTTATTTATTCTTCTTCGAATCACATCTACTGAGGTGTTCAGTTAATTTTTCCCGCTGTGTAACCCGCACCCTAACTTCAAACACTTCTCTTGAATGAATGCTATTTTTATAAATTTCTCATTTATAGTAGCCCATAGATACAAATCAAGGAGTGTTAGGTCTGGAAAACAAGAGGGACATTCTTATATACCATTCAATCTGATATTTCGTTACATTCACCATAAATGAAAAACATATTTAATACATCACTGTTGACATAATTCCGATTTTACATAGTGCCCGATTGATAAGTATGATTGACAATTCTTATTATGCATTGAAAAATGAGTTGACATAGTTTCTTCTGACAAAGGCTACTTGAAAATTAACTGAATAAATCTATTTTTATACTAAGAAACATGGCTTTATGCCTGAAATTCGAAATTTATTCAACAACGGCAAATCTACTGATTTCAAAGGCATGAAATGTTTGGCATAATCTAACTAGTTTTTGACGAGGAATCGAGGGGAAGAACAAAATTATATTTTATTAAGGCTCACTTTGAAGCCCTGTTTCAGACACCCTGTATAAAATTTTTTCATAAGTTATACCTTCAACGGCATCATCATACTTCATTTTATTCCACTGTAGCGAAAAAAACATTTTAAAATGAGGGATTTTGAAGATATGAACACTAATTTGTGACCATCTTCCTGACGAAAAATTTGACAAATAGGCTATAACCATTGAGTATTAATATAAATAATAATATTAATATAAATTCGGCTTCAAATTGTATAAGGACGTTACGCCTCTAGTTATATTTATACTCAATGCTATAACTCAACAATCGCTTGTGTTGTTGCGCATGTTATACATCAAATCAGTGTAGATTCGAACGAAGAATTCAAATACACTGCGCAAAAAAATTAACGCACATTATGGAAATCTCAAATTTATTCTACAACTGAAAGTGTTCTCAATGATAATTATTTTTATCAGAATTATGCATGCATATATTATCCACTTTCAACGTTTTTCTTCAATACAGATGTTTTTTCCCAGCAGGAATAAAAAAAGCTGATATCATCAGATTTTGAATCTATTGGCTCCATTCTAAAATCAGTTGTTCTCGATCAATTGTAGTGATCAATAGTTTTTCTTTCGTTTGATTTTCTACACTCGATCGCTATGCAACGCGAAACAGGCAATTTGACCTAAGAGGAATGTGCCCAAGCGGTAGTTTTGCGAGAAGAAGGGTGGACATACACAAGAATTGCAGAAAGTTTTGGAGTTTCCCATACAAGTGTGTCCAGAATGTTGCAGCGATTCAGGGAGACAGGTATGGATGTCCGAAGACCAGGACAAGGTAGACCACGGGTAACAACTGCCATTCAAGAACGTTACTTGAGAGTTTCTTCTTTGAGACAACGGTTTGCATCCGCTCGCCTCCTTCAAAATCAGCTTGAGCAAAGTCATGGGGTGCAAATTAGCACTCAGACAATAAGAAATCGCCTCAAAGAATATGATTCAAGGCCTTGTGTCGCGGCAAGAGGCCCAGCTCTTACCCCAGCCCATCGAAGGGCCCGTTTGGATTTTGCATGAGAGCATATCCATTGGGAAAAGGCCGATTGGGAAAGAGTCCTCTTCACAGATGAGTCTAGATTCTGCCTCTGCCATTGTGATCGAGGTCATACCTAGAACATTTTTGAAACGTAGTGAAATTCAAAATAGTAATCATCGAAATGAATACCAATTTCAGTTCATAGACTGACAGATCTTTTACCATGAGGGTGAAGAAATGAAACAAGATTTTGACACTGAGAGATGAGATATACCGGTTTCAGACTTATTTGGCATTATTAGCATCCCATATCTCTATGAGGGATTTTACTTGCCGCGAAAAGAATTGGGTGTTTTCATCACTCGGGGTCCCTAATTCAGGGCCACTTCTTTTTTGTCGCCAGTTGTAATATTTCACTCAGAAGGCTCAAACAACTTGCTTCACAAGTAAAAATTTATCATAAAGATTTTGTCTCTGGAGGATATGTCGCACCCTCGCTACAAAAGTGACACAACTCAAAATCAAAAGTCGATAATATTCAAATGCTAAATATTTTCTAATTAATTGGAAACATGAAATAGACACCAATTTCGATATGTAGGTATCTATGTGATATATGGAGGACCCACTGATGTGGGTAAAAATTTTCCATGATTTAATCTAGGCTCGTTTTCTGATATAATTCATAGCATAAACCGAAAAAAGTCAGTTTTGAGTTGTGTCACTTTTGTAGCGAGAGTGCGATGTGATACCTATGAATTGAAAATCTCATTTATTTTAATTATGACTATATATTTTGAATTTCCCTGTTTCAAAAATATAGACAGTTTCATTTCACCCCTTCAGGTGACAATACAGAATGTTGTGATTGATTAAAATTATTCGTTCTCGTTTTTAAATTCGATAGAACTATAAATCGTTCCCGAATAACTGAAAAACATTCTTTCCAAAGACTAGAGTAACATATTCGCCGGCGAATCGTAATTCATAGTTTTGTAATATCAGCATATACCTCCGAATTCCTCTGAATACTAATACCCAGAAATAAATCACAGATATTCCTACGGTACATTGGGCACAAACGCAGCCGACGCTTCTTTCCGAAACCTTTCCCGTCTCTCATCCTATCTTTATCAAAGTTTGTATAGATCGAGGTACTTACCCACCATTTAACCCTATATTTCTATTACTAAACTCTCGTAGGGAACGCGCTGCAGGAATATAAACGGCATTTGTCCGCTCTCTATGTATAGAATAGGCAGTTTTGTCGTCCTGCGTGGAATATTGATGATCCTGTCACCTTCAGCGGATGGTTGGAGAAGCCGATTCCGGTCTGAATTCACCACAAGTGTTTTGTATTAAAGCTGCATTTTACCTCAGTTCCGTACAGCCAGCCCTACAAATAAACGAACCAAAATTAGGTACCCACTATATAGACTGAGAGCCAGCGTTCGGCAGACTTACGGTTGTTTAGCAAACTTCATATTAATGTCAGGTATACTATGACACCTACCGAAAGTGAAATGGAGATTCGCTATACTCGGCGATGGTTCCTTGGAGCATGGCCGTAAGTCCAAAAACGTGAAAATTGGCTTTTTCAACGTGATAGTAGCATGTATGCCTTTTTTATATATTGTAGTATACACTTTTCTGAATCAAACAGTTCAATAGCAGACATTTATTCCGGTTCCAAGTCTAATTTCTAGGTTCATGAAAATCGAAAATTTCATAAAAAATAACGTTATTTTAGCAAGGCTGAAAGTTATGTATGTTATTCATATAATTATCAAATAGATATATTCTTATGAAAAAGAGAGCTAAAATAATACAATAAATGTTTAAGCAAAAAGTACCTAAGCTGAGGTAAAAAAAAATACAACTATATGACGAGGCAGACAAATAGGTCGGTTCTAACATGCAGGCAGACCACATAATACTTTCGGTGTCGTGCTGATGAGACCGTATGATTCTTTCCGTTTTACTCCTCATTTCATTATAAACTATTGTTTGAGCAATGCTGCAATTTACACATGGTATTCATATTATCATCATGTATACATATTGAAATAAAACAGACAGATATATCGGTTCTAACATGTAGGCAGACAAACAAAGTTCATTCGCTGTCGTGTTAATGAAAGTGTGAGATTTTTTCTTTTTTACTCTTCATTTCACTGGGATCTACCATTTCAGCAGGTCTGCAATTCACACATGGTACTCATTGTATCATAGTCCATACACAATATAAGAAAACAGACAGAGATATCGGTTCTAACATGCAGGCAGACAACAAAATACATTCGCCGTCGTGTTAATGAAGGTGTAAGATTTTTACTTTTTTACTCTTCATTTCACTCGGAACTACTGCTTCAGCAGGTCCGCAATTTACACATGGTTTTCATATTATCATAATCTACACACAATAAAACAAGACTGACAGATATATCGGTTCTAACATGTAGGCAGACTTTTTACTTTTTCTCTTCATTTCAATGAAAAATACTGTTTCAGCAGGTCTGCAATTCATACATGGTATTCATACTATCATAGTCTATACACAATTAAACAAAGAGATATATTATATTTATAAATAGAATTGCTGAAACAGTATTGCCCAGTGAAATGAAGAATAAAAAAGTAAAAATCTTACACTTTCATTAACACCACAGAGAATGTATTTTGTTGTCTGCCTACATGTTAGAACCGATATATCCGTCTGTTTTGTTTTATTATGTACACATAATGATAATATGAATACCATGTGAGAAATACAGCATTGATGAAACACTAGATCTCATTGAAATGTGGAGTAATAAAGTAAAAATCTTACACTTTCATTATCGGCGAATGAATTTTTTTGTCTGCCTACCTGTTAGAACCAGCGGCGTAGCTGCGTGGGTGGAAGAGTGTGCAGTGCACCAGGGCCCCCGATCTTAGGGGCCCCCAAGCGCTGGCCACCAAATTCCGTTTGAACTAGGGAACAAAATTTGGTGATCTGTTATTATTTTAACCAGTTGTTCAGGGGCCCCTATCTTATCAACATGTCTTCAGAATGATTTACATGAAACACAACCAGACCTACAGCAAAATTTAGCTGTAAGTAGAAAATAACAAATCGAAAGATCAAAATACTCTCTCCAATTATCCCTATCCGCCTGCAATAAAGTTCCATAACAGAGGCACTTATCACCATGTAGGGCAATAAAGTTTTCGGCATCCCTTTGATATCTAGGGTGGGTCTATGTACGTGGTACGTGCCACGGTCGATGTTGTTTTTCTTTTCTATTCTATTCATTTTTACATCTGTACGCAATTTTGTTTTTTATTGGAAAATAATGTTCAAAATAGTAAGAAGAATGTTATCGCTCATAGGGCCATTCTGCAGTATTGCCGATATTACCGAATGCTGATTCAGTTTAGTTTCTTCAGTTCTCGTGTCTTGTCGACAACGGTTTAAGTGTAGAATAAAAAAAAGGTGCTTTGAAGCGTTGAAGCTGTAGGTTTGTTCTTGAAAAGGTATGTAATAATAATCTAGAAGAAGATTGTGAATGTGAACAAAACTGATAATTTTTCGTACATATTTTTAAAGGCATGAAGGATCTGCCTATATGAATTATTTTCAATGTGTCATTTTTATACATATAAATATATTTATACATATACATTATATTTCATATACTTATATATACATAAATAAACTTTCCCATTTTTTTTTGGCATTGACTACTTTGTTCATTAGCTTTCTGAACGATTTATTTAGGGGCAGAGGCCCTTCCTTGATTTTTGCACCAGGGCCCCTGATCACCTAGCTACGCCACTCGTTTTTTATTGTGTATAGATTATGATAGTATTAATACGATATGTGAATTGAAGACCTGCTGCAACAGTATTTCCCAGTGAAATGAAGAGTAAAAAGGTAAAAATCTTACACTTTCATTAACACGACAGCGAATGAATTTTTTTGTCTGCCTACATGTTAGAACCGATATATCTGTCTGTTTTCTTTTATTGTGTATAGACTATGATAGTATGAATACCGTGTGTGAATTGCAGATCTGCTGAAACAGTATTTCCCATTGAAATGAAGAGAAAAAAAGTGAAAATCTTACACTTTCATCGACGCGACAGCGAATGTATTTTGTTGTCTGCCTACATGTTAGAACCGATATATCTATCTGTTTTATTTCAATATGTATACATGATGATAATATGAATACCATGTATAAATTGTAGCATTGCTCAAACAATAGTTCATAACGAAATGAGGAGTGAAACCGAAAGAATCATACGGTCTCATCAGCACGACACCGAAAGTATTATGTGGTCTGCCTGCATGTTAGAACCGACCTATTTGTCTGCCCCGTCATATATGTGTATTTGAAAATTATATGAATAACATACATAACTTTCAGCCTTGCTAAAGTAACGTTATTTTTTATGTTTTCGATTTTCATGACCCTAGAAATTATACTTGGAACCGGAATAAATGTCGGCCATTGAATTGATTGATTCAGAAAAGTGTATACTACAATATATCAAAAAGGCCGACATGCTACTATCACGTTGAAAAAGCCAATTTTCACGTTTTTGGACTTCCGGCCACGCTTCAAGGAACCATCGCCGACCATAGCGAATCCCCATTTCACCTACGGTAGGTGTCATAGTATACCTCACATTAATATGAAGTTTGCTAAAATACCGTGAGTCTGCCGAATAGACTTAGACTAATAGTAAAGATAAAAGCAAAAAAACCCGAAATTATTTTCAAGAGAGACTGACTTGACCGATTCATGTACAAGAATCAAAAGACAAGCTTATTTACGTATATAGGAAAATCATCACGATCTAGAGTAACACAACTTTTTTCTTTCATACCACATGAAACATGATGGTGAAAGGAGTTAATAATTCACCTCATTATTATATATTTGCATTGGATTTCTATAAGAGAAACCGAGATTATTGAAGACATTAACTCAACCCATTTCAATTTTCAAGTCGATTACCTCATAATTGATTACTTTTATATATCTTCTTTGAAACTAGTTCACTTAAGTACATTTCGAGCCTATTATATACCACACCTTGGCGTATATTATGACTGACAGATTGAAAAATAATTCAGTGTTTTTTCTCTAGTGTCGTTTGGAAGACGTACCTATAGTCTGTTACAGAATTATTGCCATCTCAGGCGGTTGTAGAATTTCGAATTTATGTTGAAAATATCGCACCAACAACTTTTGAGTTGCAGGATTTAGGTTAGTGTCGATGAAAAACAATTTATGATATTTTCAAGTTTGAGTTAACGTACTGAACATATTTCGAATTCATGTTTTTATGTGTATGTTCTTGATTAAATGATTAATGAGGTTTGGATTTGAATATTTTTCAAGTCTTATCAAATTGAAAATGACTGGAATTCATCAAGATACGACCTCTCGCCTCGCCCAACTATAAGGGAACGTGAGGCAGTTTATCGCTGTTACTGCGAGTTTTTCAGGTAAACAATCATTTACATTTTCGAGTTATTTTCTGATAAATAAATAAGTCTCAAAATTTCAGTTTTCTCCAGAACTGGCAAAAGGATTTTGGAGAAAAAGAAAGGCAAGGAGAGAGAAACCTACTCCATATGATTATACCTTCAAAGAGACGTTAAACGACGTAATTTTGTTTCTCTATTTCAGTATCGTAATGAGTTCATTACAGTACTAAAAGTAGTGCTGTAATGAAATTCATTACAGCATCGTTTTCAGTTACATTTTTCGTTTTGTGGTTGTCACTACTGACCTCAGAATCTCTCAATTTTCAAATCAAATCAATTCATATTCCGTAATCTGTCAAATTTCGTAAGTCACACCAACTGCCAAGATACAATACAAAAGTCACCAATCTGAAATTTGAATTGTCAGAATGACAATTCTCGTAATATGTCTTAGTTTTTGTTCCTGAAAAATATTCTGTTTTCTTGTGTTATAACATGTTTGGTTTATCTATGGGAGATGATTGCCTTTCATTGGGGTCCCGTAGCGGTCTTCAAACATCTGAAGTGCCGGAAAATCATCACCTGGAAGGTCGTATCTGATTTGAAAAAACCCTCACGACCAGAGAGCAACAATTTGTGGATTTTGAATTTGAATATCGAAGGAATTTCGAAAGACAAGTGTGATTACGTCTCCAAATTAGCTGATGAACATGGTATCAAAGAGATTCTTCTGCAAGAAACCCACACGGCAACAGAATCGTCGTGAAAGAGGACAGTTGAAAGGTTATGTATTAATTGATTTTTTACAAGTTCAGCTTGTTATGTTGAAAAATTATCAGTTACGTAACTTTCAACAGATTCGGAAAGGGGAAATTGATGGAGTTTTTTTTCATTTCTTTCAAATTTTGTGACATTTCTGTCATAAATATTTATAAATCACCGAACATTATTTGGCCAAGAAATCTTAATGTTGATGTTTTTTAAAGTAGCAAATGCATTTCCAAAATGCCTTCGATTTATTCTGAATAATCGATTTCTTTTCTGCCTTTGTCTTTTTTCATTTCAGATTAAGAATTACGAGTCGTTTTGGGAAGAATCTGTGTATCCGAGACCATCGACGGATATCATGAAGATGATCACACTGATGTCTTTCAAGATTTTCCTGATATTTTATGTTATTTTGTTTACGGGGAGGCAGGTTTTTTCGGCTGAGGTTTTTTCCCCTGGCTGTATAGTATCGTATGATACTAGTGATGACAGTATCGTATGATTCTATAGTATCATACGAAGAATGTTATGATACCCCGTTATTTTTTACCTCAGCTTAGGTACTTTTTGTTTCAACATTTATTGTATTATTTTAGCTCTCTTTTTCATAAGATATATATATATATATATATATTTGAATTTCGAGAGTATTTCACAAAACTTGACAGAAATAGAGAAAATATCGTCTAATACTTGTTGCAGAAGGCAATTCCAACACTCGTGATTTTCGCATTCGTGTTTGAATAGAAGCTCATTCCGCAACTTGTTTTAAAATATACTTTTAAAATCAAGAACAATGAAAATATTAGTTTATACATTTCTGACAATGACGTGTTCGATCGAAGTGGAATCTACACCCCGGTTAATGGCGGGAGAAGGTAGTGAGTGTAGGCGTGCGATGTTAATTGGCCCATCGCTCCCGCTCCGTATCGGCTTGATCTTTTTTTTTTCTAAGACCGGCAACCATACGCTATGTAAAAAAGGGGTTCTTCTTTTGCGTTCATGTTGATTTTATGTTTATAAATTTAAATGTCTGTCATGTTCAGCCTAGGACATCAACTTTTTATATTCGAAATAACCTCTGCCTCAGAGACACAGGACCAAAAATCATCTGGATGTGCCTACCGCAGTTGTAGGCAGAACGTTAGGTGAAATAATTCCTAATGGACCACGGCCATTAAGCCCGGAAAACTCTCTCAATGTCAATGCAAATATTGCTGAAGAGTCTTCATGCAGAAGGAAATTTAGTAATCTTCGGTGAAGTCTTTATTATTTAATTAATGATATCTCTACATTAGAGTTCCTCGAAAGCCTTTATGATTTTATGTTCAAACATTCTATGCTATTTTCGTTATCAAACCTGAATTTCCACGTTTGATTATAGTGAAATAATGTGGTTGTGTATATATCGTTCAATCTCATATTTTAGTCATCTTAGCTGTATGCTCTTTTGCAGTTGTATAAGTTCTAAAATCTGTCAATACAACAATGATGAAAATAATTTCATTGTACAAAGAATTCTTCAGCAATGATAATATACTGCTGCTGTAAAGGTTATGGGAATTATAAATATTCTCAACGATTTCTCATGGATTTGCCTTTAAAATATATTCAATAATTTCATAGGTTATATTGATATATTTTAATCTATGTTGAACACACAAAAATTTCTAGTAACTTTTTGTAACTAGAAATAAATTCCCGATGGGAATTCCAAGGTTTGCTGTGCGGACAATTATTTCGAAACGGAGAATATTTGTATTAGCGAATTGTCATTTTGACAATTCTCGGAATATGTCGTAGTTTCTGATCCTGAAAATATTGTGTTTTCTTGTGTTATAAAATGTTTGGTTATCTATGGGAGATGATTTAGTTTCATTAGGGTCTCGTAGCGGTCTTCTGAGTCTCTTTCACTCAATTCTCGTAATATGTTTTAGTTTTTGGTCCTGAAAAATATTCTGTTTTCTTGTGTTATAACATGTTTGGTTTATCTATGAGAGATGATTGCCTTTCATTGGGGTCCGTAGCGGTCTTCAAACATCTGAAGTGCCGAAAAATCATCACCTGGAAGGACGTACCCGTTTGAAAAACCCTCACGACCATAGAGCAAGAATTTGAGGATTTTGAAATTGAATATCGAAGGAATTTCGAAAGACAAGTGTGATTAGGTCTCCAAATTAGCTGATGAACATGGGTATCGAAGTGATTCTTCTGCAAGAAACCCACACGGCCAAATAAATATAAAAATCTTCGTGAAAGAGGACAGTTGAAAGGTTATGTATTAATTGATTTTTTACTGAGTCCAATATACGGTTTAGCTTTTTATTTTAAAAAATAATCAGTTCGTAAAGTTCAACAGTTTCGGAAAGGGAAAATTGATGGAGTTTTTTCATTTCTTTCGAATATTGTGACATTTCTGTCATAAATATTTATAAAATGGGTAGTTAATTTCAAAATAATTTGATTTATTCTGAATAATCAGTTTTTTTTTCTGCTCTTGTTTTTTTTCATTTCAGATTAAGAATTGCGAGCCGTTTTGGGAAGAATCTGTTCATCCGAGCCCATCGACGGATAACATGAAGATGATCACGCTGATGTCTTTCAAGATTTTCCTGATATTTAATATTTTATGTTATTTTTTTTACGGGGAAACAGGTTTTTCGGCTGATTTTTTTCCTCTGGCTCTATAGTATCGTATGATACAAGTGATGATAGTATCGTATGATTCTATTGCATCATACGCAGAATGTTATGATACCCCGTTTTTTTTTTTTACCTCAGCTTAGGTACTTTTTGTTTCAACATTTATTGTATTATTTTAGCTCTCTTTTTCATAAGATATATATATATATATATATATATATATATATATATATATATATATATATATATATAAAAAATCTAATGGACATAACCCTCAAGGATGAAAAATAACCGTAGACACGTGTTTCGGGCTTTAGGCCGAATGCAGGGTTTTCCAACCGAAATCGCAAATGTGCGGCTGGCTTCCTTGTGTTGACTCCGTTATGCGTTTTCACCGTACTGATTAGGGCCTAAAGCCCGAAACACGTGTCTACGGTTATTTTTCATCCTTGAGGGTTATGTCCATTAGATTCTTTTCCATTTATTCTACAAATCCCTCATATATATATATATATATATATATATATATATATATATATATATATTAGCGAATGGTAGGGAAGCTGTTTTTCAAAATTGGAGTGCATATCTACCTTGCATTCAGCACTTTCTGCCTGTAGCTTCAATATGTTCTTAATATAGGGTTGGCGAAATTGGTGATACATAAACTACAACTTTTTAACCGTGAGACATAGAGGAAAATGAATAATGCCATCAACTACATTCCTCTACCTTCTTTTGTTTTCGAGTTAAAGGCCAAAATTGAAATTTGGGCAATTTCAACATTGTTCATTATCTCCGTTTTTGTTTGTGATAGAACGTTGAAATTAAAACTTCATAGAGACACCTTTTTCATGACTATCCAATAGCGTACTAAATTTTTTCCCAAGAGGTTTTCTTGCTGGGCTATAACATAAAGTTGTGTTTTTTCTAATGGAAACACTACTTCATTATGACTCAGAAAGAATCAATGGTTTTTTTTTCTTTTCAAAAATATATAACACATTATACAGGGTGTGCCATATAAAACAGTTCAGCCCTATATTTTTTAAGTATGCTCCAGAAAATGCTTCGACAGGTTAATCTTTTGACATTAAATAGAAATTGTTCAGTATATTCACGAATAGAATTACAGAACCATTGCAATGATGTGTCACTCGAACCCAATAGATATTTGAAAATCTTGAAGGGGCTGCCACCCCAATTAGAGGTATGATCATAGACCCCTTACGTCGAAGTCAAAAAACGTCGAAAGATCAACCCTTCTACGCATTTTCTATAATGCACAGAAATTTTTGTTAGAAGTTACTTTTTTACGTGTGCCACCCTGTATAATGTATATATTTTTGAAATGGAAAAAATGATGATTCTTTCTGGGTCATAATCAACTATTGTTTCTTCAAGAAAAAATACAACTTCATGTTATAGCTCAACAAGAAAAACTCTTGGGAAAATACATAGTACGCTTCTGGATGGTTAAGGAAAAAGTGTCTGTAAAATGTTTTCATTTCAACATCCTAGCACAAACAAAAACGGAGATAATGAACAATGTTGACCTCGCCCAAATTTAAATTTTGGCCTCTCTCTCTCTCTTCAGTCGATGTCTGGTTTCAGACGTTATGACCCCTTGGATGTATGCCTGCGACAGTCATGCCTATAATTCGAAAACAAAAGAAGGTAGAGGAATGCAGTTGATGGCATTATCAGTTTCTCTAAAAAAGATCACCGTAACGTGCCATTGATTTTCCTCTATCTTATCGGGTTAAAAGGTTGTAGTTCATGTATCACCAATTTTGCCCACCCTGTACAGATGGGCAGAATTGGTGATCTCGGAACTACAACTCTTCAACCCCTAGAGATAGAGAAAAACGAATATCACATTGTGAAAATCAGGCGCGCCCCAATTAATGAAGCCTGGGCACTCCTCGAACATTTTAATTGCAAAATTTTATCGCAGAAGATGGTGTATTGTTTTAAATTCTTGCACGAGTTGAAATTTGTAAGCTGCACGATGCTCTTCACGTGTTCTTTCTCAGAATTTTTTGGAAAAATATCCTGGAATTGGTTTGCGAAAATGCGAATCGAAATCGTATAATTTTCTTGTACTGAAGCTTTCAGATGCTCAACAGTTTGTTGAATTCTATCTGATCGTAGTCGGCCCGTTTGATGAGTTGTTATATATTTTGTTACTTCTTTCTCCAAATACACGTCATCGGATCGCGTCATCTTCAGTGTTCGCTGCACATTAAATTTTGCGTAGTGAAACAAAGTAAATAGATAGAAATCACGTTGCCTTCCTGGGTATGTTTCCATATGGCTACTGAATCTCCAAACGCTAGTCTACTACACTATGCATACCCATCGTTCCGTAACTTACTCCCATACAAATGCACACCTGGTGTAAAAAACATCAAATTAACATTTCTTTATCAGAGAAAAATATTTTGGAAAGATCATTCCCGCGGCAATTGAAAGACGTCAGATACCAATCATGCAAACTATTCCAATGTTTCAATTTATATATCAAAATCGACTTTTTGTTGGTATTTTGTGGGCTCGCAGAATTTAATGTTCATTCGATTCTGATGTTACTGCGTCAATTTATTCCTCGCACGAAAATTAAAGGCATAATATTGTCAAATTTTATGGTTATACCGGAAATGTATTCCAAACATCAGTTCTGCTGTATATTTCGTCAAACACAGCAAATGATATTCGGCGTTCACCGTATAATACAAGTATCGATAAATCCAATAATTATCAGTTTCAGCAGATGTACACCATACAAACAATTCGACATATGATATTAATACTTATATAGGAATAAAACCTCAGAATAAACGAACCCTATCTCCCCGTGAAGTGTTGTTACTCATACTCATGTATTGTAATGAAACCGTTACGAAATACAAATAATAATAATAATAATAACAAGCTTTATTTCAAATAATATTAAGGTCATTGTTAGAGCCTATCGCTGGGGTAAATGTGTCAAGTGTCGCTCTCTGCAGTGCGGGGGCGAGACTTAAGTGCTGGTCACCGTGTGTCTCAAGAGGACCCTATATTCATGATTTTTACGACCATATACGCGTCATCAAGGGACGCCACGAAAGGAACGCGGCTTTAGCATCAGTTACAAGTATCAATTTGAAAATTACACTAGTCGTTTGTTCCATAAGTTGAATAAAGTTGTTAAAAGCAGTCAGTTATTGTTTTATGGATGATAAAAAATTGAAGTAACTCAAATACAGTCCACAAGTAATTCTGGTCATCATAACATTCATGCCATAGCCTGACAGAACAAAATGAAACTGTGCCACAAACATAAGGAACAGAATCTTCCCTACGAAGTCCCCGAAACAAGATATTTTATGGTCCTTTGTCTTCTGTATGTCCAGCGGAAAACTGTTGAACATTTTTAGAGTTGGATAAACTACTTGCTTCTGAGTGGTTGACAGATGTCCTTGTATTATATCATTCATATTTTCGTGTTGTTCAGGAAGTCTCTGCTTTTTATGCATGAAAAGTAACGATTCTTGAATAGAAGGGCAAATATACAGTTACTTTACCTCCTTGTTTGAAATTCCCCTACATGACTTATTGTAATTGGGAGCACACATTAAGATGAAATATCCCATATTGAAAAAAATTTGTTCAAAAAATTTAGTTGAAGAGTTACATTGAGTGTTATTCTGGGTACTCGAAACCCAAAATTTCACGGTAAAGATATACAAAATGCATCTGAAAATAGAGAGAATGGACGAGACCAATAATTATTGACACCTGAAATTTATCAGACTTGATTAAAAAATAAGTCAGTTAATTTAATTCTACTATCACAATTTGAACAAAACTTTTTTAATGTCAAACTATATCTTCTACGTCAGGAACTCTGCTGATACCAGATAGTCATACACGGTGAATCCTGTTTAACTGTACATACTTCACTCAAACATCATCTTTAACATCATCATGGACGAACATAAAACAGGTAATCAAATTGAGGGGATACAAAATTGGGAACAAAGAAATCAGAATACTGTGCTATGCAGAAGACGCAGTATCGATCGCAGAAAACGAAGATGATCTTCAGAGACTATTGCATCATTTCAACATAATAGCAAAAAAATTCGGGTTGTATCAACATCAAAGACAAAATAACGGACCAGATCAAGGGTACCTCTCAGATGTAAGCTGGAAATAGACAACCAGCAGGTTGTGCAACAGGAAATGAAATTCAAGTATCTCGGCGTGGAGGTGTCTGGTTTCGGGGATGTCGAAGCGGAGATGAGAGGACAGAGGCTATGAAGGCAGCACGAACAGCCGCATGTCTCAACATCATATGGAATAATAGACATATAGAAACTGAAGTTAAATCTAGAATCTACAAATCGGCAATTAGACTCATTCTCGCCTACACTGCAGAAATATTGGAGGCCACTGAAATGAAGGTGAAATTAGGGGGGGTCTTTTATATAATCTCATGTTCAACACCCTTTTTTATAATCGCAGATTTGTCGAAAAGAATCTTGTACAGAATCGTTTATTCAAAAATGTTTCGAAGATATTGATTTCTTACTCTTCGGTCTTGAAATGGTACACTTGTATATAAATAAATTTATATTTAGTTCATTTAAATAGGTTTATTGTGCATAAATTTTGAGAAGAATACAAATGAATTGATACGTTACATAAGACGAAATCGAAAGAGCTTTAAATTCAAATTGACGTCCCCCATTGTTGATTCATTCATTATTCAATGAAACAGTCATTTTGCAGAAGTGCCCTACACCTTGAGAACTAAGCAAAATATCACTATTGGCTTTCTGATATCTAATTATTTCGAAAAAAGAAATCAGAATTCATTGAAGATTTTTTCCGAGTCTTATAAAAGTTCTTCGGATTGTTTCAGTGCGCATCGAAATTGGGACACCCTGTACAATAATTCAAGAATGAAGGTTCAATATAATATCGAATACCCCTTGAATTCTCCTTGAGTAAATTCATAAAAATAAATATACACGAAAGGACAAGTGTTGTTTCCTTCAAGTGTCAATTTCTTTTACATAGTTCCCCCTTTTGGTTTCATCCAGAACTAAACACAGGAGCTACCAGCATGACGTTCACTTTTCATTATCGATCCCAGATGTCCCTAAACTCGTTCATTGTGCAACACGGAACTCGATAGTCTGCAATGCAACTACAGTGATTCACTCTTTGAAAAAATAAGCAGCAGTGATTCCGGGGAATATGAAAGCGGGAACGGATATTTTATTGTGGAAGCGCCTCAAAAATGCCAGTGATAAGTGAATTTGGTTATGAAAATTGGCCTTTTAAAACAAGAAAATTATTCAAAATGGAAAAGGAAACTATTCAATGATGATGATTCAAGGTAATCTGTTCGAGAAAATGTTTCGATTTTTCAACAATTATCTGTAGGAACATACCAGATATGAAGAAATGAAATAATTATTAATCTATCAGCCAATTCTTCTGCAGCACAAACTGAAATTTCTTTTCGAATGAAATTCATGTTCATTCTACTAATGACTATTGACAATGAAGGTTTTTTTATTCGCTAATACTATGAAATATAATCTTTGAAAATAATTTACTTCTAGTTTGAGCTACGCAATCAAGCATCGAAATTTGAAATGCAATAATTCGTCAATAATAGTATCTATGTGCATACGAAAAATCATATTGGGTTTATACCTTATAACATTTCAAATGAAATTTCCAAAATGAAATAATAACCATCTCGCAATTTCTCTTACATCTGGCACTTCAAAGAAAAACAGATAACTAACATAAATAACACTGACAAGAGTGTAAAATTGCTTCAACGGAATTGAGTTTGAATAAAGAATGATTAACTACTGTCGTTATGCATACTCGTTATTTATCTGAATTTTGTTGGAAACTTCGAATCGGAAGTAATCGACAAACTTTTATAAGCCTGAATAGTGTATTTCATGAATGATCTCATCTGGCTCGACAAGCTCATTCGATTCATATATAATTTTTTTGATTACATCTTCAATGTATAGCCGGTGCATTCGCCATTTAGCAACATTGTTCAGTTTCAATTATTATCGTTATTTGTTTGTGCGATCAAAATTTGTCAAGATTTATTGAAATTTCAAATCAAGTGAATCGATTAAATCGATGTTGAATTCATGTTTTGGTTTCATATGAGAAGGTTGTTACCTACGAAAAATAAAAGAAACACCAAGAACAAGTTTTTGTCTACAAAAGCCTCTTGCGGAACATCCATTCCAAACAGACTCATTAAATCGAGGTATTCACGCAACTGGAATATAAATTCAAATAATGAGGCCTGAGGAAAATCAAAAAATATTAAATGATCGAAACGTTGGCAAATTATTTGAATTGTTATTTTTCCAGTCCTTCCACTACAAAAAGAATTCCATCAGATCAAATTCATGATAATAAGGACACTACGTAATTTATAACTAGAATGAATTTTCATTTGAATTTCGAGAGTATTTCACAACACTTGACAGAAATAGAAAAACTATCGTCTAATACTCGTTGCAGAAGGCAATTCCAATCCTCCTTCGTCGCTTGTTTTCGAATTTCGCATTCGTGTTGGACTAGGAGCTCATTCTGCAACTTGTTTTAGAATATACTATTACGATTTTGGGTTATAATTTTCAATAACTGATAATAAAGTTATAAGATCGAAAATATTGTTGTGAGAAACATTTATACGGTTCTTCATTTCATGTAGAGTTTTATGAGTCACATGTTTTTTGGAACTCGTAAAAAAATTCAAAACAGTCAACTCCTTCCAAAGGCTATATCTGTGAGAGATGGTCATTTTGGAAAATGAAACTATTCTTCATAAAATTTTATGAAATGAGCAGTTTAGAGTATGTTATCATTTAAAAATATCTATATCAGCGAAATTAAAAAAATTCGTTACCCACTTTGGCCGAAAGCCACTCTGATTAAAAGCTTTACGGAATTTATTTCTGGTGTTTTCGAAGGTTCAAGCGCGGTAGATCTAAAACTCGGATAAACTTTAGTAGCATGTTTCCAGGGATAGCATAGCTCATTATGAAAGTTTAAAATGGCCATATCCCCTTATCTAGGCTGAGACGGAAACATACTTAACGAAAAAAGTGTTTTTTACTTCAAGAATCTATTGTTAAAATATATGTACAATTCAAATCCTCACCCTGTATATCTTACACGCTCAAGTATATCCTCCCGCACTGGCGCAGCTAGGGGGGGGGCTTTGGGGCTGCAGCCCCCCCCAAAGATTCTAACAGTTTCGATTTTTTCTGAGTTCAATGACATACGCCAAACATTAACAAACATTCCTCATTTGGCTGATTTTAAACTATGTCATTTTTGCACATTCACTTCGCCGTATTATCAGTATTTTCAGAATCACCTAATTTCAATTACACGTAGTCTACGAACATAAATTTATTGATGTGGAAAAATATTATAAAATCAGCATTTTCTTGCCATTTATAGACATATTTATTACACAAATCAGTAACAGATTTCTAAAACATGAGTCTATTTTATCTTCTTTCATGTGTTTAACTGATAGAGCTAACGATTCTTTGATTGAATTCAAAAAATTAATAAAAATGTATGAAACCGATTTAGAAACTGCTAACGAAATAACCCTTGAATGTGAATTCAAGATATGGAAGAAGGAATTGTCGAGAACTGCAGACTCAAAACTCAGTGCCATATCAGCTCTTTCTAAATGCAGTATACAGTTATTTCCGAATATATCTATACTTCTGAAAATATTGTGTACGTTACCAGTGTCAACTGCTACTCCGGAAAGGACATATTCTACCCTTAAAAGATTAAAAACATATTTAAGGAGCACAATGGGAGCTGAAAGAATGACTGGACTTGCTCTGTTGCACATATATTATGATTTTGAATTCAATATTGACGATGTATTAGATATCTTAGCAAGGTCTGAAAGAAGACTGAATATTTAATAATAAAATGTTTTCGAATTATCACATATATTACCAACATGGTTCGTTTATTCGTTGATTGTTTTTTATATTAAAATTACCTAGTTTTATATGTTTATCAACTATTTTAATTAATTATTTTTATTTTTATATATAAGCAATTGTATCCATAATAAATTCACAGATAGTTTTTTATGATCGAATGAATTTTTCATTTTTTGAGAAATTTGTATACACATATGCTAAATTTGTTTTTGTATGCATATATTTTGTACACATTGTGATAATTGAGAAGTAATAAATTCCTAAGTTGAATTGTCCGTTAATTTCTTCGTTATTCCTTTCTTCTTTATTTTTTTGCAACTTTCGTATTTGTTGTATCATAAAAAATTGTTCAGTTCAGCCCCCCCCAAAACAAAATCCTGGCTGCGCCACTGTCCTCCCGGGCTCCCCAACTATGAAGGCAAAGAATTTTTCAATTTTTGCTTCTCTTAAAATAACTTAGTTTCACAGTTGCAAGAAATTGGGCTTCTCCAAGGCCTTCTCAAGGAGTGAAAGAAGATTTAAGAGTGCTTTTCAGCATGCGAACTGGAAGGTACAATTCCTCCTTTCACGCTGATAGAATTCGCTATTTATATCAAGTTACTCGATTGACCCTTACTAGGTGGTTGCAAGGTAGAAGTTTTTAATGAAGACTTTGTCTCTGAGTTGCATGGGATATCGCCATAAGGCCGAAACCGGTCTATCTGTTCTCTCAGTGACAAAATCTGTCATCTTGCCAGCCCGCCTGATGAAGGTTCTGTGAGCCAGATATCATTTGCCCTGACAATATTTTCTAGGTTCATTGATGGACTGGGCTTACGGTGGTGTGAATACAACTGTACCAAGAAACGCAGGCCCGGAATGTGCAGCTTACATGAATCCGACATGGAGGAAAATAGAAAGCACAGTGATACTAGTACTAGCAATAAAACTCTTCGATTGGAGTTATAAAAGGATACGCATTGAGCCTGTGGTCTATAAGCCGAGAGAGATGGGAAATTTCAAAATATTACTACTCATCACCATGTGTGTAGTATGGGGCATGGAAATTGGTTATAAATTCTCATCTAGGACTGTGATATACCTTCTGAATCCTTGTCATGTAACAACTGGAGTACAGGTGAGTTTTATTTGATAATAATCTTTTTTATCCGACCAATATGATCTAAATCAGTATGCTAGCCTGCATATACAGGGTATTCAAAAATTTAATTAACACAATTCAATGGTGATTTTAATTGATATGAGTATATCACAAAGACTTGTTGTAGAGTCAAAAAAATCAGCTACTCTAATCATCGATACCCAATTCTGGTTGTTTGGATTTTGGAAGCTATGACTACATAATTGCATGAAACGAATCGATACTAATCAAGCCATTCATTCTATGCTCAATAACATTATTTTTGAATAAACAAAAAAAATTAATGAGAAACCGTTTTTAGACGCAGAAGAGTCAGGAAGAGTTGTAAAAATAAAAAAATAAACTATTCGCTACTAACTAATATTAAAAACAATATACCAAATCCAAAGCAGTATATTGTAAATTAATTGTAGTATTTTCTTTCAAACGAATATTAGACATTTCTTCGTTTTGCCTTTTAAGTATATAAACGTATCATACTCTATTTTTTCCATACCAGTGTGAACTTGGCAGACCATTTATTCGTCGATTCAGCGGGGATACGGCTTTAACCTAAATCGGCCATATAGAAGAATCAATTCATATTCATTTGATCATAATTGTAAATTTTAATTGGTACTTTTTGCAGCGTTTATCATTAAGTGTTTGGAATCGAGGATTCATTTAATGTTTTGATTCTTGTTGTGTTGTATTCTTGTTTGGTGTATATATTCAGTTTTTATTGTTAATCTGCAAGAACCATTCCGATCAACAAAAACAAAACAAACACGGTGTCCAGTGGTGCACGGATCTACAGTGAAATTTATGCTGCTACAAGGAGATTTAATATTAAAAATAGCTATAGCGGATACAAAAAAAACTCAAGGGGGGGGGGGTTTCGGAAAAGAGGTTTTAAATTATTTTTACTCTTAATGTTATGAAAATTCAATAATTGTCTTCATTTGGGCTCAGTAAGGAGGTGAAGTCGAATATTCTGTAGTAATTTCATTCACTTGCAAAGGGATCCTTGGGTGAATTTTTATGCCCTTTATTACAAAGTTCCATATCTCGGAAAATACCCAAAGAGGCACAATTACACTCGGCGTGTATATCTGTTATATCGATATGAACATAGGCTGAAAATTTCGTTCACTTGCAAAGGGACCCAGGGGATGAATTTTCATCCCCTATTTTCGAAAATTTTTGAATCGTACCTTCAAATTACGATTCTACCAAAACCGTGTGCGGCACAATTTTTCACGAACATTTCGTGCTGCTGCAGTATGTAGTGTGCGGTATAGCTGTTTCTAACTTTTGTATATTATATACGCACTTCGCACAGTGCTTCACACAGTAGAATGCATAAACAATTGTATCTATAGAGAATCAAGAAAACCTTGATCTTCGTGCTGCAGCCTGTGTTTATTATGTACTTTGCTCAAAGAAAAGAAGAAAAACATGTTGAGTGAGGCCCATATTACAACGGCTAAATGAAGAGACGAATAGTTTTGTCGGTGAAATGAAAAACCCGTTGAGCGGATTTAAAAATTTCACTCCAATATTATGCAAAGATTTTGAGTTCCTGGTCAATGCTTTTACTCTATTCACTGCTAAGCAAGACACAAACATACATATTATATATAAGAATACGCAAACGATATTCCTGCACTACACCTTTTTTTAAATGTACCTAATTCAGAAAGCGTCAAGTGCATTTCAGAAGGGTTAAATATATTTCAGAATACTTAAATATATTTCAGAAAGCGTAAAATGAATTTCAGATTAGTCAATTGTATTTCGGAAAGTGTAAAATGTTTTTCAGAATATTTCATATGTATTTCAGAAAGCGGTAAATGTATTTCAGAATATTTTTTTGCATTTTCACGAAAGACATGATTTTCATGTATTCCAGAAACAAAAGAAGATGGAATATTTCTGTTTGTGGATTTGAAAGTTTTACAAAAAAGTGACACAGGGTTTCGAAAACCGCATGACTCTATTTTCAATAATAGCTGAGATATAATGCAGTCTCAACCAATTTGAGACACAGTGTACTACGCTTGAACTACTGTACTATATGATGAAAAATTAATGATAACATATCAGATGATGATGAAGATTAATAATAATACTTAGTTTTTCATTCCCTCAGACGAACACATATATAAATTTCAGCCTTACATAAAAAAGTTAATTTTTGTTCGTATTTTACACCCTTTTCGAGTCGCCTGGCAGGTACTTGTGCTCTTTGAAATCGCCTGTCAATTTTTTTTTGAACTTCACAATGAACGAACAAAATCGTATGAAAGTTTCAAGCTTACAGGAACAAGTTTTTTTTTTTAATTTTTTTAACACTTTCAAAGATATAGATCTTGATGACGTGCAGGGGTGAGGGGTGCCAGGCGATGATTTCCGTCCTCAGCATGCTAGGAACTATCGCTATAAAAATTTCTAGCCTTACAGGCAAACCGTTACTCAAAAGGTTCACTAGCTCTCGTACTATTAGGTATGTTATTTGAGAAATGAGTTTGTTAACTGAAAATCATAATTTGTATAAATAATAGCTGAAAAAATTCATGAAATGCATGATACACAATAGCAAGTTGCAGACCTTATCTTTCTTCTAAATATTCACCAGAAATTTGGGTAAATACCTCCAACAATGAGAAATCGATATGTTGCTAATTTCACAAATACCAGAAAAGAAAATGGTGCTTGCTGAAGAAACATTTCTAGATGAATGAAAATACATTTCAACTGTGAACTCATGAGTTTATTATGCTTGATAGCACCTTCTAGGTCGCGATATTTTAAGGTAGGAACTAATACTTTAAATCAAAATTGGAATACCTACCCGTAGCCACAAGTTCAAAGACTTTACGAATGTTTTCCTATTCAATGTTATTTTTCCTAGAAACTATATGACGGGTAATTTGGTAGAAAAACTTTCTATTTCAGCGATCGGTAGAATGGTATCTTCTCAACATTGAGTTTGTGAACGATGGATTGTAATTAACTTGGCCATCATGGGCGTCAGATTGAACCTTTCAGTTTGTGAAAATGAGAAAACAATCAAATGCATTCTACTATTTACAGTAGAAAATAAATCAATAACAATAAAGTCTTGAAAAAAATTAAAATATCTCTAGTTCCTTGTTATTCCCTAGAAACAGTAAAATCCTATATTATTTCAAATTGTAAAGGAGAGAAGGGTAAATCGCTTATCTGTTACAGATATACTTATTGGCAGCTGTTCCGAGTAAACTTACTACAGCAATTTTTCGAATCCATATGAATCTCTTGAATGGACCATTATTGGCTTTCTTTTTTCCTGAAACAGATACAAGAATTGTGAGTAAAAATGTTTATTGCTCTATCTGTTTTGTTGTTATAAAAATCCCAACATGAGTAAACAGAATGATAGATTCCAAGGACACAAACCATAACTACTCACAGCACTCAGAATAGTATAATATTATTGAATTAATGAATAGTGTGTTTTGTCGCATGAACAGTGCATTATTGGCATTGATCTTCTCTATTTTGATTAATAAACCATGACTAAGAAGTAATTTTTACCTACTATTTTCTCTATAGTTTCAATTTTCAATTGTTCTATGAACTGTTTATTGCTGATTTACTATGAGACATCAAGTGGTGTTCTGTTCATAGTACTCTTAGGTTTATAACTCTCTACGTTATGCCAATTCCGATATGAAAACAGTGACGAAGTTTTAGTAGACCCAAAAATCAAATGGAGATGGATTTTCATTTCAGGATCCTAGTTCAAACAATTGAAAACATTTAGCGACAACGGATGATTTAATGAAGTATTGTGAAAATTTTAATTTGAAGCTTATTAGAACTATTGAATCAGATATTAACGGTATTGATTTGTTTAATGTAGTTATTGCACTGAAGTCCAGTCTAATTATCCACAAATCATATTACAATATCTTTTTGGCAATTACTTAAATTCTAAATTTCCGAATACAGCAATAGCACTCAGAATATGATTAACACTTGTCGCTTCAGTTACACCAACAAAATGCTCCAGCAGAAACAAAGTAATTTAGCTATAGTTTCAATCGGATATAAAAGAGTTCATAGAACATTTCGCGGATGCAAGAAGGGTGAAATTTTTGTCGATAATCATCAATGTAGGTATATTATTTTACACTTTAGTAAACAAAAATTATAGAGTATCTAAATAAATTTTTTATCTCCAGTTTTTTTTTCACCTACCATAATGAGGAAATATTAGGTAGCCTTTTTTTGACAAAACTAAATAAATATTTATAGGGCGGCATAACAGCAATTGCACACGGGCGCTCAGACAGATAGCGGCGGGCCTGTTCATACTATCATAAGTATCCCTTCTGGGACAGTTTGTATATTTTTTTCTTTATTCATTCAATATCAATATTATGTTGTATTATGTTTTATATTTCCTGCCATTTTCTGTTAGCGATAAATAATTGTTACTACTACATCTACTTTTTCTTGTAAGTAAATATTCACTTACTCATTTATTTTCGTATGTGTGGGTGAATTTATCATGATTCGTGTTCTGAAGATGTCTAGGAACTGAAACATAGAAAACACTTTTCTCAAATTGAAAGACTTTTTATATTTTTTCCAAAAATCCTGCCATGTATCTCCTGTTCCTCAAACAATGTCATGTCAATCTATATTCATTTAACTTGTATTCACTCTCATTAATAATATGCAGGCTTGCCAGCAGAGTGTTCTAATATCTAATATTCTGTTTTCTCTGAAAGTTGTGTGCCACCATATACCTTGTACTTTGTTGTTTTTAACTCGATTCAATGTTTGAAGTTGCCCTTAGAGTCTGCTATCTATTGGATACAGCATGGAATGATGTTTGTTGTGCCTTATTATCTGTTGTTTCTTAGAGGTAAATTCCTCATCGAATTGGGAAATTATGATTTCAATATGTTTCTTTTCCAGATCCCTACAATGCTGAGGAGTTTCTCGATTTGAATTGGTGCGCTTTCAGTTATAGCATCAATATGATATATCATTTCGGAATTCTGCAAACTGTTTCGATAGTAAGTAATAATACGTCCGCCGTTTTTTAATGATGAGATCTTTCAAAAGCTCTGATGAATTCATTGAATTTTGACCTAGATTAGATTCGATTGAGAAAATTAGAAGGGTTTAACTTTTTGAATGATGAAAAGTCATTCTTGAGAGAACGCTATATATCTGAAATTGCTTTTATCTTTTTCACATTCTGAATTCAAACTCAATTTCGAAAATAATCTCAAACTCTCAATATCATTCATATACATATTAGGCAGTGAGTCAAATATCTGATTATTCAAAGTGTTTCATCTCGAATTCGGTAAGACGGATAACGGAAAATGTTTTTCATGATATCATCAATAGAAATATTGATGATATCATGAAAAACAGCTTCCAACAAAAGTAAGTATTTTTAATGAACAAAAAGAATCTGCACCTTTCCCTTTGAAAAAAAAAAATCAAGTTGACCTTGAAATAACGTTGATGTCAATGTCAAAGTGAAGGTTAAAACAAATAATATGGGTTCAGTTTCTATCCCCCTTGATTACAAACAATTCATTTGTAAGTTCTTTTAAGTACCTAGGTACAAAGTTTTTGAGATAATTCAGTGACTCAAGGTAAATGCCGAACTCGGTGCCGATATAGGTATACAATATGGATTATTAATAATAATATGGCACTAATCGATTTTCTTTGCTCTTATAAACTCGTTGTTATCAGTATGAGCACAATCCCTTAAGAAATCTCAAATGCGTTTAAAAACAGCTCTACACAAAAATGTTTGCGGGGATACTGTGTATCTCGATATTCGATATCGATATCTCGATATGATATTTTCAAGATAAATACTGTCTTTGATAAATATTTTGGCGTATATTGGCGTAGACTAGAAATTTTCCTAGGTTATAGGTTTCGAATTATAACTCAAACTTATATTTTTTCAATGGACACCCTTTACTTTATTTCAGCATATTTTTTTAGGATTATTATAATATAAACACACTGTTTCTTAAAATAATTTTTATAATTAAATTTTATTTCATTCACTACAAGAAATACACAAGAACAGTAACAACAATAATAATTCTATCAATTCTGAACAACAGATATTTTGACCTAAACATTCGAGAAAACTGTTCGAAAGTTTGCCAGTCATATTCTAGAAATTATTCGCCCCTTCTTTCTGAAAGATTAAGAGCATTTAGCATATTATTCGAAGCTTTTATCAGGCGAAATGTTCCCATTAAACCTTGCCGTAATTGATCCACCGTGTTGTACTTTTGCTGGTATATTTTAGGTTTTTAAAATGCCCACAAAAAAGTTGGCAAACGAAATATACCATGTGTAATTATATATCTTGGATCAAAAGTCTACTCCAAAAACTCATGCACAATAACAAAGAAAGCAAGAAACGCTAACCCCAAACTTACAACCTATTTTTAGATACCAAGTGTGTTATGTTATTTCAATCACAATAAAACAATTCAATTTAATGGTGAAATAAAATATAGGGTGTCCCATGACAAAAATTAAAAGTGTAAGTTATAACTCGAATATACGATAATCCAGTATGATGTGGCAAATAACAACGTCGATTATGATCACAGAAGAATAATCCTAGGAATTTATTTGATAACAATTCTAGGTTAGTGATGATTAAATCTATAAATAAAAAATTGTTTCAGCCTACTGAGGTGAATCTCAACCACATGTTGTGTCCAGCGATCTTAGATCCATTTGACAGTCAATTATACAGGACCTGTGCTATAATTCACCAAGCCTTTTTATGCCCCTTTATGTGTAAGTTCGTATATGCTACTGCTAAATTATGTTGGGTGATATTCGAGCTGGTTAAAGGCAAAGATGGAGAAAAACCAGACGAAGACGAGAAGAAACGGATCATACAACCAAAATATAATGAAAAAGTCCATTAACCCGAGAATAAGGCTTGACGACTTGACGAATTCAATGATCATCAGTGATATGATAAAAATCGTCAAATGTCAAAATCGACAATATCAATATTAAAATATTTATTGCAAGAGCCCCATTAATATTTTATCATGAAACTAACATATTTAAGTATTACTGTAAGATAGATTTTTTCGAACTGATTTGCGTAAAATGGACGTCACAATTTTGTAAAGATATCTGTTGTAAATCATCAATCTTGAAAAATGTTTTTGTATAAAACTTTCAACGTCACTAATTATTCAAACGAAACCTATTAGCCTGGTTTAAATCATATTCATACTTCAATTAGTTTCAAGTTAAGTTTTATGTTCATGCAGCCTCAAAAGCTTTGCAATATAGAGAGTCTACTTCTTCTGTACATAATTTGCACTCAAGTCAAGAAGAAAATAAGATTTTCTTAAGTGACCTCAGAAAGTTCATCTTTACTAGTAGATTATTCTACGATAATATCAAATCTTCTCAGTAAGCACAATTTTTCCAAGTGGTCTTGATCAGGTGTATTGTCTGAATTTTGAAGATAATGGCAGAAATTACCATCTCTGGTGCAATACATTGTAAATAATAAACGAAAATGTTTATGGCAACGTTGTGTTTTAAAATAAATTCTATTATCAGGAGAGATGTCTTTTTTTCTCCGGAAGTGAAGTTGTCCTTGTGCTCTCTAGATTAAGGATTTCAGGCATCATCCATAGTTCCAGTTCATGTAGAATGGACCTTGACGAAAAACAGAAAATTTTAAGAAGTTCCTGAAAATTTTGATGATGAGGCCTAAGTAGAAATATTGAAAAATATCTAAATATATATTGAACGCTTCCAAACCTCCCCCTCTAAATCCGCCATTGATTCGAGAGCACTTCGAGAGTAAATTCATAGTTATTGTTTTCAAAATTTTTACTTTTTCATCTCGACTCCAACTTGTGTTATTGAAGTAATGAATTAGTAATAACTGCGGGGTGTTGAAATGATTATTGTAGGTAGTTTAGAAATATTTCGTGCTTATTAAATGGCAACGAATCTTTCTTCAGATAGAGGAAGTTCTGAAACAAATATAATTTTCATGTCAATTTTATATATTAACAGTTGCAATGTGGACCATTTTGAAAACTGATGATAAAGAAATGATTTTACGGAAGAAAATATGAGGAGAAAAAAAGCGTTTCCCCAGATTAATGCTCATTGGAATTATCTTCCTTGCAAAAGGAAAAGAGATATTGTTATAAAAATTTGAGAAAAAATTTTAAAAGGTCTTTAAATACAAGTGTCAAAAGGTCGAAGGTGGGAGATTTTCTTTGGAAAATTATTCGTATCCGTCTCATTTCGAAGGTATTTGGTAGTTACATTGGCGTCCTTACGGGGAGGTAATGGGGTAATTTCCCCCCTCCTTCCAGGACAATACTGACTTTCAAACAAAAGTCATACAAGCATTACATGTTATTATGACAATATACTATAGATATATCCGAATTCTTTTTTAGTAGTTGATAGGTAGTCTTCCACTTTTTTACCTGTCACTTCGTTATCGATTTTGAAACAAAATTTCAGGATCAGATAGTAAGTACTCGATAAAATCTGCAAAATGAGGGAGGTATCTTAACATACCCTTGGTGAAAATGCGCTAACCCCCGCTAGGGGGTTGCAGTTACGGAAATGCAAAGTTTCTGATTCCCCCTCGAATCAGAAATTGACGGGTACGAGCGATTTTCCACATTTTCAAAGACGGAAAATCGTTTTCGTTGGACCACACTGTATGTTTATTGTGAGTTTTTGATTCCTATCCTTAATTATTATGATTTTGTATGGCCTCTCAACAGATGCAACCAGTGCCATTTCTAAACCAGTACGATTGTCATAAATTGAAATTACTTAGTTAGTTTTATGCTTTTCGGCTTCGACTGCCAAGGTCATTAGCCAAATGATTGAGTATATAAACTATATAAGAACATACAAGAACTTCACAATAAAACACAAAAGGAAGTGAGTATATAAATAATGTATTCACAAGCCTATTTACAGTGTTCAAATAAATAAATAAAAATAAATAATAGTGTATATATACAATATATACGAAACGATCAAATAAATAAATAAATAAATAAACAAATAAATTGGTAGAACAGAATAAAAGTGACGGTATAAATAGTGGAGCAAAAGGCCACCTTACGAAAAAAAAACAGTAAGTATCTTAGAATTATATCATATCATTTCGTATACATTTATGCCTCTACAAAATTTAAGTGTGTTCTCTATTTCAGATTTTCCATATAAATTTTCCTTTAGAGTCGATCTGATGTTGTAGTTCTCTCTTATGTTGGTATATGCTGGACATTCACAAATGAGGTGAGTAACTGTTATTGGTTCATTACAGTGTTCACACAACGGTCGACTTTCTCGTTTTAGTATATATCCATGTGTGACCTGAGTATGACCTATACGGAGACGATGCAGTTTGGTCATATTATTCCTTAGGAGTTTGACAACTGGGTATGTAGTCCTAACATTTGGGTGAATTTCTTTGAGTTGGGTGATTTGACTATTCCATAATTGCTGCCAATCATCTGCACTTTTATGAGAGATGTAGTTGTATAAATCAGATACCTTTACGAAATTTACATCTTTCGTTTCAGAGTAAGCAGTTCGACGGG
Organism: Hippodamia convergens; assembly: GCA_038502775.1. Classification (NCBI taxonomy): domain Eukaryota; kingdom Metazoa; phylum Arthropoda; class Insecta; order Coleoptera; family Coccinellidae; genus Hippodamia; species Hippodamia convergens. The sequence goes on from CM076610.1 coordinate 18,719,907, forward strand.
CTTCTTCATCGGCTTCCTCGTTACCTTCAATTCCTACATGACTAGGTACCCATATAAACACTATGTTGAAGTCTCTTTTATTCAAGTGATATATTAATGATCTAATATTTTTTTATAACAGGATCAGAAGATATATACACATCTTCTCTAATCCTTGTATCAGACTAAGTGAATCTGTTACAATTATTATTTCCTGAGGGGATTCTAGAACATAACAATACATCAAAGCTTGCCAAACAGCGTACTGCTCGGCAAAATACACGGATGACATCGCGTTCAATTTCCAGGAATGATTCTCGCCATACATTGCTATTGCACATCCAGTACCTTCAATGGTTTTGGAGCCACCGGTGTAAATGAATTTTGCCGAACAGTATTCTTCCTTGAGTGAATAAAATCGTTGTCTGATCAACATATGATTCGATGATAATTTATCTTCGTCTATAAGGTCGAGTCTGGTTTTCACTTCGGGAATAGTCCATGGAGGTGTCTCTTCAAAGTTGCTTTGGTATATCTCTGGGATAATTATTCTTTGCTGGTCTAGGTATTCCGTGAAACGAACTACAGCAGGTCGAGTTACTCTCAGCTTTCTTTTATAAATATTTATTTCTTGCATCATTAGCTTGTAATTTGGATTTTGTGGATTCGATTGCAGATTGACCATATATTTCATAAGTATTTCTCTTGGTCTTATGTCTAAGGGTTCTACTCCAGATTCAACATACAAGCTATAACTTGGACTTGTATGGAAAGCCCCTAGGCAGTATTTCAGTCCTAGGTTGTGAATAGAGTCTAGCATCCTCAGTACGGATCTACGTGCTGAGGAGTAGATCGCGCATCCATAGTCCATTCGAGAAAGAATCAGTGTCCGATATATAGTCAACAAACTTTCTGTATCTGCTCCCCATTTTTTATTTTCTAGTACTTTGATTAGGTTCAGAATTTTTCGACACTTATGCCTGAGAATATCTATATGCTTTTTCCATGTCAATTTTGAGTCGAATATTAAACCAAGGAATTTCACATCATTCAAGCATTTTATTCTGTTATTTCTGATAGATAGGATTAGATTAGGATGAGGTTTTTTTAGCCGACAGAAGTGTACACAGACTTTTTTTTCCCAGGCGAATTCATAACCTATACTCTCCCCATTACGAATTATTGTATCAATGGCTTTTTGTAGTTTACAAACAATTTTTTCAATAGAATTGCCAGACAATATTATTGCTAGATCATCTACATATAAGCATTTTACTATCTCCGGGTCAACATTCTCTGCAATTCTATTGATTGCTATGTTGAATAGCTTGCAGCTGAGTGTAGAAGCCTGTGGTACTCCATTTTCTAGAGTATCTAGCCTCTGAGTCTGAATGTCCTGCCTTTAAGAAAGGATTCGATGAACTTTGGAAGCGTACCCCTAATACCATAGTCATATATCTCTTTTAATATCCCATAACGCCACGTCATATCAAATGCTCCCTTTATGTCAAAGAAGACAGCAACAGCATGCTGTCTATTCGCAAATGCATTCTGAATTTCATTCTCCAACATAATTAGATGGTCTGTAGTTGATCTTTTCGTTCTGTTGCCAGCTTGACAAGGAGATAATAAGTTTTCTTTTTCTAGGTACAATTGAAGACGGTCATGTATCATCTTTTCTAGAAGTTTTCCTAAGCAGCAAGTCAGGCTAATGGGTCTATAGCTCGATGGACTCGTAGGATCTTTACCAGGTTTTAAGATGGGTACAATAACAGCTTCCTTCCATTCATCAGGGTAAGTGTAATTTTTCCAGATATTATTATACATTTCCAGTAATATTTGTGATATTTCAGGTGTAAAGTTTTTCAGCATTTCATTGGAGATTTCATCAATACCAGGAGCACTTTTTTTCAATGAGTTTAATGCCTGTTGTAGTTCTGTCGCAGTGAAAGGTCGGTTGTATTCTAATTGTTCATTTGTTTCGAAGTCAAGTACCAATTCTCTCTCAAGCTTCTTGTCATTAAATGAAGTGCTATAGTTTTTGGAGCTACTTACATTTTGAAATGGTTTCCAAAGGCATCTGCTATCTAGGTAGGTTCCGCTATTATATCTCCTTGTATTTTTAGGCATGTTAATGGATTCACGTTATACTTTCCCGAGATAGATTTTATTTTTTTCCAAACATTGGCTATACTCTCATCAGTTGTTATTGATGATATATACTGATTCCAACTCTGTCTTTTGGACTCGAGGATTTTTCATCTAGCTTCAGCTCGTGCTTTCTTGAATATAATCAGGTTTGCTGTTGTGGGGTGTTTTCTGAAGCGATTCAGGGCGGACTTCTTATTTTTAATCGACTGATTCACTTCATCATTCCACCATGGTACTACATACTTCAACGGAGTATTACTGGTCTTAGGGATGCTTTTATCAGCTGCATATTTCAGCGACTCTGTGACAGACACAGATATTCTCAGGGGGTATTAACTCAGTCCTAAACTTCTGCCAATTGGTTTTTCTATTGATCCATCGTCGCGGAGCATATATGGTTCTCCTCATTTCCTCGGTTTCTACAATTATTAGAAAGTGATCACTGTTGTGCAAATCCTCATCTACAGTCCAAAGGAGTTTGGTAGCAAGATTATTCGATGCGATTGTAAGGTCTATTGCTGAAAACGTATTACTGATGGTATTCATATACTTATGTGCACCAGTATTTAGTAGTGTTAGATCGTCTCTGTCCAGCCAGTTTTCAATAATTCTACCTCTTCTGTCTGTTTTTTTTTGATCCCCATAGTAAGTTATGTGCATTAAAATCACCCATCAACATAAATGGGGAAGGAAGTTGTTCAATTATCTCATCAATTTCCTCAGTAGACCAGCTCACGTCTGGCAAATAGATGCTACACAATGTTATCTTGTATGGAAACTCAATTTGAACAGCGACAGCCTGAAGTGTGGTATTGAGTTGTATCTCCCGATAGTGGACATCATTTCTCAGCAATACAGCCACACCTCCGGAAGCTCTCTCGTTCAGTGTAGAATCACTCCTCACAACATTGTATTTTTTAAAGAGTATGGTTGATCAGGTTTCAAATGAGTTTCCTGCAAGCATATGCACATAGGATCATATTGCTGAATTAGTAGTTTAATATCACAATATCTCCTAATACATCCCCTACAGTTTCATTGAATGATTTTATTGTTTATAGGCATTGAGTTTAGATAAGAAGAAAAAATAAATAATTTAACGAATAAATGAACAAATAAATAAATAGATGTATTGATATATAATATAAATAAATATAAGAAAAATAAATAGCTGTATAAATAAATAAATAGATACAATTATATAAATAAAATTAAGAATAAATATTTGTATAAATAGATAATGTATTAAATGTAAAATTGTATAGATAAATATTTATATAAATTATTAATATGTAAGTATATGAATAAAAGAATAACTGTCAGATCATTTCAATCTCTGAAGTTTCTATACCCGTGTTATCATCAGTTTGATTCAATCTTGTTCTGCCTTTAGGCATATTCTTTGTTTTCTTTGTTACCCTCTTTTTGGATTGTGAACTCTGGCTCGCATCAGATTCGTCTGCATCTTCTGCAGGGGGAGATCTGTCGTTCACTGTACGCTTACTATATTTTTTTTGATGTGTCCACCTTCAAATTGGGAGGTGGCATGATGTTTGAAGATATACATTCTAATTTTTTGTTATCAGTTTTGGATAATGTATTTTCGTTGCATGTTGAAGATGTAACAACAAGTTTCACTATTGTTTCTATTGTTTGCGTAAGTTCTGAAATAATTTTCGTTATGAGATCATTTTCTTTTACGAATTTTGTTTTAATAATTTCAGAGTATGTTACTCCTCTGGATGGTGTTTTCTGTAGTGCCAATTTTCTTGCTTCCGAATATGAGATCTTTTCTAGTGTTTTGATTGTTTGCACTGATTTTTCAAATTGATACGTTGGACAATTTTTATCATTTCCAAGGTGATCTCCTCCACAATTAGGACATTTGTAAGGTTGGGTGCATTTTGGATCTAGATGTTTCGGTAATCCTCATATGCAAATTTCATTGTTTAAACATTTTAAGGCTACATGGCCAAACTTCTGACATTTGAAACATTTCATGGGAGGAGGTATATAGGGTCTAATTTCAATTCTCTTGTGTATAGCAATATCAATTTTGTTCGGTAGATTTGATGTGTTGAAAGTAAGTATATGTCCAGCTGTTTCAATTATTTGTCCATTTCTTTTGGCTTTTAATCTTTTGACATCAATGACTAATTCTTCTTTTATTTCTTCTATCGTGCAATTTAGAAGATCACGACAATATATAACACCTATACTTAGATTAAGTTTACTATGTGGGCCTACTTCTACTTCAGAGCCGCCAAACTTCTTAATAGACGACAAAAGGATTGATTGACGTCTTGATATTGTCTATCAATAGTACTTCATTTATCTTTCTCACATCTTTCACTTCTCCTGCAATACTATACAGTTCTTTATGAATTTTGAAAGGACTGACTGCGGAAAAGTCTGTCCCATCTTTTCTTTTGACGACCAGATACCGGGGACTCTCCACCGTCATCTGATTCATCAGTTTTCCAGCAGTAATTGTACTGGGGATGGAGCTGCCGTCTCCACCACTTACCCAGGGTTGCTGCTGCTGTGAGTTGCCCAGCACCGCAACTTCCAACAGGGTCTGTTTTACCTCGACTGACCAACGAGGTTTCCGAGGCTATCCCTTGTGACATAAATCCTCATTTTTGCCCCTTTATCGCATTTTTGCCCCTTTATCGCAGGGACCACACGCTTCTTTAGGTGAATTAACCGGCTGAGGCCCCGGGCTTGCCACACCCGTGTTTGTCATTGACAAACCCCCTGGGAGGAATTTGAAATTACTCAACGGACATGAATGAACCTACACACACGACAATTCAATCCCGAATCACTCGTAGTTGCAACCGAAATCCAAACGTTTTTTGTGTGAGTGTAGATATTTTTTGCTACTGTACGAAAGGTCCTATTGTTCCTATTATTCGATGTATTTCATCAAATCTCTCCACACTGATCCTATAGTAGTGAAAAATTTATGATGATGGTTCGGTAAAAATTTTGTGTAATTGCCAATTCAACAGTCTTTGAGCTATCACTGGAAGGACCCAATACTCAGCTTTCCGTCGACCTGAGAAAATAAAATCAACTCTCTCCAGCTCGGAGAAAATGTGAATAAGGACAGATGCACGAAGACCAGGACTCAGTAACTGGTTTTTCTTACGGAGAGTTTAGTTTTGGGATTTTCATTGGAACCACCGGAAAAACTTAAATAAATATCTATTTTCTAAAATGCAACAAAAACAAAGAAAAATAATATAACCCAACTGTTCATACGTCTGAACAATTCGAACATGGAGAAAAAACCCTACTAACTTGATTAACTAATTACCCAAAATCCAAAATAAAATAAAAATTAAAAATTAGATGTGAGGAAAGATTTCAAAACTTTCGGACTCAAACTCTCTGAAACATTTAAAATTAAAAAGTTTTGGCCTTCTCATATCCGCCTCTTGTAGAAATAATCCTAGTTCTCTGAAATAACACTTCCGAAACGTTTCACTCAAGTTCCGCAACAAATACCGTACTTTCCGATCACGCTTCCCAACTAGAAAATGCTAATTATGAAAATTTTCCTTTTTACTGAAACCCTACTACTTCGGTTTTGTTACTCCCCGAAACCCCCTTATAATTCTCCAACTAAAAAAAATAAGACTCTATCTTTTTCCTCAACTGACTTGAATCGTCGCCCGTTTCACGAGCTAACTTCGAAGTACCCTTTTTTTGTACTTTTCCGAGCAATCTGCAGCCTTTTCCGTACCTCATTCCCAGATCTACTCCGCTCTCGCTTCGTAGTACCATTTTTTTCTACGCTCCTGAGTAACCGGAAGATCATTCCCGTTTCGGCTTCACAGATACTGACTACTTCTTAACGATGGAATTACGTTGTCACCTTTTTTGGGTGTTTCTTTCTCTCCCTCTTCAAATTTTGGCATTATCAATAAGATTTTTCTTCAATTGTTTTTCTCCTTCCCTTGTAGGCGTATCCGAAAAATATGCAAGGTGGCGTTTTGAGCCCCACGGTTCTCGAAACCCCTTTCGTGACCCAAATAATAAATAATATCGTTTTTTGGTGCGTCAAATTTGAAAGCGGTCGGTTTTTTACCCACGCTGACTGAACGTCTGGCATTCTAATTCGAAATGCGATTTACTCTTTGAGAAATCGATATGAGTTTCTCTGATAATCCTCGCTGAAACATTTAGGGCCAGTTTCATAATCAGTTTTAAAGTCCCTTTAATTTTAAAGCTCCTTTAAGTTCAATATTTCGGTTTCATAACACATTTAACTTTTTTGAAACATAGATGAATTCAAAATAGTAATAATCGAAATGAATACCATTTTCAATTCCCAGGCTCAGAGATCTTTTATCATGAGGTTGGAGAAATGATATTAGATTTTGTCACTGAGATGAGAGATATACCGGTTTCGGCCTTGTTGAGCCTCATCAGTATCCCGCACATTTCAGGACAAAATCTACATAAAAAACTTCATGATTACTATTTTGAATTCATCTATGTTTCAAAAATGTTCTCGATGTGCCTTCGTAAAGGCAAAGAATTTTCTTTTTCTTAAAAACATTTAACTTTCTTAAAGCCACTTTATATTTAAAGGCCCAATTTCGGGACTTTAGCAGCTAAAGTATCCTTTAGCCCTGAATTCCTAACCTCTCGTGTTCAAACTGTCAACTCATTTGAGGTTAGTTATGTTGTGTTTTATTTCGAAATTCAAAATCGACTTTCACAAGTGGAATGAGAATACGAAAATGAGAGTATGGAAACGTATAGATTTCCAATTTCGAAATGAGACCACAATTAGACACCATACGGCTCATTGTGGTTGCAATTGCAGTGTTGCAATTGATTTCAATGACATGTTTCCTATCAATAATTTTGAAAAGGAATTAGGTGATAATTAAAAATTTTTTGCTGATGCAGTCAATGGGAAACATGTTAAAATTCAATCATAACAGGTCATTTTGGTATTTACTTTCCTACGTTCCAGAAATTAGAATTCCAAGACTGAAATCCCATAAACCTATTTGGTCGAATAACTTTCTGAATTCGAACTTCAGCTACAAGGAAATCTGGAAATCCGAATGGGATGCATGTTCTTTATCTAATAAAGATCTAATATCTGATCCATCGAATAAAGTTCCTGGTTTTAACCTTCCCAGGAGAATATGGTCCCTTCTTAATCGAATAAGAACAGGTCATGGTCGTACCAACAGCATGCTTTTCAAGTGGAATTCAGTTGATAGTCCTAATTGTGAATGTGGTGAATCAGAGGAAACAGTTGAACACCTAATTAATAATTGTTCGATTTATAAATTCCAAGATGGTATTAGAGCCCTACACAATATATCAAACTCATTTTTGCAATGGGTTGAAAATTTTAGATCAATTTCATTTAGTATAATTTTAATTCTCTCGCTGTTCCGTCTTTTTTTCTTTTCAGGTTGGAGTTTATGTTTGGAAATCCTTCCTCCGAAGAGCCCTTCCGATAGTCGTGATGTCCTGCTATATAGAATATTCAGATACAACAATTTTATAATTTTTTTTTTATCGGGAGACAGGTTTTTTCGGCTGAGGTTTTTTCCCCTGGCTCTATAGTATCGTATGATACTAGTGATGATAGTATCGTATGATACTATAGTATCATACGAAGAATGTTATGGTATATATTTTGCTATATTAAGCTGATGCAATTGGTGAAAATAAATGCTTATTCAAAGATTATGTTTATTCAATTTTTTTTCCTATTTCGATTTCTAAATCTAATGATGTTAATCTGAGGCAATGCTCCCTTTTGTCAGCCACAATCATCAATTCCATTTTTTTTTGTAATATTCAGTTTGGGATTGGTATTTTCCCCCAAATTTATAGTTGTATATTTCTAATTTGAACCTGAACGTCATATCCACATGACATGAAAATAACATAACCTCCTTCAATTTTAAGATGGCTGTGGTTAAATACAACTGCAACTGTCCATTTTAGGTCAAATGAAACGATTTCAGTTATGCCAACATACAACATTTCACATAAAGTCTCCTTTACGTAAAGTCCCATTTAATTTCATTATGAAATCGGGTGGACTTATAAAGTGGGCTTCAGCTTTAAATGCACTTTAACTAAAGTGTACTTTAGGGTTTATTATGAAACTGGCCCTAACGTGTTGTGTGGCTGACAGTTGTGACAGTTTATTACCGCTCCTTCTGCTGAATCCGCCCGATGTCAACCGATTTCCGCTACCACTACCTATCAGTAGCGCAAACAGTTTTGTAATCGCTCTTTCTGCTGAATGCGCCCATTCTCTTAGCTTACCGGTGCCACCGTCAAGGCAATCCAGTCAACAAGAATCTGAGCTCGAGTCTATGTCTGCTGGAATGAAATATCTGAATCTTCAAAATGACCAAGGTTTGTGGCCCATAACAATTTCTGATGTATAAGACCGAACTGAGATTGTACTAAAAGGTCCAGATCGGGTTAAAGTTGATTAATTTCCCGTAAATGAAAATGGACGGCGATTCAGCGAATATCATTATAAGAAAATATTAATTAACGGTGAAAAGCTTGACAGGCGCTGGATGATTTATTCAGAAACAAAGGATGCTGAATGGAGTTTTTCTAGACTTAAAATCATAAAAACATATATTTAAGGAATTCGATGACACAAGATCGGCTTTCAGCCCTTGCTATTCTATCAATAGAAAATGACGTAGCTCATTCGATCGATTATGATACTTTAATTAAGGATTTCAGGCTAGGAAAAGCCGCAAGCATGAATTTTAAGTTTATCATTTCCATATTTGTTAGTTCTGTAAATCTTCCAAAGTTATATTATATTTATATGTTATATTATATTATTATATTTTAATTAAAACTCAAATTTTATATCTTTATAAAATATGACAATAACCTATACAGAACAGCCGGACTTACTTTCGTATCACATACTTTTCATGAAGGAAAAAGGGCCTCGCGAAGACTTCCCGCCCGGGGCCTCGCAATGGCTAAGGCCGCCCCTGCATCGAGCATATTGAAACATTCAATGAACACCTTTTCAAATCCATCGAAAATAACACACCCAAGACAACACAAGACTTTTTCCGGCATGAGCTTCCACCTTATATTGTAAAGTCTATTAAGAATAATCGGAAGATATACAGGGACTACTGCAGTTTCGGAGATCCCACTCTCAAACGAAAATTGAATGAGTACAATAAATGCATTCAAAAAATGATTGCACAGTACAAAGAACATCAATGGATCAGTGCCTGCAACCGAATAAATGAAGCTAAAGGAAGAACCTTTTTACAAGAAATAAAAAAACTTACAGGGTATAAGACATATAACTTTAATAGAGAATGGAGTAAAGTATGCTGAAGAAAAGGCTAACCTGTTTGCCAAACATTACAAGAATGCCTTTACTTATGATAAAAATAACATATACAATAAAGACCATGAAAATACAGTGAATCAATGGTATGAAAAATATTTTGTGGATATAAAAACAGGAAAGAACACTGGAATAAAGATTGACAAGGACAAATATCATTCAGTCATACAGAAATCCAAAAGCAGTGTCCCGGATAATGACTGCATTCCATGGAAAATAATTAAGGAAACAAGGATGCATTATAAATATAGCTAAAGCTAATACTGACCACACATGTACCGAAAACTATAGGCCAATTACTCTTTTACCAGTACTCGGAAAAATATTTGAAAAACTACTCAAAGAGATAATAATGAATAATCTGGAAATCAAAATACCCATCACGCAATTCGGATATCAATCGAAAAAATCAACGATACACCCTCTCTGACTACATCCTACGGATTCAAAAATCGAAGCAATACGCTCAGCTCCTATTCCGAATAATATCACACAATTGAAATCATTTTTGAGACTAATAAATTATTATGGTAAGTTCATTCAAGATTTGGCCACACATTTGGCTCCTCTCTACAACTTACTGAAGAAATCGGTAGAGTGGCACTGGACAGAAAAATGGCAACTTGCATTTGATTTTGTGAAATCCAAGTCGGATAATGTTTTAGTGCCATTTCAACCCGATTTACCTATCAAACTGATTACTGACGCCTCTCAGTATGGAATTGGAGCAGTTATTTCTCATGTATATCCGGACGGTAATGAAAAGGGCGAAAAGGCAATAGCGTTTGCTTCTAGGAGTTAAAATACGAGCGAGAGAATGTAGGTACTCGCAAATAGAAAAAGAAGGTCTTTCTATCATATTTGGATTGAGTTAATTCAATGATTATTTATATGGTAATCATTTCATTTTAGAAACAGATCATCGACGTCTAACTATCATTTTTTCGCCTAATAAAGCTATTCCTCAGTTTTCCGCAAACCGCTTACATCGGTGGACGGTGATTTTGTCAAATTATAATTACACGATAAAATTCGTTAAATTCGAAATAATCGAGTAGAATCCAACTACCTATACAAAGCGATAATGATGATTAGACGGTTTATCCCAACTACCTATACAAAGCGATAATGAACATTATGATTGATATAGATTCAGAGTTCGACTATGTTAATTTTATCGATGAAGCCAAGGAATATTCGGTTCCTGAAAAAAATAATTTACTTCCTTCGAAATAATACATGGCCTTCCTATTGCTATAGTTTGGATAAATTCAGACCATTTGTTAGAAAACGATTCAAGTTATCAGTAATTTTCTGGCTGTATTTTTTGGAATATTGGGATTTTCATACCGTAGAAACTTAGATGTAAATGTCTTCGAAATTTACACGCAACACATCTTTGAACTTCAAAAATGAAAGGAATTGCAAGATCGTATTTCTGGAGGCCAAAAATGGATCAAGATATAGAAAAAATCACACAAAATTGTGATAATTGTAGTTCGTTGAGTGCTAGTTCGTCAAAGTCCCGAATTGTCTACTTGGCCATGGCCGAAAATACCGTGGTCAAGATTGCACATTGACTTTGTGGATCCTTTAATTAGTTGTGGATGCTCATTCCAAATGGCTGGAGGCATAAAATAACTTCTCAAGCAACCATTAGAGTTTTAAGGGAGAATTTTTCAAGATTCCGACTTACTGAAATGATAGTGTCAGATCAGGGAATGCAGTTCGTGTCTCATGAGTTTCAAAAGTTTCTGAAAGCGAATGATATTGAACATTTAACGGGCGAGCCGGAAGCGGGAGTGAAAATAATAAAAAATGGTTTGAAGAAGTGCTTATTTGACACCACGAGGCAATATATCAATTTTTTACTTACAAATTTTTTGTTCGACTTTAGGAACTCGGTACATTTCACAACAGACGTAACTCCTTCGTAAATGTTATTTAGGCATAAGATTTGGACACGTTTTAGTTCATTATTACCGGATAATGAAAATGTACGAAATATCGTTCGGAAAAGTCAAGATAAGCAAAAATCATATTTTCGCGGGAAAAGAGCAGAATTCTTCGAAGTGAACGATAGTGTTTTGATAAAGATTTATCAAGCTAACAAGGAATTCTGGGAACCAGGGACAATATTAGGTAAATGCGGTAAAAAATGTATAATGTAAAGGTTCAAAACGGCGGATGGATGACTACACGTCATTTAGATCAAATAAAAAGGTTTCACAAATTTTCTTTGCCAGTTTCGAATATGGTTGAAGGAACAATTTCAAATACAGTATCCCAAGAATCGACTTCTAGTGACATCAGACCAAAACGTATCAGAAAAATACCTGATAGGTTTGGATAACCATAATTATTATTGTAAACACATATTAATTTTTTTTGTGATAATTCTTTAGTATGAGAAACAATATTTGTAGATCAAGAATATTACTTAGTAATTTAATATATTTTTTTTCATGTTTCATGAATTTGGGGAAGATTTTTGTATATTTAAGGAACGCCTGTATAAAATTCTCCGCGATTGTTTTTTGTACATATGTAGATAAAAACATGTGAGAGCAATTTCAGTTAGAATTTTTATTCATTGTACAATTCGAATTTAGGTAATAAAGTGCTATCGAAACATCAAATCATTTTTCCATGTTGAATCTCTCTTGTAAAATCAAGAGTTATAACATTGACGAAAACTAAAACGTTTAATCGTTATCATAGCATTCTTCAAATTTGGACATTCTGCTGCCAAAAATGTAATTCACCAAGGTACTCCTGCTGGACGTAATTCTTCTAATTCCAAAGTCAGTTAGTTGGTACAATTTTTCAGGATCGGAAAATGAAAAGAAGAGGAATGAATATTTTAGATCTTTTTGAAAAAATATTTCGAGAAGAAAATAACAAAATTACATGGTATTGTGTATATTTACAAGAATAAATTGAAGCAACAGTAACAAATACTCAATAGTGGTATTGATACTTCAGTTAAGGGTATAATTCACCTAGAGGTAGAAATAAGGTACAAATTTAAATAATAATTGCCATAAAGTCTCTTGAAATTCGGTTAAAGTATAAAATAATTGATTTAAAAAAATTGAAATAAATAAAACTTAAGCAACATATATAACATTTGAACTCATGGTATACCTATTACATATGTTGAATTTTATTTGCGATATTTGATTATTTACGGTATTATAACATAAAAGCAAGAAATCCAACAAAAAATAAATTATCACAGCATCAATCAAAATCACAAAAGTAAAATAATTAACTCAATATTCAGTTCATAGAATACTTGTTCCATTAAAAATTCAATATTAACAACCAGGATGTAACCGAATTATGAAAGAATATGCGAGTTTTGATAAAGTAAAACAATACGAATATTGGAAACCGCTTATCATACAATGTCGTTGTATAAAAAATTATATTAAATAAAATACGATGAACAGTAGTACATACAATTTGTTGCTGAGATTTCATAGTCCCCTGTGAATCAACAGGAAAAGTATGCAATCTTTAGCATTATAGCCTACATTAAGAAATCCAATTTAATGAAAAAGAGTGCCCAACCAATTTGGTGCTGAATTCCATCAAATAAGAAACTCTTTACATTATATGCTCATTTCAATTCAATAATTATGGAAAGTTATATACAATTGTAAAGTTTTCTCAATGGACAGGTAACTTAAGTTTTCAACGATGGAACTTTGTTATAGTATAAAATTGCAGTAATATCTCATATAATGAGAAGAATGAATGTTTTCCCAAACAGAAATCCCACATACTATGTGGTGAATGAACTAAAGAAGAACAGAAGAAACAGGCAGAGTTTATGTACTGCAGCATGTTTATAATGCATGCATAGCAGAGATAACTAAAAACCAAGTCTAAGAAATTATGCAATATACAATATAATATCCCAGACCAAGAAAAAAATCATCTTAATTTCTCAAGATTTCAACATTTTGCAAATAAAAGGTGCTATGAAAATAAAGTTTGGTGTATTACAGAATATTGAAATATTATCAATGTGTGTTTGAACCATTAGAACAAGTACATCTGGCAGAATTTCATGAAGAAATTTAAAATATTACTGAATAGGACAAATGAAATATGAGTGCATATGTGTTCAGAATACAAGTGATTTGGGAATTTTTTTATTTATGTAGAATAGGAAATATTTCATTCATTACATATAGAGTTTACTTGTGAACTGAGCAGTAATAGTAAACAAAAAAGTTAGTAAGACACTTGTCTACTAAAAAAATTCAATCTAGATATAAATTTAACGAGCTAAAATATTTTCAGTATCAGAATAACATGTTTCTCAGCCTGTTTTGCAATATCTATGATACTTTTGAGAAGAGACAATAGATATCACTAAATTAAATACTATAGGTTTATTCCAACTCAAGAAGTTACTGTACAATGTATCATCAGAATTCGGAGCATTAACGGCCGTTTTCAATATCCGATCTATCCATCGAAACGGTCGGTAGCTAGGACAGTGAGCATTGAAACATTTCGTTAATATCATGCGTACTAGCTATCTATCAACCGTTTCAGTGGATTCGTTTGATGAGCTTATACTTTCATTTCGAACGGATGATAAACTTGGCATCATGTCAAAGTTCATCGAACAATATTTGTTTTCATCATACACATCCTAATAATAGTGAAATTTTGATATTATTCGATATATGCTTCTAATAATTCTTTCATGTTTCATGGTTGAATTTGTACTTGGACAATACGTCAAATTAGAATCTTTAGTTTTGGTTCTGTTTCAATCAAACATAATTTCATTGTGAATAGCAGATCTATCGAAAAAGGAATAGTGGAGTGGTATATAAAATGGATCTTTGCTGCATATATTTGTGTGAAATTTTTCCAGAGTTGACATGACATTTAATCTAGACCCAAAACTGATAAGACACAAAATACCAATTCAAAAAAATATAGTTTCAAATGAATTATTTCATAAGATATTACGCAACTTCTATTTGTATACTTTTATTTTTTTGGTAAATGCATACAGAATGTAACTGGAATTTATTATTGACTGAAGGACTTAATATTTTATCAGATATTAGGTAAATGTGTCTCTTCTTCATGTGTGAAAATATCAAAATTTATGAAATTGTTTTTATCAAATAGATTTCGTCTGAATTTGTCATATTAGTGCCTTTCGCGACCTTCTCACACAAACATTGGGGCTTCATATTATTCATATTCCGTAACACAAGATTATCCAAATTAATTTTTGAATGATTCACAATGCTCGATAAATTACCTGAATAATACAACAGAAACTTCAAAATATGCTTCAATTTCATACGCTCAACGAGTTTGAGCGATGATTTTGAAAGAACGCTTATAGTGTCAGGATTGTGGAGTCAAAATTCTCGGGATCACTCGTTCGATGAACGTATACTGTCGTGACACTATGAGCGTCGATTTCTGGAAATTGCAAGTCTCGGGGAACGACTCTATGAACTATTCGTTCAAAATCATCGCTCCAACGTCTTCGACTCCTCACGCAACAGGTTTACTTTTTTCATTTAGCCCAGCAGATTAATCTAAGCAACATGTTGCCAAGTTTATCATTCGTTCCAAATGAACGTATACGCTCATCGAACGAGTGATCTCGAGAATTGACACCCGGCTATTGAAAACGGCCGTAAATGATTTTCATTCACTGCGCTGCGCAATAAATTAAAATCATTCATTCTGACGATACATTTTACGGTAATTTCTTGACTTGGAACAAACCTTAAATAACTGAAAGAAATAACTATTATCATGAGAAACAGCCAAATGAGATTTCAAAAATTAAATCAACAATTGGAACAGCTAATTAATATTCTGCTTGATGTCCAAACTCCTCATCATGAAAATATCAAAACATAAACAATATCGTTGATGCCTGTATGCACCTTAATACTAATACATAATACCAGTTCAAGTCTCAATTGAGTTTAATACATTACGGGCATACAAGACATAAGAAATCAAGGACAGTTTAGATGAAAGCAGAATTATCTAAATGCAAACAAAAAAATTTGATCTTCTGAAATGCTCCTTACTTTGGTATGTTTTTAATTTGATACTTCACACACATTTCCAATATTGTATAATACTGATGTATCAGTATATTCACAAAATCTTCATATTTTTTCATCAAGGTTCCATCTACAGGAAACTTCATTCAATGTCAATGATTTTTTGGACGATCGGTTTTATGCCGGTGGTTCAAGCTGCACGCTGATTGGGCCGGTAAGCGGTCGGCGTGTGTGCAAAGTCCCATTCACCAATCAGCGTACAATTTGGACGACCGGAAAAAATCAGCCGTCCAAAAACCGGTGTGTGCGAAATTAGCGTAAGGAAGTGGTAAAAATATGAAGTGACATAAACTAATAATATTAATCAGCAGAATACATTCTGTTGGATCGAAATAATATAACCTCAAATTTCATGATGAAGTCTGAAAAATATTTACACTGTTACTAGAGAAGAAAATATTTTGAGAAGCTCAGAGCTCAAGCATAAAAAAAGACTTTAGGGGGGAAAACAGTCATTTCACATATAATCTCGTTGCATTTTCGTATGTTTCAATATAACTGAAACTATATCTTCAATTTGTTTTTCCATTGGAAAGAACTCCTTATTTTATCAGGAAAATGCAACAGAATTTTTATGGACAAATTTCAGAGAACACAATGTATCTCTGGAAGCTCATGAACTATTTGACAGTTTTTCTGTTTAACTTTTACATTTTATAGAACTACAAGATGATTAGAATTTCTACATGGTCTTTCATCTCACAAACGGATATCAAGGAATAAAAATAAATATTATTTTCAATAAGTAGATAAAAGCACAGATATACCATTGTACGATTAAGCACAGAGGGAGTCAAAGCAACTCAAGAAACTTGCTCCGACGGATATATTCGCCACCATGCGCTACAAACTCAATATGTTCTGTAGTGGGCGCCATTTTTGGTAGCGCTTTTAATTTGTGCTAGATACAGGTACTGAAACTGAGTGGAATGGTATGAATACCAGACAGATAGTTGTTTAAACCTTAAAGAAAAATGATTCGGTTTAGACTTGAGGATGAGAATGTTTCTCCTTTCTCTGTAAACTAACAATTGGCACAAAATAAAAAGGAGTTGTCAGCGAACGTTCAACACGTTCCCGACCGCTACTCTTACTGATAAGTAGCAATAGCGATGCCAAAACTGGCCTTCAAGCTGAGGTTGAGTCTCAATTCTCTGTTGAAAGGTTTATAATACCGGCTGTTAGAAGTTATCAGTCCGACTAAATATTTTGAATTAAGTTCACAATAATAACCACCGAAATTGATTAATAAATAGAAAGAGTTATCAGACAGATCATTCTCATGATATCATATACGCATTATGTGCAATAGTCAATAATTGACTCTGTTAGAAGATCATTTGGACTCGAAGAGGACCGAATATTGCATTACTATCCTTTTTGATTTTAGCCTCCATTGCTTCAGCAAACTGTAAAAATTTAGCTCTGGATTCTCATGGAGTTCTTGAACAACAAACGACATTACAATATTTTTTTCTCTTTTCATCAATTACAGCATTGAAATCATGCAACCTAAAAAAAAACCTTGATATTGATGTAGGTGGCGCTGCCAACATACTTTGACTCCCTATTGTTGGACAAATATGGAATGATAGTTATTTTCGACGTTCTTCTCTGAATCAAGTCACAAATCATACGAGAGGAAACATTTTCTGCTACTTCAATACTTTTTCTACAGATATACCAAAAAAAATGAGAAATCTCCCATTTATAATCACCTCTAAATATTATCAAACATAGAGAGCAAAATTTCTTAGGAAGATGTTATCTAATCATTATACAATGAAATATTCTAGAATCACATTCTACAAAAATAAAATCAGAAACACAAAATGTACGTCAGTAGTTTAACAATATCAGTTTATTAGTGCTGCTGTATAAAAACAAGATGCTTATGGTAGAACATTTGGCAGTAAAATCCCAACCAACACTTTGCAAAAAAAAAAAGTGTAAATCAAACTGAAAATTAAAATGTACAGTGGAACTCCTATTATCCATGCCATTATCTGCTAGTCGTCGTAACCTCTGCCAGTCGAAAATATTTTTAATCAGTTTTCACGATTATCCGAGATACAATAGAATAATCTTCTTGTTAGAACATGTATGTGATATAAAAATAACCGAGCTTTGAAGAAATCCCGGAAATATCCTAAAAATGCTCTATATGCGACTTAACAAATATTGTGATTCAACAAAACATAACATAAACTCCAAAACATTTGAATGAATAATAAGTTTGGCAAATTTCGAAAATGTTACCATTTAATGATGTTGAAGAATAACCGAATTTCTATTTTAAATATAAAATATGTCCAGAAATGAGGAATGTCTGTAATAATGTTGAGTGAGGAATAATGAACAATTTCATTCAAATCTTTTCGATAAAAAAACTATTTATTATTGTATGAATCATAAGTCCAAAACCTATAAGTATACTGGCGAAATGTTGAATATTTCTTGTGTTAAATCAATACATAATGTTTAATGTCTAATAATTTGGACTAGTGAAAATCTAGATCATAAAGTAAACCGCAGGAAACGTGCTGCCATCGAACCAATGTAGCAATAGACTAGTTTCTGGGTTGTTACCCGTCATCAGTACTGCTTAACGTCTTCGTCGATGACAACCAAAATGAGCCGCAGACCTAAATTCAATGCTGTTAGGCACTTTCCAAATATGAAAAAGAAAAGTGTCATCTGCACCTCACTCCTAGGAGTTTCTCCGCTAGATGACACTTTTCTTTTTCATGTCTGGAAAGTGCCTAACAGCATTGAATTTAGGTCTGCGGCTCATTTTGGTTGTCATCGACGAAGACGTTAAGCAGTACTGATGACGGGTAACAACCCAGAAACTAGTCTATTGCTACGTTGGTTCGATGGCAGCACGTTTCCTGCAGTTTACTTTATGATCTAGATTTTCACTAGTCCAAATTATTAGACATTTTCTTCGACGGATTATGAACGTCGTTAAACTATTTTCATAATGTTTAATATTGCTTACCAACTATTTTGATTCTAGATATCATAAATTTTTTAGGGATTTTTAATTTTCAGTCTTTTGATTGTCTGGAAACCGTTTCCTATTCATTATGCTGGATAACTGGGTTCTACTGTATCTATAAAAATCATAGGAATTTAATTGCTGAGAGAGGAAGTTGGATATATGTACTTTTATATTACTTCTGGACTAAATCATTCTCCGTTACATATGAAATGACTTCCTACTTATTTTCCACATTACATCAAAATTTATGAATTCATACTAAGCAAGAAGGAGTATTTCTAACTTAATCCCGAAATGAGGAAAAGTAATTGATCAAATCATATAAAATATTTGGTATAAATTTCTTTTCAGGTTGTATAGTATTTTTGGAGAGTTGCAGGTATTTGTTTCCTCATTTATATGAAAGATGTGGAAAACTATATGATACACTTGTTTGAAATTCACCCTCATTGAAAAACTGCCAAATACTTCATTGTACATGAATTATTTTACTCATTACTTACTGAAAAATCCTCACTATGAACATTTCCACATGTCTTCAAGAGAAGAGCATTATTTCTTTAATATCACATGGGCAAACCTAACTGACCTTTTATTCCATCTTGTATCAGACATGTTTCTCTCTAAACAGCTTTTTTGATTCCGAGCATTCCACTCAAAGGAAAGCAATGTTAGCCATCTAAAGGAGGCCCTAAGTACACCATAGATACTTCTGTATTACCATATACTGCAGATACTGTCGGGTAAAGTTTTTTATCTGGCAACCCTGAAATGAAAACATTTCAGGTGAAAAATGAGTCACATGATGGTGAGATCCAGCATAACCATATAACTTTAATATTTTTTGAGAGAGATGCACAAATAGGATGCAGTATGAGGAAGAAAATTCTAGGACAAAAGAACAATTTTTGTCTTTTCCAATACAGAAAACATTTTTGAAATATAGATAAGTTGAAATTATTAAACATCGAGATGAATATTTTCTTCAATTGATAAGCTCATATAACTTTCATCAAGCGGACTGAAGATGAAATCATCCTGATTTTGCCAGTCTCTCGTCTATCTCCAATCTCAGTGACAAAATCTGATTTCATCTGTTCCAGTCCGCCTGATGTTTTTTAGTTTGCAATTTTGTATACCTACTTTATACACTTTATAAGACGACCTGAATGAATGGCAAACCCTAAATATTTAAAAAGTCTCCTGAAAAATAACAATAATCCAAAGCCAACAAGTAACTTCACTGGCACATATATATGCCCCCTGCTTGTGGAGCCCACATAAAGAAAATGATTGCATTTTTATCATGATAAAAGTAGTGTCTACCACTGAGGAACTTACTACCATTTAAAAAAAACCTGTATTATTGAAGTTGATGTTTTCCTTTTTTTTTCAGCTTTTTTATTAATTAGAATATTTAATGTTTATTTGGTGGTTATTGCAATTAACTTTCAATCTGTACCTACCTCTAAATGCAACTCCTAGAAATTCATAATTTTTTTCAAAGGATAATGTGTTGTCATCACAGTCTAAAATAACTCTGATTCTTTCTCCAACCTGATATTTAGGGGCATTATTTAATAATGGATAATTTCCCTGAGCATCACCGTTATGTAAAAGATGATTATCTACCAGATTCCAACCCCAACTTTGATCATCAGCCCCCAACAATGCCACATAGCCATGACATTGTAGTTGAGAGTCCTTGGTTGCTATTCCTATAACAGCAACTGTCCCCAGAGGCCCTTCCCAAATAACTTCCCATGCATGCCTACCATGTCTGAAACCTATTTTACCTAAAATTAAATAAAAATTTTAAATATTCATCATCACAATTACCAACAAAAAATGGATTGAAAACTCACCTCTTGCAGCATCTGTACTTTGAGCTACAGGATTCCGATGTAATGTGAACCCATTTGGCTTAATGTAAATATTTCTAGAACAATCATTTGGATTCCATGCATGATAAAAAGCACGCAGTTTCGCTTTGTAAGTAGGTACAGAAGATAATAAATCTGATTTTAAGGCTTCTTCAGCAAGTTTTCTTATGCAGTGTAACCTCCATACATCATTATTTTCATCATTCAAAAATTCATACCATCTCTTACAAACTAAAGAACAATTTCGAAGATCGTGTAAGGATAGAAAAGAAAAAAGGACTTCTAATACATTATCATGAAGACTGATAATTCCATCCATTTCCAAAATTGTTTATCCTATATTTTCATTTTATCTAGAAACAGTAGAATAGAAACCATCAAAGATAACAGAGTAAAACCATCACTGATAATCTGATAGATTTCTGTTTTTCTGAGTATGACGTTTCGAACAGTAAGAATACTGCTACAGTTTTTGTTGCTCTTAATAATAACGAAATTAGCCAGAAATTTTGTATTGAACAAACCCCAATTATTTTTCAGTTTTATATCTATCGTAGAAACGGGATCATCTTTTTGAAACCTTCTGTATGTATATATATATATATATATATATATATATATATATATATAATATAATAGATATACTTTCACCCTAGTACAAAAGCAGATCTAGCGTTGCAACCCGAATGAACCTTTTAGTTTAGGTAGTATTCTGTGTTGCGGAGTAATCTTCTCTATGGTTTCTATCTAACCTAGAAAAAAGAAAATGTCAAAATTGTCAAGTCAAATGTCAAAGTACTGTCGGCTTTCGGTCTTTTGGGTAATTTCTGTCTTATAGGAAAATTTCATTCGCGATGCAGATTTTGGAAATGTTCGTAATGTAATATAGAACATAGTACACAGATATAATTAATAAGATTTTGGAGAGCGTAATTGATGGAACATTTAATAAGGGGTAAATTCCAGTGAGTGTGAATAGGTAAGGTTAAATCTCTTATAAGACAACTTTTTAAAATTTTTCAGCCGTGTGGTTGTAAGTTCATGTTCAAATAACTTTCGCAAATATGGACAACATAATGTTAACAATAATAGGATTTGCTTACTTTGGACTGCTAGAGTTTTGGAAAGAAGCATTCCACGATCTATCTTATATTCCAAAAATCAAAGGAGAGAATATGGAATGTTTGTTGCAAGAGCACTGAGAGGTGTCTTGAAAATCAGATATTTATTGCTCGGTGGAGCTGTTGCTGGAGGCAGTGCTGTTAATCAAGTAATTTAAAAGAATATTATAATTTACTCCTTAAATCTGTACTACTTGATTGTTTTCAGAAATACCAAGAATGGCGAGATGGTTTGCCAGATTTGAAATGGTTGAACGATGTTTTACCAGATAACAACAAATGGCAGGAATGGAGAGGATCTTTGGTAGATATCAAAGATAATATCAAGAATAATATTGAAATTGGTTAGTGTAAAGTAATTGCTTTTAAAATACAAATATAGCCAGGGCGTTCAACTCTCCGAAAGGACCAACTCTGGTGAATTTTATGAAATTCGGTTTGGGGGACGAATTGAAAAAAAATCTCAATCAGTTTCTAAATAATTATTCTAGTTAAGAGTTGCATATATTTGACAGTTTTTTCAGTACTCGTAATTCTCTTTTTACTAAAGAAATTCTCATATTGTTTTTTTTTCTGTTGTTTAATCTGTATACAAACTCACAAGGAGCATTAGAGACAGAAATGGAAAGAATAAACGTAACCCATTTTTTTTAAGTCAGGACAGGGATTTGATAAAGAACACTAACAGCTTCATAATTTGTTGCAGCATATGCAATAAATTTCTAGAAAAACCAGTATCATTTCCAGATTCTCCTAGATAATTTAGGAGGGCTTGTAGTCTTATAATTATGATATACATCATAAAATGTTGACAAAAAACATTTCATTACAACTTGAATAGTGAGCAGAGTTATTCAGTAGTTCATATTTTAATACACACTCTGCTACCTCATGAGAATCTATTACATGAGGTCTTTCAAGAAAATGGCACTTTCATTATAAAATATTCTATCCATCCATTGCCGGTGGCCAATATTACATTAAATTTGATGTATGAATAATAAATGTGTATGAGAAAAGTATTTTACTGTTTGGTATTAAAAAGTAATGCAAATTACATGTGATATTTGAAATAATAGTAGATGTCATGATTATCCTGGACAACATGAGTGAATTCTGATTACAAATGCATTAACTGAAACTGAAGAATATGCAAATGGTTTTATTTATTTTTTTATAAATGTTAAAGCCTAAAACAAAGTTTCTTGAAACCTTTTTTTTTTCAATTGAATTCAAAAACTCATCTTCAAATCATTTCTAACTTCTAAATAAAAACAAAAGTCGGCCTAATTCGTTAACCTGCTAAGTCCATTGTTTTAGAATGGATTTGACAGACTAACGAATTAGACTGACAATATAAACACATGCTCATAAAAGGAGGAATGTACAGCTATATAAATTTCAGTGGAAGGATGATGCTATATGTATGTCATAGGGCTATTGGGCGTTTTGTCAGTATTTTCATATTTTTAATCAATGTTATAGATCCAAGATTAAAAGCTTTGACAGAAGCGAAATACCAAGAATTTAGGAATTGGTTCGATCAAAGGTTGG
The DNA here is from genome assembly GCA_038502775.1 of Hippodamia convergens. Classification (NCBI taxonomy): domain Eukaryota; kingdom Metazoa; phylum Arthropoda; class Insecta; order Coleoptera; family Coccinellidae; genus Hippodamia; species Hippodamia convergens. The sequence continues at coordinate 18,743,117 of CM076610.1, forward strand.
AAGATGCTATTCAAGCAGCAGAACAAAGTGAAGCAACTTCATCAAATATTCAAGGTAAAATGAAGCAAGGCATCTCTGAGTACATTCTTTCTCAATTTTTATCTATTATTCGAACAGTAAAACATTAAAGTTTCACCAAAATTTTTTCCACCATTCTCATTCTGATTAAATGATTATATTGATTTTGTTTTATTTTTTCCTTAGGCAGTCACCAGAATCTTTTGCAGATTATAGAGAGATTGTACTCGGGTATGATGCATATTGATGTCAATCATTTTCATATTCTTATTTACAAATGATTTACAGACGTTAAGAAAGAAATTAAAGATAAAACCACTGTATATGCAAAACCGTTCGCGCAAGATGACAAGTCGAAAAAATCTGAACAAGAGAGACTCAATAATTTGCAAGATGAAATGATGCTCACACAAATAAAATATCAAAAAGAGCTTGAAAAATTGGAAAAGGAAAATAAAGAATTACGTAAACAGAACCTTTTATTGCGACAAGGTAAAAAGCCACTATTAAGAAAAGTGAAGAGGAGTCTTATTGATATGTACAGTGAAGTACTTGACGAGTTAGCAGATTTTGATAGTGGATATAATACTCAAGATCAGTTGCCAAGGGTGGTTGTAGTAGGAGATCAAAGTAGTGGAAAAACATCAGTTTTAGAAATGATTGCCCAAGCCAGAATATTTCCTAGGGGTGCTGGGGAGATGATGACTAGGTATATTTTGGGCATTCAGATTTAAATTTCTGTATCCTAATGCATCTTACTCACAAATATCCTCTGATTCTTGATATGAAAATATCACAATAGGTAATCTTGTACTTTCGGTATGTGACTTTGTGGTGGTTCCATAATACATAATTGCTGAAATTCAAATTGAAGGATAAGGCCAATGAACCAACTTGGACTCTCATTATTGTACATCTAATTTTCAAAGGGTCTGAAAGATGTTGTGTAGTGAGAGTTTTCTTGAAAATTGAAATTGAACAAATAGTTGAGTCCAGATCGTTCAGTGGCTCACAAATCATTGATCCAGCAGAAATAATGAGTAAGGGTGCAATCCTACATGGACGGTATTAAAACGATAAAAATTGTATTTCCGTGTACCCTCGATGGAATAAGAAAACTATTGGAAAACAATTGCAATTGCAAATAAGGGACTGGACAAATCTCTGCAGGAGTGGCGGACTTGTATTGAAAGTGTATCCCAGACCTGAGTTGAGCGTTGGATCTTCACACCTTCGTCGACTTGATATGCTTGATACGGCTCGCCGTCATTGAGAATTTCCGAATGCGCCGAATCGAGCCGTCACTCGGACGGTACTTACAACTCGAGGCAGAGATTCTAATAGTCCAGTACCTTATTTGTTATCGAATCGCAATGGGGTTTTGATTACTCCACTGTTTTACTAGACTCGTAGCACATTAGAATTTAACATTGAAATGCCTATGGTTCCATGTAGAGTCATTCCAGACCTGTATATAACAGATTTTTGAGTGATAGTTTGTTTTAGACCTGAAAATTTTGATTTCATGTATTATAATACAAATTCGAAAGTATTTCATTTGACTTTAAGTTTAAATTATTATATTAATCGATTGTTAAAAAGAGACCTTTATTATTATTGTTATTATATTATTAATTTTTTTATGTGAACGATAATTTACTTGTTTCCCTTATGAATTAAATTGATGTGGATGAAATGTTCATTACATTTTCGTGGTTAAATCCATCTAATATTCAACAAATATTAGAAAAAAACATGCGGACTCTCACTCCGCGCGCCACTCATGTCCCAGATATGAGCTCCAGCTCCGGAAGGTTAATATCCTTTGTACTCTTCACTATCTCAAAAATCTGTTCAGGTGGCGCTGCTACCACTTCAAGTCTTCATCCATTTTTCAACGTTTGGCTACTACACAATCTGGCAACAAAGTTCACATATGGCATTGTTCGCACGTGGGCAATTTGGTTCTCTATGTCTTGCATGCTGAAAGTACAAGATTTTCCATAATTTCATTATAGTGAAAGGCATTTTTTTACATATTGAAGTAATTCACTAATTAACAGTACAAATTTCATTCAACTATCAGTGCTTTTTACTTGCAATTTGTTTTATTTCTTTTATGGCTTCAAACATTTTTCTATCAACAGGGCTCCAGTGAAAGTAACTTTGTCGGAAGGTCCATATCATGTGGCTCAGTTCAGAGACTCCAACAGAGAATTTGATTTAACAAAAGAAAAAGATCTGGCAGAATTAAGACATGAAGTTGAATTAAGAATGAGGAATAGTGTTCGTGGCGGTAAAACTGTCTCCAACGAAGTGATCTCTATGACTGTAAAAGGTAGTATCTTAAATGCAGTTCATCTAATTTAAAGTTGTTATGTATATGAACGTCATTTTAATTTCATGAATTTAAACGTTTCGTCTTTGAATCAAATAGAGAGTTTGCAATTTCCTCATTTAAAAGTGTTTCTTTTGTAGGTCCTGGAATACAAAGAATGGTGTTAGTAGATTTACCGGGTATAATTTCAGTAAGTTCTTATATTCATCTTTTGTTGCAATAATTTATATATGAAGCAAAAAAACTGTTGTGTTTCTTTCAATTTAGACCCAGACCACAGATATGGCTTCAGATACTAGGGACTGTATAAAGCAAATGACTCAAGCTTACATGAATAACCCAAATGCTATTATATTATGTATACAGGTATAAATGATATTCCAATAGTTTTCAAGGGTTCATTCAAGTTCTAATTTCAGGATGGTTCTGTTGATGCTGAAAGAAGTAATGTTACAGACTTGGTAGCTTCTTGTGATCCTAGTGGTAAAAGGACTATTTTTGTGTTAACCAAAGTTGATCTAGCCGAAGAAAATTTAGCTAATCCTGATAGAGTAAGAATTAATACAAAAATCTTCAATTGGTTTTCATAAAATTTTTCAGATAAGGAAAATTTTGGCTGGAAAACTGTTTCCGATGAAAGCTTTGGGATACTTTGCCGTTGTAACTGGTAGAGGCAGAAAAGATGACTCAATCCAGACTATCAAGGATTATGAGGAAACCTTCTTCACAAGTTCCAAACTGTTCAAGTAAGATCAACCTATCATTTCATCTTTTACATGAGACTGAATTCATGGAATTTTATGTTTGAGATGAAGTAGAAACCCCATAATCTAAAATTTCGATAGTTCGAACAGTCGCTAGCCCGGACACTCCAGTAATCTGGACACTGCTTCGATTCGTGCATTTTGAAATTTTTTACTCTGAAATTCAGACGCGAAAATATTCATTATGCAATCAATAGTATTTTTCTGTCTAAACAAGTAAGAAATGGTTACATGTCGGTTGGAAACAGCATCTATCATTCTACACTTGGTTTTTAAGCGTGCCAGACGCAATTGCTCCAGTCAAACAATCGTACAAAACACTCACAGGGAAGTCAAAAATATTAAATAACCTCGATGCAGTAAAGTACAAATCAGTTGCAGAGCAGTTCGGTATTCTAAAATCTACAGAATCTACAGAAAAACCAGGATTAAGGCTTAGTTCATCTGGAATAATTTTACCATACCATTTGTATCGCATTTGAGAAATCAATGATAAATTTTCTTTTATTAGAGATGGGGTAATCAGATCAACACAAGTTACTACAAGAAATTTAAGTTTGGCTGTTGCTGATTGTTTCTGGAAGATGGTTAAGGAAACTGTGGAACAGCAAGCTGACGCCTTCAAAGCAAGGCGTTTCAATCTGGAAACTGAATGGAAAAATAATTTTCCAAGATTACGAGAACTTGATAGAGACGAACTATTTGAAAAGGCTAGATCAGAAATCTTGGATGAAATTGTGAATTTGTCCCAGGTTAGTCCAAAGCAATGGGAGGAAGTGTTGACATCTAGGATATGGCACAATATGTCAGATAAAGTATTTGAGAATATTTACTTACCAGCTGCACAAACAGGAAGTTCAGGTAATATGTCGCTAGGCAACAAGTTGATTAAATTTTTTTAATGCAATCAAATATTTTGCAGAAACTTTCAACACAGCTGTTGATATAAAACTTAGGCAATGGGCTGAACAAAGTCTTCCACTAGAATCTGTGGAGTCAGGTTGGCAAACTTTAGAGTCTGAGTTTTTGAAGTTCTTCGACAAAGCTAAAAATACTCCAGATCATGATGATATTTTTGATAAACTCAAAGAAGCTGTAGTAAATGAAGCTATGATTAGACATACATGGGAGAGCAAAGCTTCTGAAATGTTGAGAATAATTCAGTTGAACACATTAGAAGATAGAACCATAGGAGATAAAAGAGACTGGGATGCCGCCGTTAAATTCTTGGAAAGTAGCATTAAAGAAAAGTTAAAACAAACCGAAAATATTTTGAGAGAACTTATTGGACCATCAACTAAAGAGCGATGGTTATATTGGAAATATCAAACTGAAGTTCAGTCAAAGAGAGATTTAGTAAAATCAGAAATAGACAAAGTATTATATACAAATGAGGTAGGTTTTTTTTGCTATTGTTGTAGTTACATTTTTATTGAGCTTATTTTTAATTCTATTCAGAAATTAAGGTTGAATATGATAATAGCTTTTTATATATTGTTTCTCCCTTTTTGATTATCCTCACAATTTAAATCTAAATTTTCAATGCAGAAGCATCCGCCAGATCTGAGCTATGATGAATTAACTGTAATAAAAAACAATGTTGGTAGAAATAATGTGGAAGTAGATAATGACTTCATCAGAGAGGTATGGGGACCTGTTTATCGCAGACACTTTCTTCATCAAGCTCTAGGAAAAGCTTATGATTGCAAAAAAGCGTTTTACCTTTATCATCAACAAATGGAATCTGATTGTGGAGATGTGGTCCTGTTCCACAGAATTCAACAAATGGTTAAAGTCACTGCAAACGCTCTGAGACAACAAATTACAAATAGAGAAGCCAGGAGGCTAGATAAAGAAATTAAAGAAGTTCTTGAAGAATATAGTCAAGATTCCAATAAAAAAGAGACCTTATTGATTGGTAGGAGAGTAACATTAGCTGAAGAATTGAGTAAGTTATAATGGAGAAAAACACTTTAGTTTGTAATTTCATGTATTTGGAATATCAGATATATAGCTAAACAGGGTTCAAATTCAATAGCATAAAATAAAAACTTTAATCACACCTAGAGCAGGAAATGGATTTATTCTGAGATGCATGCTCTTGAAGAGGGTATCGATTGTGATCCATTCTGGGGGTATTCTACATTTTCTGAAACTCATTTGATTTTTCACTCCAAGTCTTTGAATGAAATGAATTCAAATAATTGAAATACTCCTACATAAATTCTAGCAATAATTTATCAGGAGCAGATCAGTTTGAACAATTGGTGTCTGAAAATGAATTAATAATAAATCTTCGAATCATCAAAACATGTTACTTTTTGGAGAGTAAATCAGACAAAATCACATAGCATAAAACATGGAGCAAGTCAAATCTGTTTACTTATATTTATATATAGTTTCTACAAAAGTTCCTCTATTTTTGAATACAATACGGTTCACAATTCAATATTAGATCATACAACCTCTTCTTGAATTGCATTAAGTATATCCTAATGATCCGATCAGGGTTATGTAAATCCTTAAAAAATACGTGAGTTGAATTGTACGATTTCGATTGGTTTGTCGCTCCCACTCTGGAGGTTGAATCGGGTCCTATCCACGACTGGCAACTATACGCCATTTACCAATGGCGTTTCATCTTTTCTGTTCAGGATGTCCTTATGTTTATAAATCTCAATGGCTTCCATGTTCATCCTAGAATGGTAACTTATGATGTTTGAAAAGACCTCCGCCTTTGATAAAACTATATTGTTCGTGCTCTAGAGGCGACTAACGCTCGTCTGCATCTAGGCTTAATGTCATTGACCTGAGTCAATAATTATTAACTATTTCTTCTTCAGAGCGAGTACGCCAAATTCAAGAAAAACTGGAAGAATTTATTCAAGCACTAAACAAGGAGAAGTAGAACTAGTCTTAAATTTAGGATCAAATATTTAAACAATTAAGTTATAATCAGAAAATTTCAATGAACATGTAATTTGTATCAATTTAATTGTTACTGTTATAAAATTGTCTTTTTACATTTATCATATTTGAAGTTTTTTTTTTAAATTGAAGTTCTGGATGTGTTGGATAATGAAATAAAGCAAATAAAACCATCAATCTTGCATGCTTGTTTTCATTAATAACAGCTTTATTATTTTGTCTGTAAGTTGCTAATTTTCAGCATAAAATGGCCTTAAAAGACAAGATTGAACTTATGGATGAAGAATTAATAGCTTATTCAATTCTGTCTGGCCATCCCCTCATTCTTAAACAGTTACGAGTTTAGTAGTCTTGAAATTTTCAATGTTCTCTGAATGGGCCAGTTCTTAAATAGGCGAATCTGTCGAAGTTATCTTGTTCTTCTGACCCCAAGTGCTCATCTGCTCATAAGAATCAACAAAAACCGCTTCCTCAGTGCAACAAAGTAATAGTTTTGTCTGCTGCTGGCGAAAAGTCGTAGCTGCATCTGATATTCTGCTCAATTCCACGATATTCAGGAATTTTATCTTCTTCTGGGTGGTTCTCTTCATCCTGCTATTATCCATGTCGAATCAGCTTTGGATCGAAAATCCAATATATAAGATCATAATATTTATCAAGAGGAGTGTCTAGGTTGTATTTAGGGTGCTCATTCATTTGTTTTCTTTTCAAATTTATTTGGTCATATTTATATTGTGAGATTTTACTGTCTGGGATGCTATAAGCTTTGCCTTCGCTCAATTCTAAATAATAATACCAAGATTTATTTCAATTTTATAACTGAGCTTTTCAAAATATTTTCGATATTTATTTATTTATTTATTTAGATGGAACCAGCCACTTTACAAAATTCAAAAGAACAACAATAATGCTTAATTAGAAAAATCAAGAGCAAAAAACAAAAAGAAAACAAACCACATTGATTATCATCCGGAATCAGTCCGTACCAACTAATCAGGCTTGACTTTCTTCAAAATATCTTTTCAGGGAGAATATCGATACTGAGAAAAGATCTATATTCCTTGAATTGGCTTCTCTCAATGCCCTATCGATTTGGTTATGGAAGGTGTAATTTGTGGGACAGAATCTGATGTTGAATATTTCTCTGTATCTCACAGTCGTAGATTCCACATTCAGTCATATTCTCTTCAAAATATACTCACACTCGGTGTAATAATTTAACATCTTATAAATGAACATTAAATCATCATTGCTTCTTCGAACAAATAGAGGTTTTAAATTTAAGCTTTTTCGCATTTCTTCATAAATCTATATTACACCGCGAAACATTAGTTTCATAAGCAATCCATTTTAAAAACTTATTTTGCACTCTTTCAATTTTCTGGATGTGAACCTGATATGATGGAGAACAAACCACGGTACTATATTCCATTATACTCCTTACATGAGTTGTGTAAACTGTTTCGATCGCTTGAATATCATTAAGATCCTTCAAACTTCTTTTGATAAATACTGACATTTTCAACTATTTATTAGCAACAAATTGAACGTGCATGTTGGAATGTGACCTCGGATCAAACAATTTTTCCAGGTCCTTTTTGTCTTAACGGTATCCAATTGGATTCCATCTATGTGATAATTATAAATGGTTGGAGTTTGTAGTCTGGAAAATCCCATGATTTGGCATTTATTGATGTTGAAATGCATTTCATTCGTAATACACCATTTAGATACATTATTTAGGTCTTCCTGTAGAAGTTTACAGTCCTTTTCACAAGTAATAATACGAAACAATTTCAAGTCATCAGCGAACAAGAGGAACGAGCTATGTTGGATATAACTCGTCCAATGTCATAAATAAAACACAAAAACAATAATGGTGACAATGGTGATCCCTGTGGAACACCCGATTCAATCATAAATAAATAATACATCTGAAATTTTAACTCTCAGATTTCCACCCTGTATGCGATCAGTTAACCACTCTGAGAGTGGAGAGCCAATACCAAGTTTTTAAGTTTTTCTAATAGTAACCAGTGGGCAACTGTATCGTAGGCTTTTGCGAAATCAGTATACGCTGAGTCTACTTGAGCTTTGCTCTTCATAGCATCAGTAATAATGTCTACATACGTTATCAAATTTGTTGTAACGGATTTTTTGGCTATAAAACCATGCGGTTGACTTATGAAAATATTTTTCAAAACAGGTGCTAATTTATTCACAAGGAGACTATCAAATATCTTAGGCGTATGAGGATTTGCAAATAGGTCGGTAATTTTCTATATTACCCCTATCCCCACTTTTAAAGACAGCTGTTAGGTATCCCGATTTCCACTGTTTTGGATAAATTCCCTCTATCATAGATATAGATTGAACAGATCGCAAATAGGAGCTGCTAAACTCATACAGCAGCGTTTCAACAGTATAGCCGCGATTTCATCAGGTCCCGAATCATTCTTTTCAGGCAGAGCCTGTAGCTTTCCCAGAATATTCCTCGACTGAAAATGTGGTATGTTGGTCATTTTCTGTATTGGCCGCTTAAATACTTTAGAAAAGTGAGATCAAAACATTTCAACCAGTTCTTGTGGCTCGTTAGATGTTTTTGAACCTAAGTATAGTGTTCCTGGTAAACTCTTTGTTGACTTCAAATCATTCACATATTTCCAAAAATACTTTGAATTTTCGCGAAGAGATGATTCTACTGATTGAATATAGTCTTTATAAAATTGTTCAGTTTCTTTTTTGCAGAGATATCTAATATATTAGTGAATTCCATATAATCCCCTTCTTTTCTGGAATTTTTATATTTTTTATGAGCATCTTTTTTTGAGGATATTAATTTTTTCATATTTGCAGAAAACCTACAGGGAAACTAGTGGCTTCTTACAATTTTTTTGGCACAAATTTATCTCTAACATTACGTAGTGTTACATAGAAATCATCAATACTATTAGTAATATTGTTCTTCATTATTGAAGACCATTAGTAATATTGTTCTTCATTATTGAAGACCAATCAGTATTTTCAAGATGACTAATTATGCCATCAAAATTAGCCATTTTATAATCAAAATAGGTCGAGGCAGGTACCGAATTTGTACTACGATCGCTCAGATCGACTAGAAAATAAAGCACTGATGTTGGTCATCACAAGATACTAATGTACAATGTATTATTTATCTATGTGTACAATCACAGTTCTCCACTTCAATGTTCTCGATTGATGTGAACACCAAATCTAATAAAACTTGATTAATATTCTTTATTTCATTTACTTGATAGATATTCAATAACGCAATGGTTTCCGATAATACTGTTTGAGGTTTTGAAATTTTCATTCAATGTCATCTGTATCCCAGAACTCCCCTGGTGTATTAAGGTCACCACAACATATCACAGGTTCGTATCTGGAAAATTGTCAGCTATCGATTCGAGATCGTCACAATATTCATCATAACACAAAATATTACTATTAGGAGGAATATATAAACACTAGACAGTATATAATTCTCAGTTTTCAGTCTCAAAGCAACAAACAATTGTTCAATATCATTATTGCTTACGGGTAACAAACGAGAATATAAAAATTTCTTTATTGCTATCAATACACTACCCCCTCTCATTTTATTACTTGTAAGTGTATCTCTGTCTTCACGATAAATATTATAGTCTTTCAATCCTAACTCCGAATCATGAATATCTGGGGTAAGCCATGTTTCTGTTAGAAATATTATATCAAAGTTTACAGACAATTGCTGAATGAGAAAACTCCTTAAGTTTAGTGCGCAAACCTCTTACATTCTGATAATTGGCGAATCCAAAAATCTAAACTCCCTCTAGCGGCGAAATATCGCCCTAAGAAAACAAGTAATACTTCGGAGTAATCCCGTTCAAAATACATGGTTTTTAATATAAATTAGTGATATATTCGTTTAATATACGAAGATTGGTGAAATTATTAGGTTTCTGAATAGTAGAATTGATGCTGAGTAACTATCGAAAGGTATCATACGAGAATTATAAGTTAACATAAGATTATTCTCAAATTCATGTGTTAAATTTCAGGTTAGGAGCTATATTGAAGCTGAGCAGAAATAACAAGATTCATTTGAATAATATTGGCTAGTGGAATGATATTTTCATTATGAGTGAATGAATTATAATGCCCTTGATATATTGAAAAAAGAAAACTTGGGTGAGAAGATTGAAGATGGGAAACATGATTGTTTTCTCTCATCATTTTCAGATTGATAATCTTGTCATAGGTCTGTTGTAAAAAATTTTGGAAATAATTCATAATATTTATTTATACATCTTTTCAGGTTCAAAATTTCAGCAAATGAAAGCTCCTGAGCTAAAGCTACTGCTGTGACTTCTCGAAACTTGCGACGTAGTTAATATCCAGAAGAAATGAATAGGGCTTGTATGGCCCAACATAAATTGAGGAGAGAATCCAGGAATGATACTCTTAGGGATAAACATATAATTTCTCAATCAACAACTCAGTGTACTCATTTCCTTGATTTTGAAAGTGGTGTGTAAATCAAAGAAAAAAATGCTGCTATATTGTCTGCTTTGAGTAAAGAGGAACAATCTGCTGTGCATGTGCTATGCAAAATGCAATCTGTGAGATTTGAAAATGCAGAGGAAGTATCTGAAGACAATGGGACAAGTGAACACTGGTGATTTGATGTGAAATTTTGCTAACGCCATTAAAAATACGAAACAATTGAACTCCTTGACTGAATTTGCAAACACTGGGTTGAAAGATTATGGCGGGTTTCACAAAGCTTTAATTGTACGATTTAAAAACCTTACGTAAATTTGAACCAATCGAATCACTCGTTTTGAAATTTCAACGAAATACGTTGGCTCCAATTAATTTAACGGTGCATTCGAAGTTTTGTGTAACCGACCATATGAGTTTTCAAACAATTATGAATTTTCAAAGGTTTGTTTTTCTATATTCATGTCAGCATTTTGTTTTAGTCATTTCACTTTGACTTGGCAATCAATCTGACTTTTTGGTATCATCTCTGGCAAATTTTCCATTGTAAACAAATATTTTATCTATATTTGATTGTAATCTTAATACTGTGTGATGAAAGATATATACAACTTCCATTTTAAAATTACAAACAAAACACAAATAAAGATTGGAAAAGATTTCAGAATCGTTATTCATTTTGCAACATTTGGTTGAAGAAATTATTAAATTATCAAATTTTGTTCGTAATCTTCATGAAAGGGAGCACCCACTTTCAAAACTGATTTGGGAAAACTTTCAATAAACAATGAAGTCGTATGTTTCCAAATTCAACAGATTCATCTGAACCTGTGTGCAGCACGAATGATTCTACTTCAATTGGATATCACTTCGAGGTAGTACCATTCATTTACGAATTCTGCAGAATCTCATGGATCTAGGAAATACTTCCAAATATATTATTCTACGTCATTTGAGTAATCCCAACAAGTGTAATACATGTTCATTTGACCAAAATAATTGTTCTTACAAGTAATTTAAATATCTTTGCATACAATTTTTTCATCACACTTAATGTACAATCAAAATGCATTCTCACACTCCACCATCTTAAAGAGCCTTTAAATCACTCTTAAAATGAAAATCTATTCATTTATTTCACAAAATGATATAAATATCCCGTTGTCATTCAAAAATTTACATAAAAACCCCTAGCGCCACTCAGACTGGTGGCTAAATTTCGAACCTAGAAAACAAGTATTTACAGCGCCCTCAACGGTAGTTGGATTCGCCAATAGCATGATAACCTGCCATCATCTTCATATGATACTGTTGAACAATCACATATAATATATATATATATATATATATATATATATATATATATATATATATATATGAGAAAGATATGAATATTGAGGATCGGTAAAATACATGGATAAGATTTATTGACATAACCCTCTGAAACTCCGAAAACAGCTGTCTACGGTTCATTTCAGTTTCAGAGGTTATGTCCAATAAATCTTATCCATGTATATATATATATATATAAATATATATATATATATACACAATGTGAGGATAAATAATGAGGGATCGGTGAAGTACATGGAAAAGATTTAACGGACATAACATTTTCGTTTCAGAGGGTTATGTCCGTTAAATCTTTTCCATATATATATATAATATATATATATATATATATATATATATATATATATATATATATATAACGTTTATCACAACCTGAGGTCATATCATTCTTGAATTTGTGACCTACTTTGAAATCTTCGTATTCTCACGCCCTCTGGCCAAGCTTCTTTTTGAAGCAATTCATCGAACTCCAATTCCCATTTGTTTCATTTGGTACTGTACGTGTCTTTACATCTATCTATTTTATCATGAGTATTAAAATGTCGTGGTCTTCTTTATCCTCAACACCCAGCACCAAATGCGCGAGGGGCCTAGTGGTTAAGGTTCTTTTGGCTCCCACTCCACAGGTCAGGGTTCAAGTTTCAGGGATGAAATTCACTCTTGGGTAAACAATTTGCTGTGCCTAAGGTGGCGTTCAGTCACAGTAACAAAGCCTATACAGAACCCATCCTTTCAGTAGCTTCTGAGAGCTTTCACAGAAACCCAGAAGGCATGGAAATACTATAGTCATAAACTATCCAATTAATTAATCAACTTACACAGTTTGTTTCTTTTCACTACTCGTAGTTTAAAACAGACCAAATTCGAGAATTTTTACCTGAGATGCAAATACATCCATCCTCTGTATCACCAGAAAAGACAAACACTACATAAGTGTTTGTGATGAGCAGAACTAGAGAGAGTGAAAGAGGGATAATGGAGCGGCAAACGCTCAACTAAAACACTAAGAAAAAGTCTTTAACCACTACAAGAATCAAATTTTTTACATCAATTTAAAATCTTTCATTACTTTTTTTATCTTCTGGATGTGTGGGTAGTGAATTGTCTAATTTGGGGTCCAGGATATTGATCTTTGGGTTACCTTTTTATGCAACAAAGAAAGAATCATTTGTGAGTTAAAGTGAAGAAAGGCGTTCTCTAGAGATGACCAACCGCATTGGTGCGTCAATATTCTTGTCCTCTCTGGCTTATCTTGATTACCAGATATAAAAAAAAATGAGATAGAGTTATCTATCGAACCGGAAAAAATCGTAGTGTACGCACTCTTGAAGCTAAAATGCAATATCCAATAATAGGTTCAGAGACTAGTTGTTTCAGCTCAGAATATCTCTCAATGTATACAATTTATTCAGCAATATTATTCTTTCTGTAATATGATGCCATGTCAAATGATGATTGACAATAATGACTAGACAAATCGAATTAGTTTTTTCTATATATGGACAAACACATTTATTATTCCTTGACAAACAATTAAAAAAAATGCTAAGTGATAGCCTGGTGCTCAGCTTTGCTAACTATGGAGACGTCGTCTATGGACCATGCCTGACACAAGAATATGCATACAAAATACAGAAACTGCAAAGCTCCTGCATGAGATATATTTGTCGAATAAAACGTAGGGACCACTGTACTGGGTATATCAACGATGTTGGCTCGTTGAAAATGAGGAAAAGACGTGTTGTTCACTACGCTTGTTTAATACATAAAGTTGTGGGGTCCTGCGAGCCGTCCTGTCTGAAAAAGTGAGATATAGATCAGAGTGTCACAATGTGAATATAAGAAGAATTGCGGGTCAGATCACAATTCCTAAGCATAAAACCACATTTTACAAGCACTCCTTCTCATACAATTGTGCTAGGATATACAATGATGTTCCTCAGAATATGAAAGATAAATATAGAACTTTCAAGAAATATTAAAAAAATTATATTTTTCAAAATCAAATGTCAAATAATTGAAAGTTGAGAATCGTTACAGTTTGTTGACTCCTTTGTTTTTTTGAGTAGATTGTTGCTGTTGTTGATATTGTCTATATTTTTTCTTTTTTTTTTAAATGCTGATTGTAATTGGACAAAATAATTACCGATGGTGGCGCTGCATTCGCCGATCAGCTGTTTACCGAACCGAGTATTGTTTCGTGTTTACATTAGATTTCTATTTGTATTTATGAGATTTTTTAGTTTAAACGTTTATTGGCTATCAATAATCGAAGGTGTTTCCTTAATTGTGGATCCTGTGGATTATATTGTAAGTGCAAGTATAGGTAATATTGTGCTTTTTGTTATATTTTTATGTAAAATATTGAGGTGAGCACTATTCAATTTTGAATGCTTTTCAGATCATCTGGCAAGATGTTTACCAAAGGTTCCTCTAATTATAGGAAATTTTCCAATATTTTCATGCTCACAGATGCTGTGTAGAGGGTGAGCAAATGTTGCAATGCAATCATTTGATTCTATGCGGGAAAAAATTATTTCAAAACATTGGAATTCTACAAGGACGACCCCATCATATTGAGGAAGTGATGTCTTATAAAAATGATGGTGTGAAGGTTGACAAGATTATATGCAGATACCAAGCAAGATTGTCTGGAATTTGCAAGCATATTTTAGCCCTGCTACTCTACAAGGTTGTACGTACTACAAAATATTTTAACAATTCTACTGATTGTGAAGGTAAAATTCATTGTTTAGTTTTGTCTCTGCTGTTTTTCTTTTTGTGTTCCATAACAATGAAATGTACAAAACAGAAAACATCAGGACTATCCATATTCGATGAAAACTAGGGGAAGGATGAAATTAGTTTGAGACCTAGACCTAACAGAACATGAAAACATGCATGATTGTAATGTAATTGAACATCAGCATGAACAATATATTCATTTAATAGAAGCTACTAATTTTTTTTTCTGTTTCTGTTTAGGAAGGGAAAAAATCTATGAAAAGAAAATGGGTGATAAATTTTGAATAAAAATGGACATTCTTCAGAGAACTGTATGTATGCAGAACATGACGTGACCATCGATTAATCATGTATTATTCATTTATTACATCTCACTTGTGTCTTAGGCTGCAGTTATAAAAAAATAAAATTATTCAACTTATCTATCGATTGATTGCACCTTTATTGTTGCTAAATGAACGTCATTACTATCAAGCTATTTTCAATATTAATATTAAATTGATACATATATGTATAATATATTGTTTAAAATTGCCAATTCTCGGAATTTATTTGAAATACCACATGTAGATTTGATCACTGCTGAACATAAGTTCAATTTCGCAACCATCGAGAGAATCACTAAAACTCACAAGGTCCCTAGTTTTATTGCACATTATCATATGGATTGCATTCAGCACTTTCAACTAAGCTCCTTGAATTGTTGAAACTTCTATATATTCAAAAATATCAAGTAGACTCAAAGTAATTTAATTCAATAAGAATGAAAATTATTGTACAAGAACGATCTGAACAAAAATTTAAAATGACTTGACTTGAGCTGCTTTTTTTGGTGGGTTTAGTGAAGGTACAGCTTTCTTCTCCAGTAACAGAAATGTTTTCATAGTGAGAGTTTCTGAAATAATTCAAAACATATGAAGCATTGTTTTCAATTGACATCAGTTTCCACTCTTACCTGTTTTCATTCTACAATCAATATGTTTAGAAACAGGTTTTTCCATTATCACAACATGCTCCCAGGATTTACGTCTTCTAATTTCCTCTACGATTTCTAGTTTATTGGTAAACATTTTGATTTTCACCACGAAAATGGGCTCCAGGATTCCTAGATTTTTTAGAATTACATCCATAAACACAACAATTAGTGTTTTTCACGGTTTTTTCCTTAGGCATATCCTTTTATCGCAATAAAAACGTAAAAAGAAACAAATAAACCCAGCTTTCACGTACTAACTGTCAAAACGATACTCGTTTCGGGCTTAGTTCCAGCTAACGCCGGCAGTGTCGCATAGAGTTGTGTTTTGCTCTATATTTAGCATACATTATGATCTTCAGTTAAGTAGAACAGCTCCTAGCTTGACTTCTCTGAGGTTAAAATAAAGACCTTTTATTATTATTATTATTTTGACCCGGTGGGTTTGTGCATAAACAGACTTTTTTGTTACGTGAACTACATGTGAGAATCTAACAGACTATCAACCTTGATAATATCGAATAAGCAAAAGTCTGCAACTCTTCTATGTCCTCATGACTGCATACAGGCTGTCACAGTTGGGCAGTCAATCTGCTCTTTTACGGACAAAATCCAAAAGTTTTATGAATAATGGGTGCCGACATCCAAACATGAGTCTTGGTCTGATCTAGACTTAATATTGTATATGCACCATACAAGATCTAGAACCCAAAGATTTATTGCACTGTTCTATTGTTTCATGACATTTGTCATGAAATGATACTATACTATAGTATCATACGAAGAATATTGTGGTACCCCGTTCCTTTTTTTTACCTCAGCTTAGGTTTTTTTTATTTCAACATTTATAGTATTATTTTAGCTCTCTTATTCAAAAGAATATATATATATATATATATATATATATATATATATATATATATATATATATATATTGTTTCATGGGTTAATAACTAAACAAAACCAGAAAAAACGGTTGTCAATAAATGTATAATGCATTATTCATTTGTATAATCATTTATATCTATAAATAAAACGTTTTCGATTCGATCAATGGCAATAAAACTTAACATATATGGATTCGATTGAAATCATAAAGTCATTTTCAATTATGTTTCATTCTATTTTTCAATCTTAATCGTTCAATTAATTTCCTTCTAGTATTTGTCTCTTCAACTGTATTTTCCAAATCACTCATGTTACCATCCTGAAACAAAAAGAATATATGAATACATAAAAATTTGAGAATTTTCATTTTGAAAATTAAAAGGGATTGAAATTTTTCGCATTATTGGCATGGATGGCTGCTGTGATAATAGTATGAATCCATATTTTTCTGAAAAATGCTTGATATCATTTGTAGGAATATCAAGAAATACAAATTTTTCAATCAGTGCACTAGCTATTTTTTCGATTTCAATCTCAATATACAACATTTTGGAAAAGTGATAGGAATTTCACTGTGGAATTAAATCTTACGACAAGAACTTTGATGAGTCAAATAATGTGCGTACACTGAAAAATCTACGAGCCCTCATTAAAAATTTTCTGCTTTTTCCTGATATTCTAATCTAATTAGCTTGTGCAAAGTCCCATACTTTTCTAATTCAGACTTTGATTCTATGATCTGAGGTTGTAACTCGAACGCTGAATTTCTGAAAGTGATGCTGGATTCGATCCGTTGGCCCAACTTATACCCTGATCATTGGCGGGAGAAGGTAGAGGGTTTACGAGGGCGATGTTGATTGGTCCATCGCTCCCACTTCGTATTGGCTTGATTTTGGTCTTTTCCAACACCGGCGATGGACCAATCAACATCGCGCTCGTAAACCCACTACTTTCTCCCGCCAATGATCAGGGTATAAGTTGGGCCAACGGATCGAATCCAGCATCACTTTCGGAAATTCAGCGGTTGAGTTACAACCTCACACCAAGAATCTTCTGAAGATGTCTACCGCAGTTGTGGGCGAAACGTTAGGTGAAATAATTCCTAATAGACCACGGCCAATAAGCCCGGAAGACTCTCTTAATGTCAGTAGGTATATAATGTCTGCAATAGACTGTCCAGGTTCATAATTAAGGTCGCGATATTGACCCTTCTCAGTATCCATAAATCCCTAATTTGCCAGGCTAGTGGTATATATTGGCTGATTTTCTCCCTATAGATCTTCATCATAGTGTAGTTTTGGGGCACTGCAAATTAATTATGATGGCTGTCTTTCCCTTCTGATGCCAGAACACCATATCTGGTCGGTTATGCTCGAGAAACACATCTGTCTTTATCGAGAATTCCCAATAGATCTTGGTGTGATTGTCTTCCAGTATAGGAGCTGGAGCACACATATACAAGTTTATTAGGGATCAGCTCTCCCTATATTGTGGTGGTGACAAATATTGGGTCCCCCAGTTTGAAGCTATTTTTTTTTTTTTTAATTTTGAGAAATATTCAAAATTATGGACAAGCATTAGTTATTTCAACCTTAATGGATCAACCTCTGCTCTGTTGTTGAGGAAGGCCTCTCCAGTTATTTTAACCCATAACTAGGGACGCCTATTATTTAGACACTAACACTGACACAAAGTTTGTTAGTCTCCATCTCGAAAATATTTGATTAAAAATATTTGAAAAAAATTTTTGTTGAAATTTACTGAATTAAAATGAGAATACGTTCACATTCTTTCGATTCATTGAGGAATATATCAGAAATTGAATTTTGAAGGTACTATGGTGCTCATAAACCTTAATTACAAATATCATCATAGAGATTGCGTGGAGTCTATGAGACTCCCTGTCCGTGGTTAAGGGTTAAGTTGCCTTATGTGCAGAAAACTACTAAAATTAAATCAAGTAGCATGTGAATAGATAGACTGAGGAATAGACCAAGTAAGAAATTACGTTCTATCTTGACAAAAATTCATATTCACCTGTAATTTGCAACTACCAATGTATTTTGCATATCCCTCCTGTACCAATAAATCATTTAATGTTTCGAGTGGCTTATTCATTACAGTGATATTAACACTTAGCGTTTGATCGCATTTATCTAAAATTCTGGCAAATATGTACTTAGAAACTATCATATCTTTGAATCTAATAATGCTTTCCTTAGTCCACACCTCTTCTCTGGGTTCAATTCCAGCCAGATTTGTTTCTACTGCTTGAGCTGGTAGTACACAGAATTGTTTAGATAAAAACCATACTTTATCTCTGGATAAGTTAGTTAATGTTCCGTAATCTATAAGAAATACTTTGACATATCCCCCTATATCTTGTAAAAGATCAATGATGATGGCCCTCTGAAATTCCTCAAGTGTGTGGACTACACAATAGAGACCAACATCAATCAAAAATTCAGGAATGACATATTTTGCTTTATTTTCCATGTAAAAAAATTGCATAGAGTTCATCATTTCATTTAAATTTCCATCATTTCTGTATATCCAAAATTTACTAGGATTATAAATTTCACTTATAACAACTTGAATAGTTTCTTCAATTATAAATTCATCAAGAGAATTGTTTTCTATAACTTCACCTAATTTAAGAGAATCCTCTGGTATTGAATCCTCATAAATATCCCAATCCTTCGATTTCACACCTTTAATTTTTGAAATATCAATATTCTTCATTATAAAATTTGTTTTTTCCATTTGGTTAGATTTTTCCTCAATTAGTTTACTCTCTAAGAGTGGAGGATTATCTTTATCATACAGTTTAAAATCCCAATCTGAGTCTTCTTCACAATGGAAGATTCTGTCTAAATTCATACAAAGACTAATTAGTCTATCAAATCCATAAATTTGGTAATCAAGGTTTTTGTGATACATTTTTTTATATACCAAAGGAAGTTCAGTACATCTTATTCCAGGATATAATTTGATTAACTTTTTAAGTTCATTTTGTAATCTTACTGGAATCTTATTGTCTTCATTTTCGAAAGTAATTATATCTTTTATATCATTTTCTTCAGTCACTGGAATATTGTTTGATTCAATTTCATTATCGTTTTCTCCATTTTTATTACGTAGTCTAATCATTCTCAATCTCCCCAACTTTGATTGAGTTCCTGAATATTGCTCCTCAGTACTTGTTTGTTTGACATCATTATGAGGCATATGTTTTAATAAACTAGGAACTCGCTCACAATTACTTGATAATGTTTTTGTTAAAGGTTCTACATTATTCGTATAAGCTCTACAATTTTCTCCTTTGGTCTTAGAAGCACTAGTATTTTTGTTATTATCATTTGAGGTCAATTCTGTGTTCTGAATAGGAGTTTTATGTTTTGTGAAATTGAGAAGATTCCTCTCCTTCGATAACAAGGGTTTTGGAAAAGGTGATAATTCTTTTCTAACATCCAAGTAACTTTGAGATGGAGGTGTCTCAATATTATTAGTAAATTTCTTGGTTGAATCATTTTTGAAACTAGCAACACTTTTTTCACTTATATGAGTGTTCATTAAAGGATCTTGAATAACACTTTTTCTACCTACATACGCATTTCTACCTTTTGTCGGTTTTTTCTGTTTCATTACCATATCACTTACATGGGCGACCTTATCAGTTATAATAAGAATGACTTCTGATTCAAAGGATGATCCATTTACCCTCAAAACATCAGGTATTGAATGCAATAAATGAAGCAATGAATTAAATCCTAATTCCCTGTACGGAATATTGCGTCCTTCTAAGGATTTATAGTCTCTGTTTAAACTTGACACTGTAACTTTAACAGGAGCTGATACTAAAAGACTTCTTAGAATTTTTTTGATCTCATCTAATTGCGCCATTGTTAGAAATATAATTTATTGCTGAAATATTCTTGATAGCAGTTAATGCTTGAAATAAGTACCTCGTGAAATATAGAAGATTAATCTGCTTTTTTCAATCATAAAAATGATCTTCCTGAATACTCAGTGAACTCTGGCAGGGTCAGTAAAGAAGTAACTACATATTACTTGTTGCATTTATGCTAGAGACAACTGCCTCTGTTAGTTTGTTACCACTTAGGACAATGACACTATGATGAAATTGAATTAATTAAAATATTTGATCAAGATCATAGTATAGGAATCATGATTTTCTAAACTTAAACTGTCAAGGTCAAACTCTCAGTCTCATGATGACATTTCTGATTTCTGTCATCTGTCATCTTCATCTGTGACCATTCAATGAGTGCTTTCTTGTTTTTTTTTTGTTCAGGACCCTATCTAGACGCCACATAGCGGCTAAATGACAGAAATGTACTGAAAACGAATGTTTTACTGTTTCTCTGGTGTTGTAGCACGCTGTCCTAACAAAGTAACAATACTGACAAAACTTTCTTATCTCGATAATTATAGCTTTATTCGGGTTACAATTTTCAGGACAGTCCTAGGATCGTTCTAAAACTGCGCCGAACAGATGCGCACTCGTTTCTAGGACCGTTCTAGGACTGGTTCAAGTTTTGAAAAACCCGAATGCATCAAACGATCCAAATATGAAAAAGGGAAAATAAAAGCATCTCTGTTTTCAGCACGAGGAATATATATTGTCAACGATATCTTCATTGAAGAAAATCGATGGCATCAAGATTCCGGCCAACAACCATCACGTGAAGACCTAGAAAGAATGCACTATGCACTCAGAATAATCCTAAAACAGTACCTGCCCAAGAGCGGGGATAGCTTTCGGACTGTTCTCGGACTATCCTAGGATTATTCGTAAAAACCCGAACGCAAAACAAGTCAGTCCTGAAACAGTCCCCAAAAAACCCGAACAGTAACTATCGCGAACAAATATACAGCGCAAACTCCTGACAGTCCTAGAACACTAATTGTGTGAACCCGAATAGAGCTTATATGGAGAAGCTGTACCGAGATTATTGCGATATTGGGCGCATTCAGCAGAAAGAGCGCTAACAAAACTGTTTGCGCTACTGATAGGTACCGGTAGCGGAAATCTGTTGACATCGGGCGCATTCAGCAGAAAGAGCGGTAGCAAACTGTCACAACTGTCAGTCACACAACACGTTACCGAAAAGGAGCGCAAGCCAAGTACGCTACTAAAAATGGCGACCGCTACCCAACATGTTACATAGGTAGCTCAACGTTCAGCAGGAGATCATAGAAATTCGGTAACAGTTCCGTAACTGTTTTCTCTGCTGAATGCGCCCATTATCATAAAGCGTTTTCGGAAACTTACCCTGGTTCGGTTCACCCGATCCCTAACCCGAACATCCAACCCATGTTCGAAAAGTACGGGGTTGTTAACTCAATCACTGACTCGGATCGATTCACCCACCGTAGCCCTACACAAAAACAGGGTCGTTCGGTCACCGTATGCGCACTGAGGTTTAGTTTTGAATTTTAAAACGCAGGAATAAGCTTTCTACTCTATTCTAAATAATTAATTAATAATAGTCGGAAGCAAAGAGAATTGGGCTCAATGTGAAATATGTGGTTTTATTTGCCAAGAATCAAATGTTCGACAACACAAAGTGGCAATTAAATCAACCAAAGCTAGAGACAATACAAAAATTAATTGTAATCGTATATTCTGAAACAAGTTGCAGAATGGCTCCTATTCCAACACGTATGCGAAATTCGAAAACGAGTGTTCCAAAGCATGAGTGTTGGTATTGTCTTCTTCCACGAGTTTTAGACGATATTTTCTCTATTTCAGTCAAGTTTTCTGAAATACTCTCGATTTTCGAATAAAAATTCATATTAGTGACTTTCATATTGTATCTTGGCAGTTCGTGTCACTTACGACATTTGACAGATTACGGAATTTGAATTGATTTGATTTGAAAACTGATAGGATCCAAGGTCAGTACTGACAACCAAAAAACGAAAAATATTACTAAAGTTAGGCTTTTCAAGCCCTTCTTGTAAATAAGTATCCTAGTTTAACAGTTTCAATCATCATCAGTCCTATCAACCCTGTTCAACTAGTAACCCCTAAATTTAATAACTTGACACAACACAAACCACAATTCTCTTCCGATGAGTCTGATGAATATCTAGATTTCCAAAGAGAAATCTCTGTGAGGATTCTGACAAACGCCAAAGTTTATGGGGCTAATTGGATTCGCCAATATGTAGACGTATAGTCCGTTTCAAAATGATTGTCAGGGCAAGCCATGGCGAATTCCAGCCGGGGCTTTATTTCTAGTTACAAAAAGTTACTAAAAATTTCTGTGTGTTAATCATAGATTGAAATATATCAATATAACTTATAAAGTGATTGAATATATTTTTCAAGGAAAATAAATTTGAATGATTTTTTTGTGAAATTATATTATTTTCATCACTGTTTTATTGAGAAATTTATAAACTTAGCTTCAATTACAAAAGAGAAACAAGCTGAGATGATGCCTAAAATCTACACACCCACACTCTATTTCGCTATAGATCAAGCATGGGAATTGGAAATTCAGGATTGATAATGAAATTAGCTTGGAATGCTTCAACATAAAATCTTGCAGGCTTTCAAGGAACTCCAGTATAGAGATATCATTCATTAAATAATTAAGACTTCATCAAAGATAACTGTTCGAAAATTCAGACAAGTTCTCGCCCTGTGTTATTTTTTCTGAGCATTGAGGTACAAAAATATAAAGCTGACATAACTTTACAATTTCATAGCCAAGTTGTTGAACAAATAGTAAATATTTGTTGACAAATTGTGAATCATTTGAAGTATAAAATGCTTTAAAATAGATCACGTATTACTTGTATTTATTAATACTGTCCGTTTCATGATTCATTGAATGATATACCCAATATTGATTTTGATAGAAATTCAGTTACTTTTCGGGCAGTTCAAAACGGATGTACAAATTGATTTATTCATTGTTTTTTATTTCAGAAAAAATAACGTCGTATAATGTCTCTTTGAAGTGGAATAGGTTTCCATCCACTGCTCACTCCTGACTGTAATGACTTGTCTTGCCTTCTTTTTTCTCCAAAATTCATCTGACAGTTCTAGGTGAAAACTGAAATTTGAAGACTCATTCATTTATCAGAAAACACCTAGAAAAAGTAAAAGATTGTGACCTGAATAACTAGTAAAACGTGATTAATATTGGCAGAAATACCTGCTGAATTGTTGAAAAACTTGCAGTACCGACGATAAACTGCTTCACGTTTCTTTGTAGTTATGCGAGGCGAGAGGTACCTTGATGAATTCCAGCCATTTTAAATTCGGTGATACATGAGAAATATTCAAATCCAAAACTAATTTGTCGATTCAATCAGGAACATAAGCATACAGAAATAAATTCGAAATATATCCAGGACGCTGATTCAGACTCTAAATTGCCAAAACTTAGTGTTTTCAATCAACACCAACCTAAATCCTAGAACTCAAAAATTTCTGATGGGATATTACCAACATCAAAGATTATAGAGTACTCTATAATCTTTGACGAACATATTTTAGAGATTCCACAGCCGCCCGAGATGCCAGCATTTTGGAACGGACTATATATAATTCGTTCAAGAATTATTGTCATCAGCATTAAGGGCGACTGCGAAAAATCAAAATTAAGTAGGTAATCAGATGAAGGTTTAATGTGAAGAAACCAGTCATGCTTCGTATGAATCTTCAAACTTTGGTTTCCATTAATAGGTTGCTCTGGTTGATAACTCTCATCTGAAGTATTTTCCCCCTTTATTAAAAAAGCGATATCGGGTGGTCTCTTGTTCTGACGACGTTCGCTTCAAAATCAATATGAGTGGTAAGGTCAGTCATTATTATGGAGAAAACTCCGCAAATCAGGAAAATTTGCGAGTAAAGATTGTATATTTATTATAAAATGCTATGCTCGAATTCCCCATAATATGGGCTTTTAAATTCGAAAAAACAAATAAACAAACAAATTTATAAAACTAGTTAACGTTCCGACAAAAAAAGGAATCCAAAAACATGACTTATGGAAAAAATAAAATAAAAAACTCGATTTCTTTTTTTCTTTCATGCGGTAGGTATTGTTGAGATGCTATGCTCAAATTCTCCATAATTTGCGTCATAAATTATGAAAAAAAAAATACAAAAAAAAACTCCATTTCCTTTTTTCTTTTATGCAGTAGGTATTGTTGAGTCACACCACTCACTCATTATATTCAAATTTTTATCACACCTTTCAATTCTTCAGTGTAATGGATGACATCTCTGCTGACCCTTCCATTTTATTGAAATTCTGACATCAAGTGACAAAGCTTTTTTCTTCCGACCATTTCTTCAGCTGTTTTGAGTTATTCGTACTTCGTTCGACAGAGTTCTTCGGAAAATAACAGCCTGGAACACTTGAATCGTCTTTTATTACTTAAAATTTCATTTTGAAAGGATTACGATGTAAACTATAGGTATAAACAACTGGTATAGGACGGTCTTGACTGATGATATTCTCCTGTCTGATTCTATGGCAATTCGTAATTTCAGCGTTGTCCATCTTGAGTTTCGAAACCAAAATTTCCTACACAGAATCGATCAAGCTTTTCTCAGTTGTCTCCTTCAGCCCCAACAGTTTCAGTTTTTTGCGTTTATTAGGTAGGTTTTTCCATATTATTCGATCGTAAATTTAAAATCTTATAGGCCACAGAGTTGTTTGCGGTCCAACTCTATCATATAAGGTAAATGTCCCAATTATCCACACTATAGTGAGATCTGGCGAAGAAAGTATAATATGATTTCCGAGTTGAAATATAAGTAGAATTTGTTGAATTTCCTGAATTTCCCATTCTATGTATGTTATATTTGAATAAACAAGTATAAAAAACTAATTCGTATACTGTAAAATAATTAAAATTGAATAAAATACGGACAAGTCAGATGTCCCAAAGTCCCAATGATCAACAACTAGAAAATGAGAAAATCCAATCATCGACATGTGGTGGTACCAATTATCGACAGAGTGGAAATTTAAAAATGGTTGTGAATTATATCATTCTGAGCAACATGACAGAAATAATATGAATGAAATAATCTTTTATTCATGATGAAAAATAAAGCAATAGTTCGAAATAACATCAAAAGTGAAAAAATACAATATTATTCTGGAATAAATATTAAAAATTTAAAATCTAATTTTTTTTTAATTCTTGCATTTCAGGTATGTCATATATGCCCCATTCATTCAATATGCATAGTTCTTCTTCGTAATGCAAAATATCATTAACGTTGGGCCATCTACAGTTACCACGGCTTTTTGTCAATGCCTGGTATGATTGTCCAGACTTCCTCAATACTAACCCAGGAAAATATTCAGCATCATATTCTACGAACACATAATCAGCTTTAGCGTATTCACATTTTTCCGACGGATCCTGATTTTCCATTTTTATATTTTCCTTTGTTTTACTTTTTTTTTGGGTGATTTCAATAATTTTCTCTCTCCTTCAATTCTCTGTTCCTTCTCTGCAGTAACTGAGTGTTCATCTGTGCAAGTCGAGAGAAGTGTTTTTCTGAAAGGAGTGGGTATATTTTTTTCTGGAATTTCTTTAACAGGTGTTTTTTCTGAAATCTCTCTGCAAATGCTTGCCTGTTCTGTTAGTGTAAGTGGAGGGCTCACTGAAAACGCAAAATAATCAATTATCGACATATGAATTATTTATTATTATCGACATCCGTTGAAATATTATTAAAATGAGTGTTGACTTGAATAAAAATTGAATGTCGATTGATATAAGGTGAAATATTCAATCATTTCGAAGCGAATTATGTTAACAGAAGTGAAATAATGCTGACTGTTTTTTTTTCAAAGTGTATTTCAAGTTAATCTTTTCAGTCCTAGACATCGACTTGTATTGCACCAAATATCGACCGATTCATTGTACTCCCATTTTATAATTTGACGGAAAACAATATGTCGATAATTGGTACAGGAAGAAGGATGAGTTTCATGAACAACCCCACAAAATTTTTTTTAGGAAATCACTTTACTTTGTTAACTATCACTAAGTCAAAAAAATTCATACGAGACCCATTTATCGACACTCATGTCGATATTCGGAACACGGTAGCTTTCAGATGTACCTATTATCGACACCACGTTTTTTCATAAAAATATAGGATAAATAGTCAAAATACACAAGCAGAATAATCCTATATAACTATGTTTGTAATCAATATTTCACAGTTTAGTGAAATATTGTATGTGAAAATTGAAGCGAATGAAAGAGTATGCGCTTACCTTATGAGGAAGTAGAACGGTGTTCACTAGAAAACGACTCATAGGGGACTGTTGAGCAGCAGTTGTTTTGGGCTGGAGGGGTTAGGGAAAACTATTTTTTGATTTCAATATGATCTTCAAAGTAT
Source organism: Hippodamia convergens (assembly GCA_038502775.1). Classification (NCBI taxonomy): domain Eukaryota; kingdom Metazoa; phylum Arthropoda; class Insecta; order Coleoptera; family Coccinellidae; genus Hippodamia; species Hippodamia convergens. The sequence goes on from CM076610.1 coordinate 18,770,044, forward strand.
GTATCAAAAGTATGTTGCATACAAATTGTAATGAGATCGTTTTTCTTCTTATTAAACAGATAATACTTCAGAAATGTCGATAATTGGGACACTGTTGATAATTGGGACATTTACCTTACTCATGATGGGTATGGAAGAGCAAGAGTTATAAGCAACTTTTCATTTCTTGTCAAATATTAAATAGTGATTTTTGGTCTGATTATAATTCTTGGAAAAAATGATGCTTTCAATTTTTTTATTTCTAGTTAGAAAACCCCGATGTTCCAAATTTTTTTTTGCATTATTTCAAGTCGACTCCTGTTACGAATACCTAACAAGGGCGGCAATTTGGGCTAGCGATGGCACTGTACCAAATCAATAAAATCTGTAAGTGTAGGTCTTCAGATAAGGCCCGGATCTACGATGTTTTCTGACTGGGGCAAAAATTCATGATGGCGTCCCCCTTCTTATGTTTGGTATGAGAATTGAAAGCTTTTAAAATTTATATCTACACAAATGGAATGAATTAAAGGATCAGAATAAAATCGAAATTTTGTGAGCAATTTTCAATAGGCCATAACTTCGAGAGGAATGGTCGTACAAAAAAAAACAAAAGAAGGAACTGTAGCTCCCTGTACCTTTATCTTGTTATTGGATTATTACTTTGAAATGTTGTAACGTCATAAGTTTTTGAGTAATATTAGGAAAACCAAAAACAACAAAATTTTCAAATAAATTTTTAAGCCTATTTTTTCCCAGATCTTGATACGTCTACTAATCATGGAGATACCGACCCCCAAATAAAAAAGATCGTTTTGTCTATAATTATCGATATCTCGACAATCAATAATCACACAAAAAGTTAACGATGGGTTTCGAAAACCTGAATGATTTCCCGTCAACGCCTGTTCATTGCTTTTTTGGAAAAAAAAAATTTTTCTACTTGTCACATGAATTTGAAAATGCAACGAAAAAGGGGTTCCGGTTTTCGAACATCAAGCGCTGGATTGAACGAGAATTAAGAATGTTAAGTGTGCCTTTAGCAGTTCAATATGTTCACATGAACCCTATCAAAAGCCAAATCAATCCAGCCAGCCGTTTTTTCGTTTCACTCGATCGAGTTTTTGAAATAATTAAAAGATCACGTTTGTTGCTCTGAAAAGCTCATTACCTTTTAAACACGAGAAAGAAAGTTTTTCCAAGCTTTTCCACAATTTTATTGTAGATTTTGCTGAAATATTAAAAAAAAATATGTAAAAAAAATTCACATAGGAACTCGCATTATTAAACAGAAATTTTTCAAAATCTTCATGCTTTCAACAAAAAAACACACACACAAACAATGAACCGAAAATCCGACAGTGCAACCTCAACGTGGTAGGCTTTGGATAACGCTAATGGCGTCGGTTATTATCTTAAACTTTTAAAATTTATACTTTATGAAAATGAAAGCAATATCTCCAATAAAATTATCGAAGTTTCACCAACAATAATTTTGAAACTGATTACAAGTTCATACAAATAACCAGAAAGACAAAAAGAGTTATCTTAATTCGAAAGAAACCGCAATTATTGCCAACGCCCTTAGTTCCAGATGTGATTAGGAAGACTCGGTAATTCCCCAGGCAAAGAAATTACTGGGTCTATGCTTGCGTTGCATGGGTACCAGCAGAATGAATTTTTTCCCATGGAGGGAAAACAAAAATTTTCGAAAAACGATAAGGTGCAGGCGACATTAGTTTTTCCTTTCTTACTATTTCTTTTCTTCATATTTAGTGGGCGCCTGCAGACTTTGTTCTCAGGTGAGAGAGGGCAAAGGAAAAATGATAAAGTTTTCACGGCAACTGTCTTCGAAGCAAACCACATTCCATGAAACAATGGTAGCATTCACCGGACGAAGATTCCGCTACCGCTACCTAGCATGAATTGAAAGCGCTTCTAGAAACGCCCACTGCTCCAGAACTTGTTGAGTTTGTAGCGCATGTGCCACCGGACGGTTCCGCACCGCAACAGTTGCACAACTGTTACGTTAAGTGAATGCGGCCATTTTTAACAGAAGAATAATAAATAAATATTATGAAGAAATGAGTGGAATAAATATGAAAATTGCTAATAAATGAAGACAAATCAACGAGTAATAACAAAATAAAAACGAATATACACACAAGCTTCATAACTGAAATTCATAAAAGTAAAATATGAATAATAACAGACCTCGAAATCCGAATTTGAATACTTCTATCTCTCGAATGGGAATAAACATTAGAAGATTCTATATTTATCCCTTTCTCGAAAAAAATATCCTTGTTGGAGAATGGACAATAATTATTGAAATCTGGGAGTACCCGCACTTGCCACATGAAGAAATCAAAGAAGCCTCCTAAAAAAACAGTCAATAAAACGATCATCTTGTAACGATTCAAGAGAATGCCGACACGCATGGGGTATTTTATGAATTTACGACTTCTTTAGGGGCGCGTTGAGCAGTTTTGGGTAAACAAAATTTATAGAATTCATCGTCACCGAAAACTTTCCATGATTTTTGTTCAACCAGAAATTGCTCAACGTGCCACATCAGGGAAATATCAATTCATAAAAAACCTCTGCCAATTACATAATAGCTGAGTATAGACTTTACCTCGACATTACCTATCAAGTACCCGGAACATGCTCCGTGGTCAAGATACCAGCCAAAATTAAATACCTACTTACGTAGATATATCGAAAGAGAGACCTGGAACAATTCTGAGGCAGCATTTTCTAGAGCTGATTTGCAATGAGAAATTCGACGAAGAGTTATACACCCATGCCTCTAAAGATGAACAGGGTATAGCATGCTCAATCATCGATAACTCGAATAATTCGGTATCTTTCAAGCTACTACCTAGCAGCAGCATTCACAACGGCGAATTCTTCGCAATCTACAAAGCTCTCAGCAGTTCATTGGACCCGGGTCGCAAGATCACCGTACTCACAGACTCTCTGTCTTCAATTCAATAGAGTCCATAGCCAACATCTACTCGAAGAATCCACTGGCACAACAAATCTAAGGGAGATGCCATACCCTTAATATCAACGAGAATATTCCCATCTCCATAATCTGGATACCCTTCCATGTTGGCATATCAGGAAATGAAGCTGCAGAGCAGTTTGCAAATAAAGCACGAACCTCCGACCTCCCGATGACCCATATTCATCAGCTTCACACAGATCTCAAAATAGCCATAAGGCTCAGATCCTTACAAGACTGGCAAGCCCAATGGGACAGAACCAACACTGCATTACACAGTATTCAAACTAAAATCAACAACGCACCACAAATACACTTGATTAGAAAAGACAAAACTGTGGCTAGAAGGCTCCGAATAGGCCACACCAGGCTAACCCACAGCTACCTGTTGACCTCAGATGATGAACCCAAATGCGAATACTGTCATAACACTCGTCTAACTGTTGAACACCTGCTATCACGCTGGCCACACTATGAAGGAAAGCGCCGCCACTTCAAATTGAAAGAGACCTCAAGGGCATCCTAAACTCGGACAATCAAACTAAAATAGCCCTCAAATTATTCGAAGAATGTCAATTTTTCAGTCACATGTGAACTTTCTCTTTTTCATTGTAATATTAGATACTATGCCTCGATATCTTAAATATCATCCAATTTTGTACCTGACATGTCTGTATATAAAATATGTATAATGTACCTCGTGTCAATTTAAATAAAAAAAGGAATTCTTCATTTTCTAGATTCCTGGATCCATTTCAATTATAATGCTTTTTGACGTCCTAATTTCCCTCAGTTTCAATGAATGATTAAACGACAATTTCTTACTTATTCATCGAAACCGCGTTGGAACTTTGCTATTTGTATTCCGAAATTTCGTTTCTATAACTTGATATTGAAAGTTCAAGCGACACTTAGGAATTCGCACCGTTTGTTTGGAACCTTATGAGTTGAAAAGGAAATTAAGATGTGAAATGAATTATTATTATTGGAGACGGACTGGTCGAGTGCAGTAATACGGATTTATTCAATGTAGGTACAATTAGCTTGAACTGAATTAAATTTGTGTGTTCGTATTCAGAAAAGTTCGTACAGGGATTTGTTTGAACTTTCATTTATGGTGTTTAGCGGATTTACTTGATGATTTATCAAAGGGATCAGTTCATAAAATTTTATTACTTTGATATGGGCTGTGCCTAGGAACTTCATTCACAAGGCAGTGACAGATATTTAAAGTACCTAGTTAATATGAACACATAATTTTTCTAAATGTTACAGCTTCTCTGTTTTAGGTGATTTAAATACATTTTATAATAAATATAGGTGAAGTACCTCTTCCAATACGGTAGGAATTGAATCAAGTTATTTCATATTTGGAACGAAATATTTCATATATTTTCTATAACATACATAGATCGAAAAAACTGAAAGAAGGCAGTGGCTTCAGCCACTGGACTAGGTACTAATTAATTCGACCAGGATTTAGAGTCGAAATCTCATCATTTGTTATATTTGGGACTATCATTAAAGTGAAGCAGAGAAATAGGCCAACATTGTCAGCCTCCACTTACTCTTCAGAAACATGTGGATAAAAAACAGATTTTGACATATAAAAGCGTTGAATGAATTAAATAATTTTTTTTTCAAATATAAATAAAAATTGAAAGGTTGAAATATGTTACTTGATTATTGATTTTCCGAAATTTTTCGCTCCAATAGGGAATATGTCCTTCAACCCCTTGGCTGCAACCCTACAAAACTTCTGTCGAAAGGAAATTTCCTTGTTCATGTTTTAATGAAAAATTTTCTTGTTATCTTTGCAATGAACTAGACTCAAAATTTTTTTCTGCTTTCAAATGAGCTCACACATAACTTATTTTTACATTTGAATGAAGAATGAAATTCTTAAGTATAAAGTAGGGGTGCAACAAAAAATATGAAGAGCAATATTCCATTTTATCGCTGAAAATGAGGAAAGTTCACAATTGATTAACCAAGAACCAATGTTTTCATTCCGAGATATTGGTTGAAAAAATATTCATTTTATTTCAGTCAGACCCTCTACTACATTGCTTCGAACACCGTGTTAGATGCTCAAAAAGTGAACAAGAGAACAAACAGAAAATGGTATGAGGATTTTATTTTTCATGACAGCTGAAGAGAATCTAGTTGTTGAATATGTTCCCCAAAACCACAATAAACTTCTGAAATATTCTATCATAGCTATTGTATCATACTTGATATATCTATAATTTTGCTATTGCCTACACAAGGATGAAGATAACGCAACAAGGTGCAAATCGCCTGGAACATCATAAGAAGCTCAACAGAAATGTAAGAACTATCTGCATCATGAGGAACGTGAAGAATTTTCTTGTGCTTGCTTACTTTGGGCATGACATCCTACAGATGTCCGCGATTCAAAAGAAAAAACTAATTGCATTTGTGAAAACTGAAGTAGGGATCTCAGAGAATAATTTGAAACAAAACTTTTTAATAATACGTAATATATTCTCGAGAATTGAATAATACCAGAAAAAAATTGTTCTTTGGCCAATTTTTAGATTTTCTTTAAGAACAGCTATATTCAGCTAGGCTGGACTTTTCATCAACCACATCTGGATTTCAACATTCAATAAATTTTACATGAGATTGAGTTTTTATAGGGGACTCTGGTCAGTTTGTTCAGCTGTGACTTGTCTTCTACTCTTACCCATGGTTTTGAGTTTTCCATGGAACTGATTTACGAAAGTGATATTAGTCTATCGCTTTGCTTGACAAGTTGAAGTATGGACGTGCAGATCGAAGAATTTTCTCGAATGACCGCGATTTTGATCAATGAGCAAATGAGCGTTAAATATTCGTCTTATTGTAGAAATCGATCACCAAACAGGAAATCGATTGTAATGGCTCCTTTATTTGATCCATGAGCACCCAGTGTAAACCATTGTATTATTTGGCAATTATTTTCTTCCTCTTAGGTGCGGTTTGTCTTTGTATCAACGTTGATCAATATAATTCGTAGGTATAACATGTCGAACATAATAAAAGTTGTTTATTTTGAAAGCGTTACGTTTTCACTCTATTGACCTTTGTCGTTACGGTCTTTCTCCTATTTGAAATGGTTACAAGCTGGACGAATCAATGCATAAAAATCAGTCAGAGCCACATTCACTAAATGAACATTTAAACTCAGATCAACTCCCCAATGAGGGATATTCGAGCAAAAAAATTGAGATAAAAAACGTAAAGACACCGTCTCGAGGTAAGTCCAAATTTTCTATACGGAATAAAGCTCCTACTCTACAAATCCATGAATCTCTCATGTACCTATAGATCAAATAAAAGAACAATCCAAAAATTCTCCTTTATTCGCAAGGCCGTTTCATTCCCAGAATTGGCAGAATCGGAAGTGAATCGAACGACTTGAACACACTTAGGAGGTCAATAGATAGTAAAAATGAACACCCCATTCATGGGGTATGATTAGAATAAGTGAGTAACGGAGCAGTGGAGACCTATAGTTTGTAGATTCATGTTTCTATTCCAATCTAGGCTATAGAAGCGTGACTTCATTCAGACGGCATTCGTATCAACTTCAAAAACGAGCGGTTGCTGTTTGCCCGATTGAATAATAAAAGAATGTGGAGATTAATGTTTGTTGGGGAAGCAGGCAAGAAGAGGTTCAGATGATATTTCGCACACCATTTGTGTCCTTTGGCCTTGCATTCTCCTGCATGATATTCATGTCACTGATGAGCATTAATAAGAGTGAAACCCGTCTGTTCATGCTCTGCTTCAGTGAATCTGCTAACTAAGTCACCACTAGTTCATGACTTTTTCAATGGATGTTGTTAATTACTCATGGAAGTCTTTCTATTTTGACATATTTTCTCGATACTTTTCTATTGGTAAATTTATATTCTGATGAATGAACAAAAAAATAAATCAATTGAAATTCTCTTCCGTAGAATTGCTACGGGATTTTGTGAAAAAACTTCTATAATCAACACTGAAAAACATCATTTTGATTTTTTTCATTGTTCATTGTGTGTCGTAAAAAGGCGTCTCTATCTGAGTAATTTCCAAAGACGGTAAGAGAATTGAGTTAATCTACAGTAGAAAAGGAGAAAACGCAATTTCACAATGTTAAATTCGTTTACCTCACACAACCATCGTGTAGTACAAATGTGGTACGACAGAACTCCAAAACATACTTCGCAGTAACATGCAGAGTTACCCAGTAATCTTGCAAATATGATGCAAAACAAGCAAATCGCATAAGAGAAAAATAATCACCGCACACAGTACAGGAATTTCACTGTTTCGATTCTGAATAGATTCTGGTTTTATTCAAACCTTCAATGTATATTTTTCTTCTATGATCGAAAGCCTGATTTAGATATTTCCCTTTTCATTTTCATTGTGACATCGCATGTTTTCTCCTTCTACTAAATTCTTCTCAATGTTAAGATATATGACGTGCAGTAGTACCGAATAATCGAATCTTATTGTCTCCTCAACTTCCGCACCCTCACAACTAGGGCTCTCGACCAAATTCCTTCTGGAGTGCATGCTGTTGCATCGTCTATGGGAAGGTTGAATCAAGAAACTTTGATGGAAGGATCAGTAATAAAATCTTTGTTGAAAAAATTGAGTGCATTCTATTCAGATTGTCAAATTTCCTTGTCGCTTCTATTCAAATTCAATAAAAAAATGTCCAAAATGGTTTACGCTACTTCAATCTGGGGACCTTATTAACTGGAATATAGGAGAGTAGAATTAAATTTGTTTCAAAAATTTAAAGTTGGCTCTGCGAATATTGGGAGGTACAATATTTTAGAGGACTGGTAACCAAGGAGTAGGTGAAGGTCTGATAGTACCAGAGATAATCCTCATAGGAAAATTTAGTTGGGCATCGATTTTTTTCACATGAACACTGTTCAACCAAACAGGACAACAATATTCAGCAGCAGTTGCTGCATTGGCGTCCCATGAAGTACCTCTTCAAAATATGCTTTATTCTTCTGAATTTCTGAAACTATTGATATTTCTTAGAAATCTTCGTTACTTGACGATTAATTATGATCAGAAGACATGTCTCATATTTACGAGATGTTGCTTCAACCTCGGAACAATTGGAACCAGTTCGCCCCTAGCCCACTCCACCCGGCAACTGCAAAGCCTTACACTGCTCTAACACCTAAATATTTTTTGCATCACAATTACAATAACAATTATTATTATTATACGTATACTTTTAATAGTATTTCAGTGATCAGCTCTCATAAGAGTCTCAACATTTGGGACCTAATACAACTGAACATACTTACAAGTATTACGAGGGTGGTTGTGCACACCAAGAGATTAAATTAAATTGAAAAATTTGAATACTTCGGTGTGAAATTGTTTTATTTGTCGAAAACCGAGCGCTTTCGGCCTAATTAAAAGGCCATCTTCAGGGTTTTCCCGTTCAAGAAACCATCACAAACATACAGGCGAAAACGGTCATCACAGCATTTAACGGACAAGATTCACAAAAGGGTGAATTTAAGACACTCTAAACTGTTGTTTTCACTATTTTATATTCGGAACCGATAATTTTAGAGTGTCTTAAATTCACCCTTTTGTGAATCTTGTCCGTTAAATGCTGCGATGACAGTTTTCGCCTGTATGTTTGTGATGGTTTCTTGGACGGGAAAACCCTGAAGATGGCCTTTTCATTAGGCCGAAAGCGCTCGGTTTTCGACAAATAAAACAATTTCACACCGAAGTACTCAAATTTATTAATTTAATTTAATACCTACATGTATTATAATTGGATTCATAGAAAAACGATAGCTGCTGAAAAAAAAATTGTTTGATTTTGTTTCCAATTGAATTCGATTTATTTAGTTTCATAAACTCTGGATATTCCTTCAGATTCCTAGAAGGATTTACGCTAGATATTTATGTTATTTGAGAAATGAGTTTGTTAATTGAAAATCATAATTTGTAGGAATAATAGCTGAAAAAATTCAAGCAATGCATGATACACAATAGCAAGTTGTAAACCTCATCTTTCTTCTAAATATTCACCAGAAATTTGGGTAAATACGTCCAACAATGAGAAATCGCTATGTTGCTAATTTCACGAATACTAGAAAAGAAAATGGTGCTTGCTGAAGAAACATTTCTCGATGAATGAAAACACATTTCAACTGTAAACTCGTGAGTTTATTATGCTTGATAGCACCTTCTAGGTCGCGATATTTTTAGGTAGGTACTAATACTTGAAATCAAAATTGGAATACCTACCCGTAGCCACAAGTTCAAAGACTTCAAGAATGTTTTCCTATTCAACGTTATTTTTCCTAGAAACTATATGACGGGTAATTTGGTATAAAAACTTTCTATTTCAGCGATCGGTAGAATGGTATCTTCTCAACATTGAGTTTGTGAACGATGGATTGTAATTAACTTGGCAAAGAAGAGGAGTGACTCGCCACCATGGGCGTCAGATTGAACCTTTCAGTTTGTGAAACTGAGAAAACAATCAAATGCATTCTACTATTTCCAGTAGAAAATAAATCAACAACAATATTTCAATATTTGTCTGGTTTCAAATCGGAAATAGAAAACTACAGTTGGAAAAGCCGACCCGAACAACTTCGTCTGCCCGAATCAGTTATTATAATTGTTATTATTATTATTACTATTTTATTAAAAAATACTAGAAATTTTGAGAGAACATAGAACCCGATTGGATGGCTAACTATGTACCAGATCAAATTGTATTTTCGAACTGATTAAACAAAATCGTTATGAGGAATAAAATGAAATTCGGAGTTTCGGTGATTTATTTCACCCTCCTCAGGTTACAACGAAAACAAACAAGTATAAGAGCCGATCAGAGGAAAAGTGGTATTAGTCACAAATTTCGAATTTTTGAGTTATACCGATTTTTAGGTACGAGAGGTTGCATATTATCTTCTAATAAGTGGTATAAGTATACCACTTATTACTTACCAAGTATGTAACAATCTTTTCCATACCTATCAATTTCATCAATCAATTTCAACTTGAAACCTAAATTTCCGAACATTTCACTTGATTGCAGTTCTTAATTTCTTAATTTCACATTTCCTCTGAGCCACTCATATAATGATTGTTAGGTATGAAAAGTTGAAAATACTCAAAATATTTGTATATGAAATAATCGCAATTAAAAACGAAATACAAACAATTCCCCGTTGGGAGACTGACTAGATTAATTTTCAAATATTTTTCTTAAGTTCCTACCAGTAAATTCCTATATTCTCTAAGGAAAGAATTGTGAAAATTGGGTAATACGAATAAAATAAAAAAAAAAATTCCCAGAGGGTTCACTTTGTAAGTACTGGATCGATTTTCCTGGATTCAATAAGCGATTCATAATGTAATAAATCTAAATGATGGGAAGTGGGCGAATTTCTGATAACATTCCGACATATGGATTGTCCACGGGAACAAAAGTCGAAAATACACAAATTAGGGAATATCTTCATCTACTTGTTAACTATTTTTATATACAGGGTGTCCAGGGAATAACTGTACATACTCTTACCAGAGGTAGAGTTAGACTAGGTGATTACTGATTGACTATAAAAAATTAATTTCGGGATTTCCCTAGAAAGCTACAGGGTGTTTTTCCAACTTCATGGAAATACTTAGACCATCGTAAAATCCAAACTAATTGACGGATATTATTGAAACTTGGGAGGTTATTGGCACATGCTAAGGTCGAGTCAGAAAGATATCAATTATTCCATTATTCCAGGGCTGGACTCATTAATCTTCATTTAAAGTGTTCGTGGTAAAACAAACACTTTGTATTTCGAATTACAAATAATTGATTCGCTTTTTAGAAAGAAGCTAAATTATGCTTCAATTTGTGATATCGCTTAAAGTTGTCACATCAACAATTATTTTTTATGAATTTTTGAATTTGGATAAAGTTCGAAAAATTGAATTTTTTACCATGAAGAGAACTGAAAATCTCATGTTTGAATTTGAAATGCGTAAGTATTAGTAAAAAATTTTCAAAAGAGTTCAGAGCTTTAATAAGCACATTCCAAAACGAAACAATAACAAATGAAAAAAAAACCTGAAATACAGTAAAGTGTACCTAATAAGAATGAAAATAGGAACGATGAATTGCTGAGTCAACGTTATTTCAGAAGTTTGAAATGAAAACCATTAGCTTGTATACATTTCTCTTGCCGAATGTTCAAATTGGATACAGCCTCGCGAACCATATCGCCATTATTTTTTAAACATCGCAACGGTTGATATTTCTTTTCATCACCTGTTCTCTTGTCTGGATTTCTTCAGAATATATCATATCCCCCAATTTTACCCATAAAAAATAGCGGGTTGAAATCTGGAGGAACTCCTCGATTTACTAATTCAGTTAGAGGTTCTTACATTGGAAGAAGTGTCACTTTGGTCTATATCTTTGTTATCGAACACCTGGTATACATACGAATAATTTTGAAATATGCTTATGTATTCCCTATACACTTCACAATTTTTTTTTTCGAAATATACCTTCATTTACTCCATCGCAAAGAGATCCGCGTCTGGGCTGGCCACCCAGTATATCAACAAGTTATTACAGCCTTCCAGTTCAGGTGAATTAATTCAATTTTTCGAACCTTCTCCAAATTCAAAAATTCATAGATGAATAGAATAGAATAGAATAATTATAGATGTGACAACTTCAAGCGATACCATAATTTGAAGCATAATTCAGCTTCTTTCTAAAAAGCGAATCAATTATTTGTAATTCGAAATATAAAATGTTTGTTTTACCCTGAACACTTTAAATGAAGATTTATAAGTCCGGCCCTGGAATAATGAAATAATTGATATCTTTCTGACTCGACCTTAGCATGTGACAATAACTTCCCAAGTTTCAATAATATCCGTCAATAAGTTTGGATTTTATGATGGTCTAAGTATTTCCATGAAGTTGGAAAATCACCCTGTAGCCTTCTAGGGAAATCCAAAAATTAATTTTTCATAGTCAATCAGTAATCACCTAGTCCAACTCTATCTCTGGTAAGAGTATGTACAGTTATTCCCCGGACACCCTGTATAACAATCCATTGTCAGAATGTTATCAGAAATTCGCACACTTTCCACCATTTCGTCGCTGTAGAACTCCGAATTTTATGTTGTTCCTGATACCGAGATTAGTTTCATCAATTGAAATATAGAAGGAACGAGAAAAGTCCATCAACATTGTATTTCGAACAATCGGTGAATATAGGTCCAACCAATACCTAAATAACTGAAACTACAATTCTATTATCAGTAGTAATAACCCAAGGACATTGATAATGGAAAAAAATTTATGCCAGATTTGGAAAGCTCGTTGGTTGAAAACAGTTGAAAACTGTTGCCTAAAACAGGGACGGGCCGAAGCCAAATTTTTGGGGGGGAAAAACATCGAAAAATTTTCAACTGGACATTCAAATGACAGGAAACTTTTCTATTTGATTCATTCTCATATAACGAAGTCATCGAAAAGCAACCATTATTTTCAACTAGGATTCATGGATCATCGTCCGTTTCATCATTTTCCCTCTCAAGAGTTACAAATTCAATAATCTCACTTTTTCAGACGATATTTTCTAACATGAAATATGAACAATTTCCTTTTAGGTTTTTCCCTCGAAATTCATCTGTATTGGATTCATTCAGATTTTTCCTGATAAATTTTATCGTTAATTTTCTTTATTTTTCCTACAGCTTTCTCCAGCTATGAACTAGATACGCATTCTCTTCAGAATGCTGTTATTTCCGGAGACTCATGAGTTTTAAATCGAAATTAATATTTCTGTTATCGAAAATTTTTAATATTTAGGTAATATTTATTTCCGGAGACTCATGAGTTTTAAATCGAAATTAATATTTCTGTTATCGAAAATTTTTAATATTTAGGTAATTACTCGCTAGAATCGTACTAGTACTCACTAGAATGGAACTAGTACCCGCTAGAATCGAACTAGCTTCTGAAAAAAAATGTTTTTTGAGGGCAGTTATAGATTGTCCCGCAAAATAGCTACGCAGAATTCACCATTAATTATTTTGTTCCCATGGCAGTTTTTTGAAATTTTTTTTCAGCACTCGCCAGCACTTCACTAATATCAACTTCCTTCAAGATTTCAATGAAGAACTCCGATTTGATTGGGCAGCATCAAGTTTGCTCGGAAAATTCAACTGCAAATTTTTCCACTCCTGGGTGCGATTTTCAAATTTTTTCTTCAGTACTCGCCAGCACTCAGCTAGCATTGAGTTTCTTCAAGCTCTCGATGAAAAATGCTGGTATTTTCGGGCTGCATACAAGTTGGCCCGGAAAATTGAATTTTCATTTTTACGAGTACCGTCGAAGATTTTCCAGTTTTTCTTCCAGCACTCGCCAGCACTTACCTAGCATTAGCAATAAACAAAAAATTTGGTAAAAATGCCACAACTACTGGGCCAACTTGACGGACCTCATATATTTGCATCCTCACTGCTTCATATTGGATTCGTGCAGCAGAAAGTGCGCGAAAACCAGGGTCGTGCTCAAAGTGCATCACGTTTAACTGTTCAACCCACACCAGATATACGAATCCTCGTAAATAAATTGAATTAACACTCCGAACGGTTATATAAAATTCAGAATTCAAGGAGAGTTCTTGAAAGTAGACTGAAGAGTAGTTTCTAGTCATTGCCACGGTGAAGATGGTGGGTAACAACCTTCCACCAAGGTCATTAAGGAGTAGAATTCGAAATAGTCTTGAAAATATTATTAATAGAAATGAATTTTCTCATCTAGAAGTATTGAAATACCATGAAATCCAAGTTTAAATTCTGAATCAACCAACATATTACCTAGTGTTCCTCAAAGTCGGCATGATAAAGATTGATTATACTTGATTGGACAATAAGAATTTGGGAAAAACTGCTGCTTTTCATCACGTATATCGTGATGAAATGTACCTACTCTCAGAGGTTGGATAGTAAAAACAGGCGACTTTGAAATAGTTCAATGAGTTCAATGATTACCTACTTTTTCAATGAAGCATCGATCTTCATCAACTCGAAAAGTTTTCTACTTCCCCTGAATAGTGAAAAGTGCCCGATAATACAAATATATATTACCATACATAGTTAATTCTGATGGACCCTAAATATTTCATACAAAAAAAAAAGATACTTGGTCGTTTCCTCAACTATTTCACTGATAGGTACGTATATCTCATTTGGCATCATCAGTATCCCATACTGTTTAGGAACAAAATCTATATGAAAAAACTTATCTTCTTGAAACAAATAGTTCAGGCCTACTACGTGAAATGTTACTAGTAGTGACATCTAGTAGCGTCAAGAGAAAAATTTGACATCTCCAATCACATGCTAAAAAGAACTGCGTACATTCTCTTGAAATATGGAAGTTTTTTATGAAGATTTTGTCCCCGAGCGGTATGGGGTAATGATGATGCCAAATAAGGCTTAGTTAAGTCTAGTTTAGTCTCTTGTTCCTTGTGCCCCCTGACAGAGCTGAGAACGGTATATCTCTCATTTTCCTCTCAGTGACAAAATCTGATATCATTTCTCCAACCTCATGATAAAAGATCTGTGAGCCTTGAAAATGGTATTCATTTCGATGATTACTATTTTGAATTAATCTATGTTCAAAAAAAAAATATTTTTCATACAATTTATATACCAGTTGAGGGATATGGGATACTTATGAGGCCACATAAAGCCGAAACCGGTATATATCTGGAGAAGCTCTAATTAGATATGATTTTTCCGAGGATTTTTCCCATTGAAATTCCAATAAAATCTTTCAAAGGCGTTAATATTCAATATACAGAATCTTTGAGCTATTTCAAAAAACAAATTTGAAATAAAACACCTTACCATGGGATTGAAATTCTTCCAATTAAACTTCCATTATCTAACTGGGTGCAAAATTTTACGCTCTTATAGCAAGGCTGGATTGAGACTACTCGGCAGGCTTGGCATTATATATTTTTTCGCCCCCCCCCACATTAAAAAATGATCATTTAATGAAAAACGAAAAGAGATTCGCCCCCAATTCAGAATTCGCCCTGGGCAATTGTCGTTTTTGCCCTGGAGTTAACCTGGCCCTGTCCTATAGTTAGTACCTGTATTGGAATTTTAAAACTCTCATATTGGAATATGTTTCCTCATAATTAATATGCCCCCTTAAAGAAATCGATGTAGTTCTCCCATAAGCAACATATACCTACATACCTATTCCATAGTGATAATTCGCATATCAAATAATGGGATATTCAAAAAATATTGGAAACCAGTCGGCTCAGTTCGAAGAAACCCCTTTCTAAAGTAGTGTATTGTCATATCCAGATAAATGTTCATATCTCTGGAACATGATCGGGTTTCATCCAGTAGGTATAGCTGAAAAAGTATCAACTCATTTGAAATGAGTAATGTCCATCAGCAAATTTTATGTCATAAGATTTGCTATAAAAACGAGTAATTATAATATAACCAGATCGTCCATTCATCATTCCTTTGGGTCAAGAGCGAATGAGTATTAGTGAACGAGGATCATATGACCCAGCGAAAGACGCTCTTTTACCTTGATAATTTTGATCGTCCTTTCGATTTTCGATCGGAAAAGGAAAAATCTAATGATTCCATGTCGAGTAGCCTTCTTTGAAATCATTAATTGGTAGACAATTGACCATCCTTACGAGAAGAGATGCTTGAAATTCTAATGTAATTTAATTGAATGGCGATTTAATTGCGGGTATCAATAGAGTAGGTAAGTGTTCGCTGCAATGTCAACAAAGCGTAAATTCGCAAAGGTGAAGGCACCTACTCATAATATGCGCACGACTCATTTCGAGATTTCCTTGTACATTTTTTGATGAGCACTTGGTTATAACAAAGAATTTTCTTAACTCATTGTATTGAAGTGTTGAGCTCTTAGTTCAGTTTCAAAAAAACGTTCACAGGCCATTGTCGGATTTTTTTTATAAATCAATGTCAAGAATTCTGAATGTTGGGAGTTTAAACTGACTGCAGGATTCAACATTTTGGTGGGGCCAAAAATATGGTTTTATCGAGATATCTGTAAAATTTCTTATATGTATATGTACCTATATAATGTTTTTTGGAAATCAAACAAGATCTGTTTCTCATCTGATATGAGGGGACAATTATTAAATTCAATCAATTATACAACTTCAACTCTGAAAAAAATACATTTGTAGTCCTTTTTCCAACAATTGTTCGAAAATACAACAAAATGCGAATATTCAGAAAGTGTGAACTTCCTCACATCTTCCCTCTTTGAAGTGAATTTTCTAGAATTTTTAATTTTTGGAATAAGTTTTGTGACATGAAAAAATCGATTCTGTTTTCTCATGTTCTGTGTCGATTTTAAATGGAATTCGAAATTTTTCCCTAGGTGATAGAAAGATTATTCCTTTCTTTTCAATCGGTTCTCATTTTGAATATAGACTAAGGCACCAACTTTGGAGTTCACCTAATCCTATCTATGTGCATCAAATAAATTCAAAATTACGGATTCCTGCGAAGCTAGACAGACTTATGACAACTCAAGATAGGTTGGCTTCACACACCGGTTTCTGGTCGGCCGGTTTCATGTCGGTCGTCCAAATTGCACACTGATTGGTAAATGGGACCTTGCACTCACGCCTGCACCAATCAGCGTGCAATGACCGGCATGAAACCGGCCGACCAAAAAGCGGAGTGTGTATGTGAATTTAGCGTTAGGTGGCGTATGTGTCGTACCATAAAGTACATTTGAAAGATCGTTCATGAAACGTGAAAATAATCACACACGTACCTAATTTTATGAAAATCGATCCGGTGTAAATATTGTGTGGGTATGTAGTACCTTTACACTATGAGTGAGTTGAATAAATATAAGAATATAAGATATAACAAGTATATTTTTTGAATGAACAACTGGCTTTGTACGGGGAGTACGGTTCATCCCTATATAACGAAGAAATAAGAAAAACTATCGATTTTTCATGAAAAAGCACGGTACTTTCCGGATTTTACGGGCGACACTGTGTAAACTATAAGAAAAAAAAAACATGGCATTAAGAGAGTCTTCCGGGCTTATTGGCCGTGGTCTATTAGGAATTATTTCACCTAACGTTTCGCCCACAACTGCGGTAGGCATCTTCAGAGGATTCTTGGTCTTAGATTGTAACTCGACCGCTGAATTTCCGAAAGTGTTGCTGGATTCGATCCGTTGGCCCCACTTATACCCTGATCATTGGCGGGAGAAGGTAGTGGGTTTACGCGCGCGATGTTGATTGGTCCATCGCTTCCAATTCGTATTGGCTTGATTTTAGTCTTTTCCAACACCGGCAACCATGCGCTATGTACCAAAGGAGTTTCTTCTCTTCTGTTCATATTGTTCTTATGTTTATATATCTCAATGGCTTCCATGTTCATCCTAGGATAGAAACTTTTGATGTTTGAAATAGCTTCTGCCTTTGAGAAAACAATATTGTGTCCATCTGTCAGAGCATGTTCCGCTAGTGCGGATTTTTCTGTCTGATTGAGTCGACAGCATCGTTCATGCTCCTTAATTCTCGTATTGATACTTCGCTTCGTTGTACCAATGTAGACTTTGCCGCAGTCACAAGGTATCCTGTAAATACCGGGTTGAGAGAGTGGGTCGACTTTGTCTTTGGTAGTTCTGATCATTTGGCCAAGTTTTTGAGCTGGCTTATAGACAGTCTCTATATTGTGGCCCTTTAGTATTCTACCAATTCTATCGGTGACCTTGGGGATGTATGGTAAGATAGCTCTTCCATTGGGGGTGAGTTGTGATGTGTTATCATCACGTGTGGAAAGTCTTGGTCTTATTGCCCTCTGAATTTCCCTAGCATTATATCCGTTAGCGACGAATGCATGCTGTAGATGTTCAAGTTCATCCTCCAGAAATTCCGGCTCGCACAATCGTCGGGCTCTATCTACGAGTGTTTTTATAACTCCTCGTTTCTGTTGCGGATGATGATTGGACTGCTTGTGTAGATATCTGTCAGTGTGGGTTGGTTTTCTATAAACCCTGTGTCCTAGCTTTCCATTAGGCTTTCTAGTAACCAAGACGTCTAGAAAGGGTAGAGCACCATCCTTTTCAATTTCCATAGTGAATTGAATATTTGGGTGCCTACTGTTAAGATGGGATAGGAAAGCATCCAATTCTTCAAGTCCATGACTCCAGACGACAAAAGTATCATCCACATAACGTAGCCATGTGGACGGTCTCTTAGTTGCCGCTTCAATTGCACTTTGTTCGAATTTCTCCATGAAGAAATTTGCAATTGCAGGACTTAGAGGGTTCCCCATGGCGCAGCCATCTATTTGCTCATAGAATTCGCCTTTCCACTGAAAATAGCTGGATGACAGGCAAAGTTCGAAGAGCTTTGTTATGTCATTCGGGAATAACTCAGACACGTAGTTAAGCGATTCCCTGATGGGAACTAGTGTGAACAAAGACACAACATCAAAACTAACGAGTCGGTCATTCGGTCCCAACTGAATGTTCTGCAGTTTTTCTACAAACTGGGTAGAGTCCTTGACGAAAGTGTCCGTGTTTCCCACATGAGGTCTCAACATAGTTGTTAAAACTTTGGCTAAGTCGTATGTTGGTGAATCGAGTGTACTAACGATAGGTCTCAATGGGACATTATCCTTGTGAATTTTCGGAAGTCCGTATATACGCGGAGCCCTTGCTTCACTCTTACAAATCCTCTTTTTAAGTTCCTCATCGAGAAAAGAAACTTTTATAAGAGCCTTTGCTTGTCTGAGCCTGGACGAGGTAGGATCTCTTTTAAGTTTCCTGTAGTTTGAGGGGTCTAACAACGCCCTCATTTTGGAATCATAGTCAGAGGTGTCCATCACTACCGTCGCGTTTCCTTTGTCAGCTGGAAGGATCACAATGGATGTATCTTCATTGAGACTCTTTATGGCTTGGTGTTCCCTGAAATTTATATTATTTTTTGGTGGTTTAGCCTTCCTGATGATTCTTGAAGCTTCAGTCCTCACTTCTTCAGCCGTAGCCTCAGGTAAGGATCGAATTGCTGCCTCAACATTGGCTATTATATTCTCTACAGGAATTTGTTTCGTTCGAATGGAGAAATTGTTTCCCTTTTCAAGGATGGATTTTCTCCTCTTGTGTTAATGTCCTCTTGGACAAGTTAACAACAGTTTCTTTCCTGTTCGGAACTGAAGAAACAGATAATTCCTGCAACCGTGAGAATTTATTTTTGAGGCGTATAGTATTAGTGTACATTCGCCCCTCCATGGATTTCTGGGTTATGTTATCGACAGAAGTCCAGTCTGTTGGTGTTAAGGTTCCTACTAGATCATTCTGTATTTGTCCGATTTCCTCATCGATACTGACAAGTTTCTGACGAGAATAACGGATTCTCTCCCTTAACAAAGCACACTCGGCTCGATTATATATCCTATGTGCCTGAGCACTCAGAAAAAGCCGTCTAAAGCGTACGAAGTTGGGCACAACATTCGAATCCCGACAACGTTTCAGAAATGTGAGGGTGCAAAGTTGGTCTGCCTTTCTCTTCCTCAACAAGTCCAATCGTCGAATGGAACTGTATGCTACCTCCCCGTAGAGGCGTTTAATAAATAGTTTCAGGCTTTCACGACCGGATATATTGACATTAAGAGAGTCTTCCGGGATTATTGGCCGTGGTCTATTAGGAATTATTTCACCTAACGTTTCGCCCCACAACTGCGGTAGGCATCTTCAGAGGATTCTTGGCTAAACCTCCAAAAAATAATATAAATTTCAGGGAACACCAAGCCATAAAGAGTCTCAATGAAGATACATCCATTGTGATCCTTCCAGCTGACAAAGGAAACGCGACGGTAGTGATGGACACCTCTGACTATGATTCCAAAATGAGGGCGTTGTTAGACCCCTCAAACTACAGGAAACTTAAAAGAGATCCTACCTCGTCCAGGCTCAGACAAGCAAAGGCTCTTATAAAAGTTTCTTCTCTCGATGAGGAACTTAAAAAGAGGATTTGTAAGAGTGAAGCAAGGGCTCCGCGTATATACGGACTTCCGAAAATTCACAAGGATAATGTCCCATTGAGACCTATCGTTAGTACCATCGATTCACCAACATACGACTTAGCCAAAGTTTTAATAACTATGTTGAGACCTCATGTGGGAAACACGGACACTTTCGTCAAGGACTCTACCCAGTTTGTAGAAAAACTGCAGAACATTCAGTTGGGACCGAATGACCGACTCGTTAGTTTTGATGTTGTGTCTTTGTTCACACTAGTTCCCATCAGGGAATCGCTTAACTACGTGTCTGAGTTATTCCCGAATGACATAACAAAGCTCTTCGAACTTTGCCTGTCATCCAGCTATTTTCAGTGGAAAGGCGAATTCTATGAGCAAATAGATGGCTGCGCCATGGGGAACCCTCTAAGTCCTGCAATTGCAAATTTCTTCATGGAGAAATTCGAACAAAGTGCAATTGAAGCGGCAACTAAGAGACCGTCCACATGGCTACGTTATGTGGATGATACTTTTGTCGTCTGGAGTCATGGACTTGAAGAATTGGATGCTTTCCTATCCCATCTTAACAGTAGGCACCCAAATATTCAATTCACTATGGAAATTGAAAAGGATGGTGCTCTACCCTTTCTAGACGTCTTGGTTACTAGAAAGCCTAATGGAAAGCTAGGACACAGGGTTTATAGAAAACCAACCCACACTGACAGATATCTACACAAGCAGTCCAATCATCATCCGCAACAGAAACGAGGAGTTATAAAAACACTCGTAGATAGAGCCCGACGATTGTGCGAGCCGGAATTTCTGGAGGATGAACTTGAACATCTACAGCATGCATTCGTCGCTAACGGATATAATGCTAGGGAAATTCAGAGGGCAATAAGACCAAGACTTTCCACACGTGATGATAACACATCACAACTCACCCCCAATGGAAGAGCTATCTTACCATACATCCCCAAGGTCACCGATAGAATTGGTAGAATACTAAAGGGCCACAATATAGAGACTGTCTATAAGCCAGCTCAAAAACTTGGCCAAATGATCAGAACTACCAAAGACAAAGTCGACCCACTCTCTCAACCCGGTATTTACAGGATACCTTGTGACTGCGGCAAAGTCTACATTGGTACAACGAAGCGAAGTATCAATACGAGAATTAAGGAGCATGAACGATGCTGTCGACTCAATCAGACAGAAAAATCCGCACTAGCGGAACATGCTCTGACAGATGGACACAATATTGTTTTCTCAAAGGCAGAAGCTATTTCAAACATCAAAAGTTTCTATCCTAGGATGAACATGGAAGCCATTGAGATATATAAACATAAGAACAATATGAACAGAAGAGAAGAAACTCCTTTGGTACATAGCGCATGGTTGCCGGTGTTGGAAAAGACTAAAATCAAGCCAATACGAATTGGAAGCGATGGACCAATCAACATCGCGCGCGTAAACCCACTACCTTCTCCCGCCAATGATCAGGGTATAAGTGGGGCCAACGGATCGAATCCAGCAACACTTTCGGAAATTCAGCGGTCGAGTTACAATCTAAGACCAAGAATCCTCTGAAGATGCCTACCGCAGTTGTGGGCGAAACGTTAGGTGAAATAATTCCTAATAGACCACGGCCAATAAGCCCGGAAGACTCTCTTAATGTCAATATATCCGGTCGTGAAAGCCTGAAACTATTAAAAAAAAACATGGTCAGAGATAATTTTGTAGTGCTAGAATAGTTCTATAAAAAAGTCCACGACGGCATATATATTTTTAACATTTTCAATTCAATCCAAAATAATGGTCAATTTGAAGAGGGCTTTTGACTGGCATGGAACATGGAATGAATCAATATAAAAATGAATGTGACTGTTATCTGCGGCAGTTACTCCTGATGAAAAATGCTTTTCCAATATAGTTTTCTAATGGATACATTGGAAGTTACACCAGGTTGAACGAGTGTGAATTTGAGTAAGAAATTATTGATTCTACGCGACATCGTTTTGTCATGTATACACGTGCCTGTCTCTCCTTCGTTAGGAGGTTATGAATGAGGGGTTGCGGACCTATCAGTACCGTTTCAAATTGAAATATAACGCGAGCGCAGCTGCGGGTATGAGCTTGTAATAACGTAAATCATTCCTGAGTCCTGAGTCTGATCTCAGCGCTTACTATTTGCCAGCGCCTACTATCGAGACACTGCGATCGTAGCGCTACCTGATCTGATTTTGATCAGCATTACAATAGTCATTTAAAAAGTAATTATAAACTATAAATACAATAGTAAGACATTCGGTATCGTGTATTTTTCAGTGTTATTGTGAAAATTAAATGTTACAATATTCGAAAAGGACAAAACCCTTGTTTGCCTTACGCGTATACCCCTGTTGGGATTTACAACGCTAATTATCATTGGGGTGTATTTTTGATTTTTGGTTTCCGTCGTCGACCACCACATCATTATTTTAATGTGGCTGCTATTTCATTGACATCAAATGATGTGAAGGATAATTTTATACAATATTAAATACTTGAGATGAATTTACTCGGATGAGGATCAACTTGGTTTTATTTATAAAAACACCCTATCAAATAATGCATTATTTTTGGCGTGATTTGATTTACCATAAAGGTGTTATTAAGTCAACCTTGTAAGATCGATATATTGTGTCTTAAACTTCTCCATCATATGTTTGTATGCGTTTAAATTTTAGGGTTTTTTCAGCATCACGTCACTCTTGCCGTTTATGACTGATTTTTGTGCATTTTTGAAGTTGAAGTACGTATACGCAATATTTTGAATTGGAAAATATAATCTTTATCGCTCGGAAATGATGTAGCATTCTGAGGCTGAAGGATTTTTGAAATCAGTTAAGTATTTTCTGAGTTAACTGAAAAAAATACAATTTTCATCTTGATAATATAAAATTCATCAAATAGACATTTTTCAGTAGACTGAATACCCATTCACTCACTAACTCACATTCGAGCAGAAGAATTCCATGTATCAAGATAATTATTGTTTTCAGCCGAAAACAGGACGATCAGAAACCTTTATAGTGTCTCTCCCACAGTTTCTACGAATCCTTTCAGAACTGACAGTTCATGCTCGATTCATTATAGACGGATTGACTTTCTGGAAAACGTTCGTATAAGGTTTCTTCGATATACAAACGATATGTAGGAATTCAGTCCACTTATTCATTGCTCATGATATTTATGGACCTCTGTATTTGCTTTATCTGTCCCTGAGAGAGCAAAATCCAAGATCTCGCGGAAGCATAAGTCTTTAATAAAATGATTTGATGTATCTCGCGTGACAGCTGAGAGGACCATTTCCTAGACTAATGGATTCCTTCAATCACAGGCAAACATTCGAGAATATTCTTTTTTCCTAACAGTTTCATTCAAGACCACGAAGATTTCTCAACATCACTGAAGAAATGCATTAATTGCTTGTGTTTTAGAGTAACAATGGTATCATGCACAATAACACCATGTAATTACTTCATTATTTCCTTTGCTACCTCTACCATTTCATCGTGCCATTGAGTATGCATATCGTTTAATGGTATACCACTGTCAGGAAATCCTGAAGACGTTAGATATTTCCAGTACAGAATATAATTTTGCAATGTACTTACTTCACACTGTAATTGAATGTAATGGTTCAAATTGAGATTTTGATGAATTTATTGAGAAACGATCAAATAAAGAAATACTCAAAGTTTACATCACCCTATAGAATAAGGATTTAATGAATTTCGAATTAGAAGGTATGTCTTCATTTATTTGTATAAAAAAATCATTCGAATCTCCAGGCATAGAAAAATATCAAAATAAATATGAGAACCAAACAAAAGGTTATAAGTTATAAGTATCCTCCCTTTGATAATATCTGTGAATGCATTGATCGGGTAAAACTGCCCAACAATGGCGGGTAAAACTGCCCGGACGAGTAATGTTATTTCCGATAAGTCTAAAATTGATCGAACACTAATGTAAGGATTTCTCGCAAGATGTTACGATTCGATGTTCCGGCAAACTGACGAAAACCCAAACAAGTTTGGAGTCGACGATTGACCATCCATTTCCCGGCTTATCGGGAACTTTTGCCTTGCAGAATTCGGTCGGGAAATTACGAGTGATCAAATTTTCATTATGAGAAGCTAATAATGAAGATAAGGCATTTTTCCCAAATATCTGATAAACTCTGGATAACATCAAAACCCGCAGCTTTCCAATATTTAGAGCATTAAACTGCTGATTCCAGATAATATATTTGACTTTATTTTTCTAATTAACATCAAAGATGATCAATTTTCAAAGATTGCATCGCTAGAGGTATGACGACTCGTTTTTTTCTCAGAATACCTACCATGGAATTCTACTGGAATGTGTAAAATTCATGTTGTAAACTATTCTATTTCATTTCTTCTTACGAATTTCAGTTTTTAACAGTGGCTTCATCTACCCCTACAAATCTGAAGTATCTTATCGATCAAGTAAAAACAATTATTTACTAATACATGTTATATTCATCAAAAGAGTAGGAGACATTCTTAATCAATGCAATTTTTATCGTAGATTTAAATCATGGTGTCATTATCAGATTGCTCGATTATTGGGCAGCTTATTATACAATGAGGTCGAACCAAATTTAGGAATAGTTTCTTAATTTATCAATCGCAATTTTTTTTTTCTGATCAGGGATTTATTTCTGATATTATAGTTATGCATCACATGTGATTGCAAACGATAATTCTCCCTACAAGCATGCATTAATACAGGGTTTTCAAGTGTACAAATAGAAGGAAAGGTAAGAATACCTCACTTGTTCAAAACATGCCTGCAGCAATCCCGATTAACCAACCTGCCCAATATCCTGATTCCGGGTCTCTGCAACCTGAAAATTGATTCCCGTCGGGCACAATTACCCCACAATAGAATCAATCCCATACCTTAGACACAGTTTAAATGCATTATTTCCTAAACTGTGCCTTAGTTTAGATTCTACCAGAGCATAATAAACAGCCTTTGATACATTATCCGTCAATGAAAATAACAAGACTGAAACAAAAACTGAAAGATCTATTGAGTTAATGAAGAATTTAGATATGATAATTGAATTGTTACTCTTATTGATATTCTTAATACCCATATATGCATTTATTGTGATGAACGAAATATTCTGTTTGTATGTCCTACTTCTGTCCCCATTGCTCATTAATATTGGTAGGCCACATTTTTAAGCGTCGATCACTTCATCTGGCGTGATATTTCAAATTTCAAGATGCAGTCTTGAGAAGCCAAAGCATCCTTCACTATCACGTTTCCTCATGGTTTTGTGTGTGAAGTTGCATCAGCACTTTAGGTCTACGTTAATTTTTTGATGTGCTGAATTGTGCTACATTTGTGCTACTTTATTCCGTTGATTTTTTAATCCATTCTATGTGGATATCAAGATATTTCAACAACAACTAAATTGGCCAGCACAACAAAAATTGTACTACATATGTACTGAGTGGGACTGTTCGAATATTTCAGAAATTCTGTTGAAGAACCGAAAAATCGAAAAAAAAATAGCCCTGCACTCGTTTTTCTACTCAAAAATTAATGAAAAACTTTGTGTTACATTTGCTCTACTCTGTGGCAAAGTTGTGCCGTTGTTATTTTCACGAATATTCTGTTAATTCACCGAAAAAAATTTTTTTTTCGACGAAAATTTTTTTATATGATTGTGCCTCAGAAAAAATCAACAGGTCATTATATGAAAAAAAAAGAAAAATCAGTAAAAAGTAGGAAAATCAGCATACCTGGCAACAGTGAGTGCACTTCTGGATTTTCGAAAAAAAATTTGTTGTGTTGCTTTGTGCGGTTGAAGAAATTTCCCAAAATGGGTCATGCGAAGCTTGTGTTAAACACAATATCTTGAAAACCGTATGAAAAAAAAATTCAACAACAAAAAATGCACAAACAAAACTGGGCCAACTTTTCACACATTGTTGCAACATATGTTGATTTTCCAACAATCAACTGATTTCTCTTTTTTCTCCAATGGGGGAAAAACTGATAATTTTTTTTGAAAATTTGGAAGGCACGAGTTGAGAAAAAAAGAATGTGCTATACTAGTTTTTTTCTTATCTCTTTATTTTTTCAGTGTATCAGAGGGATAACATTTTCTACGAGTAGCACAATTTCTTGAACATTTTTTTCTTTGGAAAAAATGAAGTGCTCGAAAAATTTTCCAGGAAATATTTACAGCACAATACAGTACAAATGTAGCACAAATTTTTTCATTGATTTGTCAAGAGAAAAAACGAAAGTGCTGGACACAACTCAGTTAATGTGTAGCACAATTTGTTTCAGTTATTTTAATCCAATTTTTCGAAAAGTGCCCGACTGGCCGGCTTTTTCGGTTTTTGAAATATCTTGAGAACCACATGGAATTAAGAAAAAAATTCAATGGTACAAAGCAGCATAAACCTAGCACAATGTAGCACCACAAAAAAATCTAAAAGTGCTGGGTCAACTCCATACACATCTCACAGTTGGCTTCATCGGTTCCATTCATTTCAATTGCTCAAGGTTGAAGAAATACTAGAATCCAGAATTTATTTTTCAATTAATTCAAGAAGATTCATTAACTTAACTAAAAATATTTTCGGTAAGTTAAGTCATAGGTTATTTTTTTTTTCAAACAAAATGAATCGAGATTGATCTAAGTTTTTCTTCATGTGATGTATAATATTTTTGTATAATCAGGATTTTATAAATATGGCTACCTACCACATTAATAATGTACATTTCAAACCTGTTACAGGGATGTATATTGACATTCAATGTTCTCGGCCTATAACGTTGATGAATTCAAAGTATCTTTTGTTAATTCAATGTCAATAATTAACTACCCCCACTGTTTCTATTTATAAATAATTTCACAAATACAATTATGAAAATAAAATTTCAATAAATGACGAAGAGATTTTCAAGGATTATTGTCCAACCAGGATGTCCTTTAGAAACTTGCATTCTTCGGGTGCATTATCAGATGGATGATTTAATGCCACATAAATTATCGGTTACAGCTAAGCATCGAAAACATTTACTTCATGCTAAAGATATTCGTAAATGTACTTAAATGCGGATAATTTTTTTTTTATATATTACTGTTTTTGTGGTACGATACCTATATCAAAGTCATAATCGATTCAAGTCATTCAAAGAAAAAATGATACTTTTACCTGATATCAATTTTCATCATGATGAAAATGGAATCTTCCAAATCTCACGAGCTCTTTGTGCAAACCCTGAGTATTATCACGTCCTAGAGGTTTGAGAATTCCGAAATTTGATATCAACAGAAACAGGCTGAGTCTTCGACTTGTACATATTTAAAATGAGAGATTTCTGTAGTCGAAAGAAACACCTTTTGTTTTTACTTTTTTCCAATTCGGCTCGGTGAAAAGCTACAGGCTGTTGAAAATCCATGAAATATCGTATTTATTAAATATATCTCGTAAATGAATTTATCCAACAAAATGATTTTCTGGTTTTCATTTATGTGGAGAATCTTCTACAAACACACAATTTTTTTAATTATGACCATAACCCACCATTACATTCAATGATTACCTATTATACCAGAAACTCAAGGGACAAGGGACCCAACTCTCAAAAGCATGTTGAATGCTATTGAATGAATATTTGTCCATTTCGAAGAAGAAGTATTTATCGAAAAATCTCGTGGAATGCACATTCTTCAAGTAATCAATCATTTAAAAACATCTTCATCAGCGAAATTAAAAAAAAACGGTTACTTTGGGACTAATGCAACTCTATTCAAAATATTCATATTCAGATATTTCTTTCTTCTACTTTTTCATTTTTTTATTTTAATGAACATTACTTCCTCTTCATAAAGAAGGAAACATGAACAACCAATTCTGAACGGTATTTTGGAAGAATCTCGAGATCGAAGTACGTGGATCAGCTTCCGTCTTTTTTTGAATTCCTTTGACATATTTTGTCAATATGTAAATAACCTTGATGATTCTCAGAGAAATATGTATTCGTTTTTGCGGACTTAATCAGAATGGTGAATGAAGATGAAGTTCTCATCATCAAGAGTTCATTGAAGTTCCCATGGAAATCGAATAGTATGTCATGCTACTAAACGATTTTCGCTATGATATTCATTTCTGATAACCCCTTATGTATTTAGCGAACGATTATTATATTCTTTCACGTGTCATCATGTACCATCATAGACGCACTAATGGTCAAATGTCAGTATGACCAGTGACCAGGGGATACCATCGACGTAGACCCCTTGACTTAAAACTAGGTTATGGATCGTGGGGGGCACACTGCGAGGCTATATACACTTGTCTTCCATGCAGACTGACAGTGCAGACGGTGTTTCTCCACAGTAACCATTGAACTTAAAAACTGGTAAGTGAAAGAACATTTAAACATCCTCCTCATCTCGCGTCATCATTTACCAGACATTCTCATCTCGAAGACATTTGAACTTCGAACATAAGTTTTTAGTATAAGGGGGTGTATAATGTTCTTGTGTAATATTGGTTTTTTTTTAATATGCGTCTGGCAGTTCCTTTTTGGAGTATTGAAACCTATTTCTTCGTTTACAATGGTAAAACTCACAGGTGCTAATCCAAGGAGTTATTGGTTTTATTAAAAGTGTGTTGGTCGGTCGTCGATGATTGAAGGTACAGTTAAGCAGCAGTGGCGTAGGAAGTGTCATTTTTGTGCCGGTACTGTGTTTTTGTGTCGGTACATAATTGTTTTCTAGGATTTTCGGGTATTTAATATTTTTGTAATTGAATTGCCTATATTAGTATTTCAATATAGGATTTTCCTCGATATTTTATTTGAAGAGTAGGTTGAGACTAACACTTAAGCATGTAGAAATATATTTACCGCTGATGATAGTCCGCTGGCATCTACACTGAAACGGAATCATTATTACCAATATTGAACATGAATTCGCATTATATGATGTACATTCAATAGTTTGTTGTTGATAAAATTTTGTATATCACTACTCATTTTCCATATTGAACTCCCTCAACTTTTGCATTCGAGCAAATTTACCTCGTAGTACCTTTAGTGGAAACCGGAAACCGTTTCTCGATGTTTTCGTTTATTTTGAAGATATTCCCAAATTCTGATATTTTGTCGATATTAATCCAAAATCTGTCATAAACTTTCCATGGCACATTTTCACTATAGGCACTAAATTTTTTTCATCTCTTGTTCCAAGAGTGGAAAAAATAACTTCGTTTTCTGAATACGATTGCTTTCTTATCTTGATCTTATATCATACAAAAAAAATAGGTATTCGAAAATATATTATAATAGGTGTTATACATATTACTTACATCTTCAAGGAAGAATTAGCATGAAAGTGAAACAATCACTAACTGTTGAGTCTCTCATACATTATTCTATGAATTAGTAGTACATGGAATACTTAAATAATGTGGCATTTACTCCACATAATGTGATGAATTTTCATTAAAAAAGCAATTTTTTGTTGATTATACAGATATACAGAAAAATAGCATAAGTAAAGGCCTCGTAAAGGACTCCTTCCAACGTCTATAAGTATCAGAAATATTCAAAATCCAGCATATATAAATAACTTTAGCATGAAATCTCTCAAAAAAGACCAAGAAAGGACTGTCGGGAAGTTAAAAGTTTTCGCACCTTTGCAAGAGCGGCCACCCACACATCTACTGGTTCCACAAAACGCTGTTTACCAAAATGTCAGATGTCATTTTATGAAATCCACTTTCAATGTATTGGGAGCTTTTGTTTCCAAAAATTTTCCATCCTTCATTTACTTTGATTTCATACAATTTTATACTAACCGGAATATTAACTCTAAACTCCGGGAGGTTGTTCTTTTTTCTAGTTATATTTTTCATTCAGAACAAAATTTTATTCAAACTTAGGCGAATATTTTCTTTCTGCAAATAGTATTGATTGTGTTGAAACTCTTTTCTATAGGGATTAGCAATTTTTTCATCCGGACTAGTTTGGAACAAGATGAGATTTTTCAGCTCAAATCTATGTGTATTGCGAGATCCAACTTTTGCATCAAACCTAGATTTTCAAAGTACAGGAGTATCTATCGTTTTAGAATATTCCAATAATTGTCATGACTGAATAAAATTGGGAGTGGAAGATGTATATCTGTTGAATGGAGGGACTTGTTTAGATTTGTTTCGATTAATGATGAGAAAGATGCAGAAAATATAGGTAATCACATTGCCACAAAACAACATTAACTGACTGATTGTGATTCAACTTCATGAATATGAAAATATTGAAATTACATATTACATACATACATATTATAATATTCGAGATTAAATTAAATTTTTGTATTTCTCAAACTGAAATTTTCGGTGACAATGAACTAGATAGAAACTGAAGATCCAGCTCTGTTTGATAATATTTGATATTCTGTTCTAAGTTGTGTATTTCATGTAAGGTTTCAAGTAAGGTCTTTATGAACTGATTTGAATTATTAACATCCAATAAACTTTCACTTAGCAAGTACATTGCAGATTTCACTTTTTGTACGCTAGGATAATGAATATATGTCCAAAGAATATATATGTTTTCTTTTCATAGTTCACGTGAATCTGTTCAATATATAGGCTCTCGGGCAATTGGAACAAGGAATTATCTGAAGGGACAGCAATGATTCATATTCATCACTATTTATTCAATAAGATGAAGGAATTGAAGTTGGACTTCTCAAATGTAAAAACAAAACTTTACTCTTTATGTAATGCATGCATTCTAGGATCAAGATCCTAATGAGAATTAATATGTCCTTTATTGAGGTCATCGTAGTCATGATGTAAAGTTATTTGGAAAATTTCAGTCCTTATTGCATGATGCCTGGGGAAAGAATCAATTTCATAAGATAAACTATTTAAACAAATGTCAGAAACTTTTGAAAAGAGTGAATATTTTTTCGCGAAAACTGAAACATATAAAAAAATTTCTAGAATAATGAAATGAAGATTTTTCTTCATATTTCCTCACTAGGTACCAAAAAAACGGCATTGTTCCAGAATGAAATGAGATGAGAATCCAATTCAGCATTCAGCAAATAAAATAACACATGTTGAATTCATCGTTGACTTTGATCTCTAAATTTTTTCTGCTTCCATATTATGTAACCTTATTATTATTCTTTTTCACCTGATTAAGATACCTCAATAATAATCCATGAGCGGACAATAATGACTTTATACATAAGAGCATTGCTCATAGTTAATTTTGATTTTTTCATACTTATCTCAGGATACTATTATCCACTTTTCCTGATCCTCATTTAGTTCAGTTTCTCAATAGGTATATCCTATTAAAAATACCAAGAATGTTGCTAATTTTGAGCCATTGACTTGAGAAAAAAGTGTGTGGATTAAACAAGTACCTATATGTTTTTCTGGATTTCCAAAAATCTGTGAGGATATTCCAAAATATGAATTATATCAAAGTTCTGATTGAACTAGTGTCTACCTCTTTCTCTAAACTTCAATGATGAGCAATGCAGTTGATCAGAATGAGAAAACTTTGACCAGCGAAGACAAAATGAAAATCATTAAAAATCTTCGGTGATCTGAAGGAAAATGATAGTTTCCAGTTTGTACTGCGGTCGATATGTACCTACCTATAGTTTTTGGGATTGAGCTAAGACTTAAATTCTTCTATAGTTTTTCGTTGGCAAAACTACAATATCCTCGTAAATTCTGAATTGAACTGGAAATTCTCATCACTGTCATTGACCGGTGCTTTTAGTACCTACCTTCTACTAGAGAACTTACGCAACGCCAATTTCCACGAGGTAATCAGTAAAAGTACCAGCATTAAACGATGAATTATTCTCTCATAAATGAACGTACATCATGAACTGTTCAAAGTGTACAATGATTACCTTCTATTTTGAAATTACCAGATGCAACAACATTCACATAATGGATCTCTGGTTATGCTTCGATTGTTCTCGAATTGATGGGTCGAAAGTATCGCCAAAAATGGTTGAACGTTTCTGTTTATTGTTGTGGTTTAATGATCTGTGATTCAGATGAGAATAGTTCTCACGATGGACATTCATCTACGCGTTATATAAGAACCTTATTATTGTTTAATAGTTAATCAAGATCTTTAATATAGTTTTTGCTAATATTGATAAAAAGTATTTCTTCTGTTCCATCCCGATCTCCACATTTGATATGTTTCATG
Source organism: Hippodamia convergens (assembly GCA_038502775.1). Classification (NCBI taxonomy): domain Eukaryota; kingdom Metazoa; phylum Arthropoda; class Insecta; order Coleoptera; family Coccinellidae; genus Hippodamia; species Hippodamia convergens. The sequence continues at coordinate 18,802,421 of CM076610.1, forward strand.
AAATAATTTCTGTTTTCATGGTAGGCTACGAGTGAACATATTTAACTTTATATAAAGTTGCCTCCAGAATTACTCATCAGACAAGGCTCATGATTTAATTCGCAGGGAAAAGGTTTTTAGGCTTTCTTCCAAAATTGATAATTTCTATCAGGTCTCAGGTACAGCCCTGGTAGAGCTTTAAATATTTGTGGAGTCTGCAGTTCATCTTTCAGTTTAATAGTGTTAAATTAAAGTTATTCAGCATTTGAGATCTTCACGCCACTGACATTCTCCCAAAAGTTACAGTTTGAAACTCAAGATTCGTTTCTCTAATGATGTCCGAATATTATTGAAGAATGCAAGTATTCATGTGCCTTCAAACAAAAAAATAGATGGCGGACGAATTGCACCCTTTAGGCCAGAGCTAGGCATTGATTATCATTAATCCCTATTACTTATCAGTGTTTATGACTTCTCGGTAGTTTTTTCTGCTCCTATAAGTTTTGCTAAAAGAAGTACGGATAATAATGAATATTCATCCTCATTTACCTACAGATTATTCCTTGCAATCTCATTGAGGCGATGAGTTTTAATGTTTTTTACGTTGAAAGATCATTTTCCCTTTCACATTGAAAATTGCAGCACAAAAGCATTTTCAAGTTAATGGAGTGCGATTCCTTCGCAATTATGAGCATCTTGAAGCATGTAATATGAATTGTTAAAAGCGGTGGTCAGTGTGTACAAACATAATGCATTTGCTGCAATCTCTATTGGGAAATTTGGTGATGTATCCATGCATATTGCTCAATAATTTAATGACCCAGCATTTATCTGCCGTATTTTTGTATCTGAAAGCGAATTCGCTAACCCGTAAAGAAAGCACGATGAAGAATCTTAAATGGGGAGGATTCACGACCTGCGCATCTCCGAGAATTGATGACTAGAATTAATCTTGATAGAGAATTGGAAAACGGATAATTGGACGTTGAAGGAGATGATTTCAAAGGTGAAAGTATATGAATAACATGTCCTGGAATTTCTTTTGGTGGAGCAGAACGAACGTTGGGAAAAATTTCACTGCTTCTTTGAATTATTCAACATAGGCTTGCTTCAATCGAAATTGGGTATGAGTGTAGGTACTTATCATAGCGTTTACATGTATCCAAAACTGACTTCGCGCGGAGCATATTCCTGATTTTTTTATGGTTGGTAATGGTGAACTTCGGATCACAGGAACAATTTATTTATTTTCACTATTTTGCAATATTTCAAAACTACCATTTAGTTACTTACTTTCGAAAAAAATTACAACAATCTGGTTGATTTGGAATTCGAACATGAATGAACAAAACACATCATGTTAAAATGTAGGAAGCTTATAAAATAGTGCTGTTAACTTAATAGGAATATGAAAATCTGTGCGAAAGTTCTCTTGGATTCGCTATCAATCCATAACGGTATAGCGTCCTTATTTCAGGATGCGCCTATACTAATCTTTCTTTGTTTGATAAATGAATTCGCTAAGAAATGGTCGCATTTCAAAATGGAAAAAGGTTTTTTTCCGCCAAAACGATGGGAAGAACTGTGCGAATTGCAATACGAATTGCCTGTCATCCACCTTACTTTTTCGATTTGGCCATTTTTTTTTTCTCAGATGAAGCTCCAAGAGAATGATTTTGCTCCGATCAGGACAATATACTTTACATTAACCTATTTGATTGATAAACGAAGAAAATATCACTCAGGGAGTAAAATTTTTTTCAACAACTTCGAGCCGCGTTATCTTTTCACACATCGGGATAAAATGCTGGAATTAATGATTCTTCTATTTAGAATCTCTATATCTTTTATAAGAAGATACTGCATGGTTGCCTCAAGTGATTGGTTGATACAACTGTCAGGTTTATATCATTTCAATACAGGTACCTTCGATAGTTCCCTGCATGCTTGGGAAAAAATTGAAAACAGGAATCACATGAATTCATCAATATATACAAATTCAATCGTGAATCGAACAGAAAATATTTCTTATCTCTTTGAAAGTATTGATCACAAAACTTCCCATTCTTCGATTCTACTGCAGATACTGTAACAAAGCAACGGTTGTGTGTTGTCTACCTAATAATTCTTGATTGATATAAGAGCTGTTGTTTTTCATTCGTAAAATGTTACTCCTATGGGCTCCTATTCCAACACAAATGTGTGGCAGTTGGTGTGACTTACGAAATTTGACAGATTGCGGAATCTGAATCGACTCGATTTGAAAATTGATAGGATCGGAGGACAGAACTGACAACCACAAAACGAAAAATATAACTGCAAACAATGCTGTAATGAGTTCATTACAGCACTACTTTTAGTACTGTAATGAACTCATTACGAAACTGAAATAGAGAGAAAAATTTCCAACATATTCGTTGTTACTTTCAGAAAAACCGAAGTGATTCATACAAGATCGATTTCACCTTTAATTTCCGCTTTCTTAGGAGCGGCTACCCAAATATACATCTCCAAATCGTGGACAACAAACATACGTACAATACCATATGGTATTGTTTGGTATTCCGTGTCAAGTGCAGGTCTGGTATTCGACTGGCCCGGTTCAGAGAGCTGTTTCCGGTTGATCTGGGTCAATATGTGACCCTGGGCGATAGTACTTTCACGGTCAATCGGTCGCTGACGTGAATGCCTTAAGATGATGAAGATGAACAAAATTTATCCGTTTGGATATTATTATTTTCTCTTTGGTTGACAGAATTCCATTGTGTTGGATTGAATCCGATAAAATTTCCAGAATGATGTGGCTTAAAAATGACGTCGAATTGTGGAGCAGCTTTTTAGGTGGGAAAACATGACTTTGCCATCTTCGCAATAAAACGATTAAGGCTGCCATCATAATATCATGCGATACTTACTCTCTTATGATTGACATTTGAGCAACGATGATGCATAAGGTTATATAAAGAAAATTGTTTCTTTAATGGGATTAATCAATTCTAGAATTATTCACTGAAAATTCATCCGATTGAAAAAATGTGTTTCGTATCAATAAAATTGGCATTTGGTAGATTTGGCATAATTGAGTGTTTGAATCGTTGGGATGTCTGATTAATTAATTCAACTGGATAATTCATAACACATCGATCAGATCGAAAAGAAGATTCTTAATTTGTGGTGAAATAACCACCAAGACTGTTAAACGTGCATTTCTACAAGAATAAAAAAGTCCTATTAATAACTTTGGTATCTCAGAAGCTTCATTGATTGGTAAAAGAGTTATATTAGCTGAACAGGTCAGAAAGTTTCATAGTGGAAAAATACTATTAATTCTATAATGTTGTGCAATATTTGCGTATTTCAAATATTAGATGAACAGATCAAATAAGACGCCATGAATAAAATTAGATTTTTCACTCTTATATTTCTCCATATTAATTTTCGTAAAATATTTCTATGACCTATTTTCAATAAGACTAAAGGAAGTTAAATGATTTTATTTTTCGTGCAAAATTGTGTTTCCAATGAATCTTTTTAAATGCAGTACAGTAGAATCCGCTTATAATGACATCGAGGAGAAATGAAAAATACGTCATAATAACCGGAAGTCACATAAAGCGGAAATTCAGCCAAATTGATGGTATTTTTCTTGGATTCAGTTTAAGAAAAGAATTTTTTAGAATTCAGTTTAAGAAAAGAAAGAGAAATTCAGATTTTGCTTTATTGAAAAATAAAAAATAGCTTCTCTTACGAAAAAAAAAACAAAATATAAAGAACTTCTTCATTTTTTAGAAAAATAATCTGAAATTTTCGTTTGCGTTCGTTTTTTTTCGATTTGAAATAATAGCTTCTTACACCATTGTACAACTTGATGGATGTCATTTTGTCCACAAAACACCAATAATCTCTTCAAGGATCTGGATTATACTAAAAAGCATGTCGTCACGCGTAAGTCTTGTATCTAACCTCATCGCATTAAAAAGGGTAAGGTGGCTTCAGAAAACGATCGAGCGGTCACTATAACCGGAAAAATTTTCGAAAAATCATGTTGTTGTATCTGAAATCATGTCATTGTAAGCGAAATATCATTATAAGCGAAGTCATTATATGCGGACCCTATTGTAAGGAGTTTTGAATTAAACCAAACTTAATACTGCATTTGCGTCATTATAAGCGATTGGTCAGTATAGCCGGCGTCATAATAAACGGATTCTACTGTAGTTTGAATCATGAGAGCTAAAATATGCACAATTGTTCCACATATGAGTTAAAAGATAATATTATTTGTTTCCCATTTTAAGGATCGTCTTGGCTCTATAGATCTTTCCGAAAAAAGCGGAAACTTTTTTCGAAAGAAACAATCAGTATCTACTGCAAAAATAAATTATCTTAAAATGATTGATCATATCCCTAATATAGGATTATTTAGATAGTGGAGTTTCTGACATGAAGCAAGTTTCTAGACCAATTCCAATAGGTCAAATTTTGCATTAGATATCTTGGTTCATTAACAATAGTTCGATTTGAAAACATCCAGAAATGAAGAGTTTCGAAGACATTTTTTCAAGCAAAAGTTATATATATATATATATATATTCTTTTGAATAAGAGAGCTAAAATAATACAATAAATGTTGAAACAAATCTGTACATAGACAGCGGTTTACCAAAACTCTCCAAAATATTCCTTCTTGAATGGAGAAAGAATAAGAAGATTAAATGTTCTAGGGTCAGTTGAATGGAAGAATTCGAAAAGAATACATCCACCATCTCAAAATGTGAAAACCTTATATTCATATTTCTATTCATTCGTTCATTATATCATAACAATGAACACTTATGATCAAAATTCAATGAAGTCTGTAATCGAAGAAACTCCTTATATGCAAGAATTGATTATGGCGCATTCTGAGAAAATCTAATAATAGTTTGTCATAATTATCTAAAATTCTTTTTTTCATTACAGAACAAAATGTTGAAGCAATTACTGCTTCTTGCTATTGGCGGAACGGTTGTTTTGGCACAGAGAAGATTGGCCCTTCCTGATCCCAGAAGTTGTTCCAATAGTGAGTATGAAATTAAGCTTTTAGATGGGTATATTTTTTGAGGTCCTAATCGTTCATTGAAACGAGGAAAATCTTTGTATGGGATCTAACATCGAGACAGTTTTTCGCAATTAAACCTTTTGTATTATGATGAAACTTCACCTGTTATATGCAATTACTGTGCAATGTCCTCCAAAAACAAAGGTTTCCATCAGTAATTTCTGTTTTTCGATCAAACTGCCATTCTAACCAATGTTTTATTTTGTTTACTGCTCTTCTTAACAATGTGGCCGTATTAATACTATACTATTACTGAACTATACCTACTATTTCAAACGATGTCTGCTTTCTTCTATCAAATGCATAAAGTATTCGAATTTCTTTGTTTTTATTTCACCTAGGATTTCTGGATCTTATTCATCATTTCTAACACCTTGTTATGACTGATCTTATGTCACCACGCTATCTATATCTATACTAATCTATACTAATATTATAAATGTGAATGTTCGTGTGTTTGTGTGTCTGGACACAGGAACCAGATAACCGATTTTGATGAAACTTTCACTATGTAGAGAATTTATTCCGGGAGGTTTTTATGTGATGTTCATTCCTTTATCACGAAGAAATGAGAAAAAATTTCGAGTTTTCATGAAAAAGTCGGTAATTAACCCGGTTTTCAAGCTTTTTCGGCCGACGCTGGGTAAACTATAAGAGATAGGGAAACATGGTTAGAGACAATTCTGTAGTGCTGAAAATGTTCTATAAAAAAGTCCGCGACGGCATATATCTAACTGCCGAACACAACCCACGATAGCCATTTTTAACATTTTCAATTCAATCCAAAATAATGGTCAATTTTAAGAGGGCTTTTGACTGGAATGGAATGAATCAATATAAAAAGGAATGTGACTGTTATCTGCGGCATTCATTCCTGATGAAAATGCTTTTTATAGTAAAGTTTTCTAATGGATACTCCAAAAGTTACCCCAGGTTGAACTAATAATAATTTGAGCCAGAAATTATTGAATCCACGCGAGATAGTTTTGTCACGTAGTCAAGTGCCTGTCTCTCCTTCGATACGAGGCTATGAATGTGGAGTTGCGGACCTATCAGTACCGTTTGAAATATTACGCGAGCAGAGCCGCGGGTTTGAGCTAGTTCTCAATATTCTCCTGTAACACCACATTGCGAAAGCTTCTAACTTTGACATTGAAAGTGTTTTCTTGGCTTATTGGCAGTGATTTAGGAATACGACCGCTGAATTACTGACCGCTCTGTGTCAGGGTTCAAGCCAGAGCCGTTATTTATAGACCGGTTAATAAATCGGGTTGAGCGTATATTTAAGTGTACTTCCTCGGTTCGATTGGTCCATCGCTTTCACTCCGTACCGGCTTGATTCAGACTCTGTCCAAGACTGGCTGGCAACCATGCGCCATGTACCAAGGGCGTTTCATCTTTTCTTTTCTTGTTGTTCTCACATTCATGAATCTCTCATCAGTATTTCAACCATTATATTTGTAACCAAAACCTTAGAGATGTGTGGTAAGATAGATTTTCCGCTGGAGGTGAATTTTGATGTGATCAGGTGTGGGAGTTTTTGGTCTTATTGTCCTCTGATTTTTTTGGCAGTATTGGACATAAATGTTCAAGTTCATCGAATAGAAATTTTTGCTTGAATGAACGACAGGCTCTCTCTTCGAGTTTGATAACTCCTCGTTTCTGTTGTGAGAGATTGGTCTCTTTGTTTCCCATCGGGCTTTCTGGTTCTCAGTTCTTCTTTCAACTTTCTCATTCCTATGTTCTTCAACGTTAGTAGTTGCGATAACACATAACAGCTTTAAGTTTTATCCTTAAAGGCAACCTAATATCTCTGTTGCAAAACTAGCTCGGTTTTGTTCGATTCTTGACCTCACCGTTATGTTTTCTAGAATTGCTTCACGATGTTAGTTCTTGGAGTGGCAGCTTTGAGTCCTATTAAGAGCGAAACCGGTCTGTCACTGCCCTTATTCCATGACGACACTTTAGATTGAACCTGCAAACTCTGTCTTCACTAATCCATCACTGACATATTTTCACCATGGCCTATAAATAGGCCGTTAATTTGATACATTTCTGTGTGATCGAAATACATTCAGTTTACAGGGTGGTTTATTAAAGAACAAAGAGCAGTTAGAGCGAATGCTGGTCGGTAACTTATACTTTTTCGTTACCCTATGAATTGAAACATTGCTTTGTTATGTTAGTTTATACTTTATACTTTGAACTTTCCCTTTGTCTTGATGTTCAGAGCAAAAGTTGAGAGATTAGGTAATAAGTTACCTCCCAGAATAAACTCGGTGTGCATATGTACAGACCAGAATTTGGAATAAAACGCTACTTCTACTCATACTCCCGAAATTAACGACCAACTATCTCCTCCCTGGCTGAAATTTCACGATTACATCTCGGAGTTCGCAATCGAAGTGACATAAATATCAAAAATGCGATTGATACCCTGAGTGGCTCCAAGCAATCATTCAAATACATTCACAAGATTATTCAATTAAATTCGCGAGTCAGACGACCTGATCCTAATTCAAAATGAAGTAATGCTGAATAATTATGTTTCATATTATGTCTCGTGAGAGGAGATTGCATGGTGTGGTGGAAAATAAATAGAAATTTCGTAATAGGGAAATAATTGCAATGAGTCTTTTAAGAGATCTTACAAGTGACTTACAGCGGTAATGAGAGTGGTCTTTGAGTGAAGTCGTGAGATATTTCCTAATTCTTGAAAGTAACAATCGAATTATTTTCATTGTATACTCGACTTTGCTTGTTCACTTTCTTGAGGAATGAATGATTTTGCTCACAATATATGTGAGCTTTGACTTATTTAATGAATCTAAGATACTGTAGTCAATGTGCGTCAGGGTTGAATTTCAATTGGACATCAGGAGATAATTTTATTTTGTTGATTATCATTTTAATAATTCACTTATAAAAGGAAAAAAATGATGGTTTATTATGCCTATATTTTTCGAAAAACTTATGAATCCTCCTGATTTGAATAGTTTTTTCACAGTTTTCGAAAATATACCAATAGCCCCAAGTTGTTTTTTTCAAATAGTCTTTCTCTTTCAATTTTGAAGGTTTTTATTATGAATGATTTTCAACCTTAGATTTAAAACAAAACAGAGCATTTCACGGAAACTTCAATACTACAATACGACCATCGGCTCTCGCCTGGGTTTGTTTTATAGTTTGCAGTTTCCACACCTTGTGGTCGAAAGATTTTGATATTATAAAAGGATCGGCTATTATAAAGAAAGAAAGCTGCTATTCAGAACGTAATACAGGGTGTCCGGGGAATAACTGTACATACTCTTACCAGAGATAGAGTTGGACAAGGTGATTACTGATTGACTTTAAAAAATTAATTTCTGGATTTCCCTAGAAAGCTACAGGGTGATTTTCTAACTTCACGGAAATACTTAGACCATCATAAAATCCAAACTCATTGTCGGATATTATTGAAACTTGGGAGGTTATTGGCACATGCTAAGGTCGAGTCAGAAAGATATCAATTATTTCATTATTCCAGGGCCGGACTTATTAGTCTTCATTTTAAGTGTTCGGGGTGAAACAAACACTTTGTATTTCGAATTACAAATAATTGATTTGCAGTTTAGAAAGAGGCTGAGTTGTGCTTAAATATGTGATATCGCTTAAAGTTGTCACATCAACAATTACTTTTTTATGAATTTTTGAGTTTGGATGAAGTTCGAAAAATTGAATTTTTCACCATGAAGAGAACTGAAAATCTCATGTTTGAATATAAAATGCGGAAGTATTAGTAGAAAATTTTCGAAAGAGTTCAGAGCTTTAATAAGCACATTCCATAACGAAATAATAACAAATGAAAGAAACTAAAATACATTAAAAAATACCTTACAGAAATGAAAATAGGAACGAGTGAATTATTGCTGAGTCAACGTTATTTCAGAAGTGGTTCGAAATGAAAACCATTAGCTTGTATACATTTATCTTGCCGAATGTTCAAATTGGATACAGTCTTGCGAATCATATCGCCATTTTTTCTTGAATATCGCAAAAGTTGATAATTCTGTTCATCAGCTGTTCTCTTGACTGGATTTCTTCAGAATACACCATATCCTTTAATTTTCCCCATAAAAAATAATCTAGCGGGTTCAAATCTGGAGATACTCCTCGATTCATTAATTCAGTTAGAGGGTTTTACATTGGAAGAAGTGTCACTTTGGTGTGTCTCTTTGTTGTCGAACACCCGGTATACATACGAATAATTTTGAAATATGCTTATGTATACCCTATACACTTCACCAATTTATTTTTCGAAATATACTTTCATTTACTCCATCGCAATGAGATCCTCGACTGGGGTGGCCACCCAGTATATCAACAAATTATTATAGTCTTCCTCACCTTCAGTAACTTTTTCAAGTAAATTTATCATTTATTTTTGACCTCTACAAGATGACTAAGTCCTGTTCAGGTAAATAAATTCAATTTTTCGACCCTTATCCAAATTCAAAAATTCATAAAAAAATGATTGTTGATGTGACAACTTTAAGCGATACCACAAATTGAAGCATAATTCAGCTTTTTTCTAAAAAGCAATTCAATTATTTGTAATTCGAAATACAAAGTGTTTGTTTTACCCCGAACACTTTGAATGAAGATTAATGAGCCCGGCCCTGGAATAATGAAATAATTGATATCTTTCTGACACGACCTTAGCATGTGCCAATAATCTCCTAAGTTTCAATAATATCCGTCAATAAGTTTGGATTTCATGATGGTCTGAGTGTTTCCATGAAGTTGGAAAATCACCCTGTAGCTTTCTAGGGAAATCCGGAAATTAAATTTTTATAGTCAATCAGTAATCACCTGGTCCACCTCTATCTTTGGTAAGAGTATGTACAGTTATTCCCAGGACACCCTGTATAGCAATTCGGACAAAATCAAATGTAGTAAACTTTAACTCACTCAACAAGTATTTTTTATCTAATAAAATGAATTCACTTGGATCTAATCGAATGTTTCGGTTTCAATGTTCTAATTAAGAATCTAAGTTCTTCTAATTTGCTCTTGATAATATTGTTGAAGAAAAAAATGTGAGTCAATCAACGTGGAAGGTATTCATTAAGAGGATGATTTCATTCCAGTCACGGGAAGATTTCTACATAAACTCGATTTCATTTCAACTTTCAATTTCATCATTTTTGCAGGAGTGAGACATGCAACGTATAGGGATGCTCGAGGAGTAACACATTCATATTTCTTCAGTTGGGAACACGCACCAACTAGGGGATTGGAGGTTGACTGGTTGGACGCCAGGAATATCTGCAGACGTCACTGTATGGACGCCGTTTCTCTAGAAACTCCCCAAGAAAATGAGTTCGTTAAACAGAGGATTGCTCGTGGTAATGTGAGGTAAGAACTATTCTGGTGGAGTTTGAAATAGGTATATATATGGCGGATGCACTAAAACAGGTCGTAACTTACTCAATTTACGTATTTTCATTATTACTAGATAGGGAATCTGTAAATAGAAAAAATATCTGTTAATCCCTGGAATTCATAATTTTCGATGTATTGTCGTGTCATACAACGCTCAATATTGACTTTCAAAGCATCAGTAGCTCTAGAGAAAAAAGTTCAAAAATATTTCCGTATAACAATACAAAAGGTGGTTGTTGATATTATTTTCATAATCTGGAATCTAGATTATGAACAGCTTATCGGAAATTACAATTAAATGATTTTCCATTCATGGTTCAAGAATTTTGTTGTCATTGATCAACCTTATTCCTTAAGGCTTGAACTAGCTTTGACACGTTCTGGTGGGTTGAAAAATATTGACAACCTGTAGGTACGTGTTCTTCTATTCATATGTGCAAACTCCGATTTATAGACCCGATATGAACCTTTTCATAGTCATAAGGTGGGTTTCACAAAACTCTGATTGTGTGATCAAAAAGGATTACCCTTCATTTGAAATTTCCATAATTCTCGGTGGCTCGAATCAATTTTACAGTAAGTACTTGATGGGGCAATCAAAGTTTTGTGAAACTCGTCATTAGTTCACTTGAATTATGATAAGCCACTGGCCATAATTATTCTGACCCACCACTTAACAACGTTCTTTTTTTCAGGTACATCTGGACATCTGGCAGAAAATGTAACTTTGCTGGTTGTGATAGACCAGACCTACAACCACAAAACATAAACGGTTGGTTCTGGTCCGGTTCTGGAGCTAAAATTGGACCAACAACTCAAAGGAACTCTGGAGACTGGAGCAATACTGGTGGATTTGGCCAAGCTCAACCAGACAACAGAGAAGCTGCCCAGGTATGCTTTTTTTACTATAACTCAGAAACAACACATGAAGAAATTGACAACTTTTTTTCGTTCCATACACCATATGTAAATCTTAACACGTGATGCTTACCGCTCAACTCAGGAACAGCAGGACTAATTTCATCAAGATTTGAAGCTGAAGAAAATAGTGAAAACAGCGTTTCACTCTGTCCATTGTCCCTTAAATTATCATATAAACCTCAAAATTTAAGTGTCGATTTAGAGAAATGGAAACATTTTTTGGTGAACTATTCTACCTCGTTGAATTTCTCATTTGTTGGGGAATATGCCTGACTAATTAATTTTTCCTCTTTTTAGAGAGAAGGATTCATTAGCGTTCGTTTCACAGTAACTGTTGAAACTTACAAACCGTTGTAATTAAAAAGTTTTTCAGTATTAGAATTTTGACTTTCCTCAAGTTCAAGAGAATCTTTTGAACACAGTTGCATTCAGCCAAAAAAATATTTTTTTTTAATCTATAATACAGAATATTTTAAATGATTCATTACTCGAAAGATACGCATTTCAAGAGGTTTGACGAAAAATACGTTGATTCCCCAAAATGGCCAAATATTCTTTGAGTAGCCATCAATTAACTCACTCAAGTTTCGTTTCTTCAATTGCTGGTATGGAATGCTATGGTCATAATGAAGAAACAAACATGTGAGTGAAATTTTGTGTTCATAGAAGAATTTACCACCTTCAAGAAAACTTCTTTTTTTTACAAGCGTACGCTTTCAACCTCTTTCCCGCACGCATTTCAATTCGTAAAGAATCACATCCAAACAGTGCTGAGTGCGGGAAAAAACTCTGTTAATCCTTTCCCGCACTGAAAAGTGTGCTGGAATGGAACAGCAGACTTTTATTAAAGAATTAACTGAATTATGATATTTCTCTATGCACCAAATGTCAACGATGAGAGTACTATGGTAACGACATGTAGAATTAGGTTCGACATTCATGTGTATTATGAATTAATATAGGTTATCAAATTTGGTAGGAACACAAGATAGGAACAATATTTTTCTACAAGCGCTTATATGAGATCGATTTGAATTCAAATTCGAAAATCATTTCATTAGATGAAATCATTCACGAGATATTCGAAAATGACATTTTCTCATGTATTTTCAACAGCCTGTATATTTTCAACTAAGTTATAATATCATGTTTATTATGTACTAGTCAAAAACTCGCCCTGAATATCTTATTATGGGTATTATTAAATAATGACCATATTTTTCTGTTAAATTTTATGATTCGCAACCCTCAGAGTATTAGTTGGGCTCATGATCCTTTGGTCAAATTTGAGGCGGGAACATTTTCTTTAGGTACATCTTTTTTAAGATTTTTCAATTTCAAATTCTACAAAGGATATTATCTTCCCTTTTCTGATGATGCTTACAAAATTTTACGATGACGAGAGGTATCGCTTCAGCTTTTGGAGACAGTTTTAAAAGAAAGGTTTATTGAATGAGTGAATCGAATCAATACTCAACAAGATTCCATGAAATAATATCTCAATATTATCATAAATAATTTTTTTACAGGGAAATGACGAATCATGCCTGTCGATTTTGAACAACTTCTACAACGACGGAATCAAATGGCATGACGTAGCCTGCCACCACGTCAAACCTTTCGTATGTGAAGACAGTGAGGAACTTCTTAACTTCGTCGCATCCCGAAACCCTGGCATCAGATTGTAAATACCTGACTATTCTAATGTAATAAGCAGTCCATACCTTCTCCAATCCCAACTCCCGTAGATTCCCTTGTTTTCCTCCAAACTCCCGAGTCTTCTATTTATTTCTCAAATTGTAATATCATTATGTGAATATTTGCTTTCATTTATTATTTTAGTGTTATTATCTATTGAATAAATTATATTTTAATAATAAAAATTGTCAATGAGAGGCTGGCCGTTTTTGAAACTCATACACACCAGTGTTAGGTTGCCCATCAGTTTTAGTGAAAAATAAAATATAGTTGCCATAGTTTGAAATGAAACTGTTGAGATTGAAGTTTTCCTCGTTCACTGCTGCTTCGTTTGGTGATTTTTATTAGGGTTAACAAGGAAACTTTTCTGTATTTCACTCACTCAATTTATTCAAGTTCGCGTTGCATTCTGGATAAAAATGTGATCACCGGACTATCCAGAATTGCATGAATTACTAAAAAGTATGGATGTCGTCTTTAGAAATAACATTTGGAATAATAAGGAAAAATATTTAAAACTTGATGGTAAGTTCGCTCGTTGTATCTTAAAACCTGTAGATACGTGAATTTTGGTAAATTAAAATACCTATTCAGTTTCAGATAGTAGAAATCCAATTTCTGAAGAAGATGAATGTCATGTAAAAATTACTGTTATTTTGAATGCGTCATTTGTTATACTTCCCTTCCCCAGAAGTGGAATATGTGATCCAAATAATGTTGATAGATGACAATATGTGGTTATATTATGTTAAATGGTACTTCATTCAAATTATGGGGTCTATTGTTGAAATCTCAAAAAACTTTTCTCGTTTCGAATTATCAGGTTACAAGAATGAAACATTTCTGACAACATTTCTTTGAACAATTCCGAGAAGAATGTAATTCGTTATGCTGATGATAGAGACCTATGAATATTAAAAATAGTTCATAAGATGCTTTTCAGATCCAAATCGTTCGATCGTTCTCAGAAAGGAATATTCACCTATAACTATATTAAAAAAATAGTAGGTTTACTGACTACTGAAACAAATTTCGAACGTATTTGAATTGCCTTCTGCAACGAGTATTAGAAGATATTTTCTCTACTACGCATTTATCTTGTGGAAAACTGTCGAAATTCAATGGAAAATTTCAGAATTTACATCCTAGTGACTTTTGTATTATATCTTGGCAGTTTGTGACTTTTACAAAAATTGACAGATAGCCGAATTTGAATTGACGTGTGTTGAAAATTGATCAGATCGGAAGTCAGTGTTGAGAACAACGAAACGAAAAATACAACTGAAAACAATGCTGTAATGAGTTCATTACACTTTTTCTAGTGCTGTAATGAACTCATTAGGTATACTGAAAACCAGCAGTGGCACCCAGAGTTTGGGTATGCATGGGGCTTCAGTTAACTCCGAGATTCACTTCAGTAAAAAAAAGTGAGACTTTCGATTCAAGATCAAAATGTTTTAATGTATTTGCACTGAACCACGAGCTCCCCAGCTAGTTCCATCTGAACACGCTCTGCTCTGTCTTCTGAGAGCTGTTACAAGTAGTGTTACTCGGGGCTCTGCGTTAGGACCTGTTCTATTTCTTATAGATATTGCCGATTTGCCATGTATCTTCTCTAGCCCCTGCTATTCCGATGGTTGTGATCTCAAAATAAACTAAGATGTTTCTGTGTCCAGTTGCTAGTTGCAGAATGTCCTGTCTGAGCGGTGTCAGCAATGATTGCTTCGTTTGAATGTTTCTATCATCCGAAAATCTCTGTAGATCGAACGGAGCTATCGAGACATCTAGAGGCATTATGGAGTTAACTGATCATATGTTACTGGAAATTAAGGAAATACTTCCACGAAAAGGCTATATTCAGTCTAAACTCCATCGAGCAGTTTGTGATGCTGATTGTTCTACTCCGCTAATATTACAACATCGACACATAGACGTTCAAGAAATTATCGAAGAAAGTCAGATGCAGAAAAATGATGAGCAAAACTGTTTCATAGAAGACGCCAAAACGAGATCAACCCGATTTATGTCGACAAATCTGAGTCGAACTATTGGTTGATCTTCGGAAAACAGAAAAAAACTTCGGAAACAGAGGGTTTCATCATAGCTATACAGGAAGATATCCTAACGAGGACTACTTGAAATATATCATCAAGGATTCCACGGTACCTAATGATATAACTGAAGGGGCAATTGGAAGAAGGGGTTATGTTACAAATCTGAATTGGTCAGAAAAATAGATTGTACACATTGTAGGAAAACTAACTAATTTCTCAATGGAAGCTAGGTTGATAATTCGATCTGTGCAATTGCACAAATTGAATTATTAAACAAGCTTCCATTGAAAATGCCAGTTAACCTTACTGCAATGTATTTTTCTCACAAACTCATATCTCCGCAATATGTGGTCAAGTGACTCTGAAAGTGACTATTTATATTTGAATTTCGAACTTGCGGAAGAATATAAATGGGCACTGGAATTATAAATAACTAAACATTACATTATATATATGTAGCTGCATATGTATAATATGATTTCTACAATAATTGTAGTCATTCGCATTATCATACCGAATTAAATTGGACTTGTACGTACAGGCAAATCACTTGTAGGGTTTGTGCTACAGGCCCCTGATTCTGTTTAAGGAAGTGAGCACTACAGACTCGACTTAAAGGTCTTAAAAAACTTTCAGTAAACTTGGGGAAGCTTCTATTGGATGGAACTATCTACAGGATAATGCAGAAAGTTGTATTGTTGGGAACAGCATAAACGGTTCGCAATTACATGGAAATACAGAAAAACCTGGAAAAGATCAATGTCGCCTGCGATAGGAAGAACAACAACGAGAGGCCGGGGAACTGCACAGACCCGAGCACCACTATGAATTCGAGAACCTCTGAATAATGGTCTTCCACAAGGTTCAGTTTTAGCACCTCTTCTATTCAATTTATATATGTGTGACATTCCAACTACTTCTTCGGAGAAATTTATTTATGCTGATGATATTGCTCTGGCTTTTCATCATTCTCATTTTCAATAGAAAGCACCCTTTCCGCAGATTTGGATATAATGAAAAATTATTTTTTGAAGTGGCGTTTGTGCCCGAATGAAAATAAAACAGAGGTTTAGTGTTTCCATTTGAATAATCATCAGAAATATAGAAAATTGAGTGTAACTTTCGGTTTTTCTCCCTTAAAACATAATTTCAATCCTAGATACCTGGGAATCAAACTTGATTACTCTCTAAATTTCAACGCCCATTTAGATGATCTGCATTTGAAGCTTAAAATTCGAAACAATATTCTTCAGAAACTAGCTGGTTCCTCATGGGGCGCTGATGCAACAATACTTGTACGGCAGCGCTAGCTGCTGAATATATATGGCCTGTGTGGTTGAACAGTTTTCATGTTAAAAAAAATTGATGCCCAACTACTGATACTATCAAGTCTACACCTACTCCTTGGCTACCAGTCCTCTCGAATATTGTCCCTCCCCAAATTCAAAGGGAGACAACAGCTTTGAATTTTTGAAACAAATTCAATTCCTTTCCAAATTCATTTCCCATACTCACCTATATTCCAGATAATAGGGTCCCCAGATTGAAGTCGCGTAAATCTTTTTGGTCAAATTTTCTGATTGATATGAATAGAAACGACAGAGAAATGTGGCAATCTGAATGGAATGTATCCAATTTTTTCAATAAAGATCTTATTTCTGAGTTTTAAGCTTCAAACGCAGAACATCTAAATGGGCGTTGAAATTTATATAGGAATCAAGTTTGATTTTCAGGTATCTTGGATTGAAATTATGTTTTAAGGGAGAAGAACCGGAAGTTACACTCAATACAGTGAAGATGTAAAATGTGGAAGGAGTCATAATAAATACTGGAAATGACCAGTCGAGTCGAAATACACAAACGTGGTCTGTGTGTCATGGATTTGGAAAAACAATAAAACACCTTCTAAGGGTAAGGGATAACATAGACCCATCTTAATTTGATACGTGCATTCATCTCCTGAATTTTGTCGCATTAATTTATGAACACCCTGTATCCTGTATGTATGTGATGGAATTGATCCATAAATGCATACTTTTATTTATCTATTGATATTTTTACCTTTCAGTGTTTTGACAAGCCATGTTATACTTGAGAACAATTATTTATCATGTGCCACATTTATGACACTTTTCTTCTTGCTTGGTGGATATGTATAAATGAATAAATAAATTAATATTCATACGAATACCATGAAAAATGTAGATTGTATGTGAATTTTGAATTATTAGGTATTAAGTAGGCGGAATCACGGAATGATAATACGAATTATTATTTTGCGCTTGAATTTTTGGTGAAACTAGATTGTCGAAAAATATGGTGTAGGTATGTACGGATTAGATTTCAGGTGGCCAGGTTTTTGGAAAAATGAGTTCCAATAATTCAACTATGGGGGCCATTCCAATATTTCAATAAAATATTTTAGTTTATTCTGCTATGTGAATTGTGTAAACATAATTAAAGTGATATTCTTGAAAAGATTTATTATTATGAGTCAAAATTCCTTTTTTTTGTTGATACAGGCAAGAAATAAAAACCAAAATATTCGTAATTTTTAATGCTAAAGGTTAGCTATATGTATTTTCATCCAACGAATGAGTTCATTTACTCTTTCAGACATATTGAAACATGAAACAGAAACGATCATGATATTTCATTGAACTGCCCTATCTCTTCCCATCCTCAAATCTATCAACGGAAAAGAACCATATAACGGATAGGTACATGTAACGTCGCGGTATGGTCGATATCAATACACGGAAAAAATGACAGGTGCGAACACCATGTTTTTAGTTTTTAGAAATCTCAGGTGGACTATGAATTCTTCATTAGTCAGTTTTGAATTCGTATTCCGCGTGGAGCAATATAGTGGTATGATACATCAAAGTTTCGAAAAAAATATGTAGATAACAAATATCTTTGGGGCGTAACTCAAATAGGTTGCAGTAACGAGAAATCAATTCTGGATCAGTGGATCAGCTCCACACTAGCATATTTCCGTGCAAAACATAGTTGTGACAGAACATTAGCTCGTTTGACAACAATTATTTTTCTTACAGAAACATTTTACTATATTTAAGATTTCTTTAGGTGTGCAGGAAATACTACACATGATTGGGGTGAGCCTGTATAGATCTTGATTCCATTTCATATACTGATAATGATACCTCTGTAGCCCCATTATCAAAGATGCTCGAATGAGGAGCATATTTTCAGTTGAGGCTTGCTTCTGCGTGAACAACCCCCACTTTAATTGTGATAGAGACTTTACACAGCTCTTCTACTTTAACTGAGTAGCGTCCGTATTTCCTACTTAAGGCTTCCTAATGGACAAGCCATCTTACCATACATCCCCAATTGGTAAAATACTGAAAAGGCACAACATCGAGACCGTTACACAAAAACTTGGGCAAATGATCAGAACTACCAAGGACAAAGTCGACCTACTTTCAGAAGCCTGTAGTCACAGGATACCTTGTGACTGCGGCAAAGTCTATATTGGTACAATAAAAAGGAGTATCAATACGAGAATCAGGGAGCACGAACGATGCAGTCGACTGAATCAGACAGAAAAATCTGCACTAGCGTAACATGCTCTAATAGATGGAAAAAATATAGATTTCTCACAGAAGATTATTTCTGATATCAAAAGTTACCATCCCAGGCTGACCATAGAAGCCATTGAAATTTATAAACACAAAAATAACATAAACAGAAAAGAAGAGACCCCTTTCTTATATAGCGTCTAGTTACCGACCTTAGAAAAAACAAAGGTCAAGCCGATGAGAAGCGGGAGCGATAGGCCAATCAACATCGCGCACGCAAAATCACCACCTTTTCCCGCCATTAACCGGGGTGTAGATAACACTTACGCTTCGAATACGTCAGTATCAGAAATTCAGCGTTCGAGGTCGAGGTACATTTCACACCCAGAATCCTCTGAAGATGCCTACCGCAGTTGTAGGCGAAACGTTAGGTGAAATAATTTCTAATGGACCACGGCAAATAATTTCGGAAGACTGATTTAGTATCAACATTTTCAGTTATCTAAGAAGAAATGGTCATATACGCGAAGTGTAACTATGGCGGCCATAGCTTAATCAAATCATTAGTATTATGAAAGAATTATCCTCCCGAACAAGAGATGGAGTGCCGAAATGCTAATTTTTTTACTCAGATTATGAGGTTTTACGGAGATCATACCGAGAACATTCTTGAAACATCTATAAATTCAAAATGATAGTCATCGAAATGAATCAATGAGGAATGTTCACAGGTATGCAAAATCGATCGAAACTTCGTCACAGTATAACCCATATGTATATGAAATTACTAGTTTTTGTTTCAGTCGAAAAGACCTAGTAGTTCGGATTTTACAACCCCGTCAATATTCAATTCCTCGCGGCGATGTGACGTCATACTACATTCGCAAATCGCACTCCGTGAGACGAAAGGCCCTTATATTGGACCCGGCTACGTACTGAACCTCGCAAGTCGTTGGATGTAAAGTGGCTTCACACGGATCCATCGAACTCATGTTTATAACTCGATATCTCGCGCGCTATTTGAAGTATTCAAATAATTTTTGGACACAATATTTTCATTTTCTACGGAGAATAGGAATATGTAGAAATTGAAAAATGTGAACATTCCTCATTCATAGGCTCACAGATCTTTCATCATGAGGACTGGAGAGATAAATCAGATTTTATCACTGAAAGAAGGGATATACCGGTTTCGGCCTCATCGGTATCCAACAAGCCTCACAGACAAAATCTTTATGAAAAGATTCTACTTTCGAACCAACTAATCTAAGCCTCTGAAGTAACTGAAAACAAATGGCGACATCTAGTAGTGTATCTATTGAAATATTGTATGGGAGGTCTTTGCATTTTCCTGAAAACTTAATTTGGGTTTTCTCTCCCAGTCTCTGAAACAAGAAAAAATTAGTAAGTTCCATTGGATCTCCTTGTCAAAATTTGGCAAAATTTCTGTTACAATTTTTGAAACCACTAACCGGATAATCAGACAGTTTTTTGAAGAACAACCAACACTTTCTTGAAAAATTGAGAAATTCCAATCTAAATTAGACTGATATTCTAGTGAGTTTTGATGTAGTAAATCTTTTTCCTAATGTTCCGGTCGATACAACACTTGAAATAGTTAAAACATAATTGATAATGGATGATAATACTTTTCATGAAAATTCGAAATTAACTGTAGATAATATAATGGAAATGTTAGATATTTGTCTGAATTCGACATATTTCCAATTAGATGATAATTTTTATAAACAAAAATTTGGTATGGCTATGGGTACTCCTTTATCACCAATAATGAGCAATATTTTCAAGGAATTTTATGAAGAAAACCATATTGTAAAATATTCACTGAAACCAAAGACTTGGTGGCGTTATGTCGATGATATTTTGTAATTTGGCAACATGGGAGAGAATAATTGATGAAATTTTTCGATCATGTCAATAATAAAGAACCTACAATAAAATTCACAATGGAGTTGGAACAAAATAATGTACTTTCCTTCTCAGATGTTTCGATAAGAAAATTTCCAAATCATTTTGAAACAAGTGTGTTCAGAAAAAGACACACACATCGATATCTAAATTTTTATTCTAATCATCAAATAAGTGTTAGAAGAGGTATTATAAAAACACTTTATGATAGAGACCAATAATTTCATCGACAACTGAAGTACGAAATTAATTTCACTAAAGATATTCTTGAGGATAATCAATATCCTACTAATTTCATAGGAGAAACTATTTCAAATTTAGAGAAAACAATTTTGCGTCAAATCGGGAACGAACAACAAACCATCAAGAACAACCAATTTTGATAAATTTGAGTCCTCATGTTCATGGACTTTCAGAAATTTTAAAATACTTGGTTCAATATTCAACATAACTCCGCCTGGGGTGGTCGATGGGTAGATCGAGTAGCACATTGTAATTGATTATCACTGCCGGTCCCAAGCCCGGATCAAGGAGGAGGTTTGAAAGGAGAGGTTAGCAACCTGCCCTTCGTAACAAACTCAGATGCTCCCAGACAGGGCCGCCGCCAGAAATTTTGCCGCCCCGGGAAAAATTTTATTTAGCCAACTTGCTGTGATGTATTGAGTTTTGCACTCATAACAAACTCTTTCACAATTCGATCAAGGGGCAAAAAAATTCAGAAACGGAGAAAATATAACTATAAATATGTATTATACAAAAAATAGATTGAATAAAAAATAACAAAAAAAAACATATGTATACCGGCCATCGCATGTATAAAAGTGAACTAGAACCATCAGACTAGAACGTTTGAACTCAAATAAATTTCTTCCTTCTCTCCTTCATCTCGCAAAAGTCATGAATTGTTTGAGATATATCGAGATGACTATCGCATGTTCAATGGATATAATGGCTAAATCAGATAATCTATCTTGGGCCATTGTTGATCGTAGAAAATTTTTCATTTTCAACTTTGAAAGGCTTCTCTCTCCAAAAGTATCCCAAAAGTATTTTCCATATTTAATAAAATCATTATACGACAGTTTCTACGATACACGATACCGATAAATATAAATGCGTATGTAAAAATTATCAATCAGGCGGTACGGTATCATAATAATAATAAAATGAATTAATTGATTCAAGTACAAATGCATTTGTATAAGATATGTTAAATAAAAATGCGGAATTCTAAAATGCATTCACATAGAAAATATCGAGAAACAATGAAAACGCTCTCTGCTTTTAGTGTACGAAACTAAATGAACTCATGTTAAAGGAAAAAAATTTGGGCGCATTGGATTTTGATTATTACTAATTCTCCATTCCAAGGCAACACAGCTCTCGTGTGTAAGGAGAATTCTAGGCAATGATATCCGGATCAGAATAAGGTACATGTTATTCTTATGCCCACTGGCACCGTAAAATATATGTCTGACTTACGTCCAACTCAAATTTTAAGTTAGGTTTGAGACGCCGATTCTCTTGCACCGCAGTTTAAGTGCCACATAAGTGATGACTATTTTGAGCCGCGAATATTCATCGCTTAAAATTGAATTATAAAAACAATTATTCCTCTGATAAAGGTAGGATATATACTATATAACCTAATTTTATTCATTTATCCCATGTGATATTATAATATTCGACATTGTATCAAATTTGATACAACTGATGTTTTTCAAAAATAAAACTTTATATAAACTCTAGAATTTTTTTCTCATTTTTACACATAACACTCCAATAAAACGAATCGAAATAATATTTTTTCTAACAGAATAAAAAATTTGAGAAGTGTAGGGTTAAACAAGACTTTAGCCCGTCTCAAGTATTCAAACGTCGAAAACGAACTCCAGTTTTGACGTGTTGTTTTTTATTGCGTGAATTTAATAATTATTATGGATAGATATTTATTAAATGAAATTGATGATCTATATGAGTATGATTTCGACATATTAGATATCATTGACTATGGCTTTCCTAGAAGTCTAGAATTCAATAGGGCCGATCACTACCATGATATGAACGAATTCGCATTTTTTCGGCGATTTCGTTTGACCAAAAAAAAGTACTCTGCAACTGCTGAGATCAACTGAGGATTATTCAGAATTGCCAAGTGATATGTAAGTAGATATCTTATGTATGATGATGTCAAACCTTAAAGAAGGGAGTTTAAGCCTTGATGCTTGTAGGAATCAGAGTGTATTACCGATGAGTCAACTGCTTGCGTGCCTCCGACTCTACGCATCAGCAGGACATTTATTCGCTGCAGCCGATTTGATGAAAATCCACGAATCTACAGTATCAAGAATAGTTGTTCGAGTTTCAGTATTCATGAAAATGCCACAGAGAGAAGCAGAATTACGTTTCACCCTAACCCAATTTTACCAAATTGCTGGATTTCCTCGTGTTATTGGAGCAATTGATTGTACCCATGTTATTATTAATTCTGCGGGTACTATTTACTCTTGTGAATGTGAAAAGTATTACTTCGATGATATTCCACAGGTGCAGAATTATGTCATTCAAGTTACGAATAAAGAATTGAAGAGTGGAAATTCAAAAGGGTCTAAGTGCAAAAAAAATCGAACTGAAATATTACATAAAACATGTCTCAAACTCATGAAAAAAGTTTAAAAAAAATTGTTTTTTTCATCAGAAATGATGACTGCCTAAAGCGGATGGCACATGAACTGTTTCGTAGGCTATTGCCCTTGGCACATAGACCAAAAAAAAATGAAATTTAAAATTTCGTGAAAATGGTACTTCGACCATTTTGAATTTACACTCTTCAATTGTTGAAATCAAAGGAAATCATTTGCTTCAAATAAAAAAAAATTGGTTGTACTATGCCAGTTCGTCAGCGGCCTAAAGTATATGTCGTTCTGTGAATCAGAATACTGAAAAGGAAAATGCATAATTATCTTGTTCGTCTATGAATTCGCGTGTTCTTCTTACTTCGCTGTGCTCATTGCCGACACGAAACCATATGATCATGTCGCATTTCTATGTCAAAACAAACAAATTCACTGATTTATACAGTGTTGCCAGATTTGGCATTGCTTAGAGCGTGCTTAACAAAGTCGTTTCTATTAGATATGCGGTGCAAGATCTGATCCGTTAAGGCGGGGAAAAGCATGACTGAAAATTTAAGGGTGCCTTAGATAAGGGTGCCTTAACCAGAAAACGATGCAAGTGGGCATTACTGTTTTTGTTCTGCGATTTGACCATATGACATATATTACCTGTTGCTATGTTCTTAAACTCTAATATCTGATTAAGTAAATGAAAAGAGGTCAATATAAATCTTAAGTATTCACCTGTTTCTAATAATGATTATTATAATAATATTGATATATTTTTTTACTATGACCATTATCCAATAAATTAAGAATACTACTCTGCCTCAAATTTCGGCGAGGCATATTTCCAACTCATTTAAAGGCGCCTTTTCGAAATATTGAAACGACGCTGGTATATGGCTTTATGGTATCAGAGGCGATCGATGAAAGACTCAAAAAAAATCATCTACATCACTGTTAATAAGCAGAGAGCGCTCTATACTTATTCTCGTTTCCGACGGTAAAAAATACCGCATTATAGAACTCACCTTCAATTTTGTAGGGTAATTCAGTTCGAAAATCATAACTCCGAAGAAGATGAAAGATTTCTATTATGTAGCACTCACTATATAGTGTTGCAAAAATATTGAATATTGTGACGACACTGCGGACTAACTAGTTGTAACCCTTATTTCTCGAGTATTATAAACCCCTCCCGAATATCAAAATTTAGATTTCTAATTGGCAAACTGAATATAAGAATCATTACTGAATTATCCTAGAAACCCTCCCAAAAACTTTATAGTCTCAAACGTTCATCAAAGGGACCGACCGTCTTGATAATAAACTCGTAAACAAGCTAGTGTAACTAGGATGAGAGGCCGCTGAGGCGTTGGCGAAATTTACAACTTGACATGGATTTTTATTTATGAGTAGAATGCTGCATTTTCGTTCTGCCAGTATTACTCTTGTTTTGGTTTAATTGCATTTTTATCTGGTTATTTGTGTACACGTGTGATATATTTGGTTGACCAGGCTCAAAAAGCCGCCCCTGAGTTTGGTCGTGTTTTCGCTTTCACTTTCAATAACAGGCGGGTTTTCGATTTCGAAGAAAAAAAATCTAGTATGACGAAACTGATTTTGCCGCCCCTAGAATTTGCTGCCCCGGCAGACTGCCCGGTTTGCCGGCCCTGGCGGCGGCCCTGCTCCCAGAACTGTTTCATTAGCCTCGGATACTAGGCGGAACACTAATGACGACATGGCACGAAAAAAGAAACGAATATGGAAACGGAAGCAGAACATTATAAGATTAGGAAGCTGGAATATTACATCCTGGACTAACAAAGACTACGAAATTATCATGGAAATGGAAAAGAACCGAATAGACATCTGCGCTCTTTCAGAGACCAAGAAAAAAGGCAAAGGAAATCAGAGATACCAAAACTACATATCATTCTATAGTGGCGTCGACAAGGTCCTGAGAGCACGGGGTAGTGTAGGGTTGCTAGTAAATAAAAAATTCGAAAAGGATATAAAAGAGGAGATATATATAAATCACAACATTATGCAGATGACCATGGAACTAGCCAATGAAACAACACACCTGATAAGTGCATATGCGCCAGATGACAGTAAACCTCAAGAAGAAAGAGAGGAGTTTTTCGACATCCTACAACACACTTTAAAAAGGATTCCCACTAGAGACAAAGCGTTCATTATTGGCGATCTGAACTCAAGAGTTGGAAACTCGGTTATACCGTGGATCATGCACAGTTTCAATGAAAAATACAAAAATGACAATTAATAACAATAATAATAATAATATCCTCATTTCCACCCATACATGTTTACTACAGATCGAAAGATCCAAAAGCATAGAATACAAGTGGAAATCTCAAGGGGAAGTTCACCAATTGGTGCTCTACCACTCAACCCTTGGTACATTTATCAAGTACAATCAGAAAAAAAATTAAAATCTAACAACTAAATGAAGAATTAATCCTTGAATATATTGCTAAGGTATGAGTAACAAATCAAAGTAATATACATGTACACACATTCGGAAACATCCCAGCAAAAATTAAGCAGCAGCTAGCCAATAATACAGACCTACTGTGAAAGCAAATATATTTTCAAACTTTTCTTGAATTTTCCACAATTAAATCGTTTGAATTCAGACAGATACATTTTATATATTGAACCTAAAACTTCTCTCAAAGATGGAAGTTTTGTGCATAGGTGCCGACAATAAATCCCTATTTCTCACATTAATATTGTGGACATCTGTTCTGAATCTGATCTTGTTATATAGATAAGGGGGATTTTTGTGTAGAATAATTTTATGATATAAGCACATACAATGAAACGTAAAAGTATTTTTCATAGAGAGCCACTTCAAATCTTTCAACTCATGAGAAACATGATCATACTTTCTTATACCGAAAATAAATCGAATGCATGAGTTCTGAACACGTTGCACTCTGCCCAACATATCTAGATCGATACATGTGCCATATACTTGGGAACAGTAATTGAACTGCGATAATACAAGAGCCTCACACAGCTGCTTTTTTATGGGAATCGACAGGCATGTTCTGTGGGGATAAAGCAGACGGAGCGCCCCATACGCTCTCCGAATATTCCGCAAAATGTGTTCTTGGAATCTGAGGGACCTATCAAGAATAAGTCCAAAGCTCTCCGCAGAGTCAGAAATCTCAACAGTATCTCCACCTATTGTGAACTTCAAATTTCGCATAGAATGTTCGATACCAGACTTGCTCCCAAAAATGAGGATTTTTGATTTCTTGGAATTCAACACAAGAGAATGCAGGGAGGCCACGTTGGCAATTGCATCAATGTTTGAGTTCATCTTGATATTAGCATCTTGAATATCCTCAATTGAGTAATGAAAGTATAATTGTAAGTCATCAGCAAACATATGCAAGTTACAGTATCTAACAAACTTGTGGAACTGGCTGGTGTACACTAAAAATAAAAGCGGACCAAGCACTGAACCCTGTGGCACCCCCGACAGGACAGTTCGAGGGCTACAAGATCTGACACCCAATCTCACACTCTGCTTGCGATCTGTTAGGTATGACCTGAAGAGCACGAGGGATTCATCAGAAATACCAACCGAGGACAGTATATTCAAAAGTAAATCATGCCTAACTGTATCAAAAGCCTTGCTTAAATCAAGCATAATCAATCCTGTACACTGTGAATTATCGATGGCCTGGAAAATATCATCTGTTATATTCAACAGATTCCTTCTGAAGCCTGATTAATTCTGCGGTAACAAGTTATTTTTATCAAGGAATTCTGTAAGTTGATTTGATAGGATTTTTTCAAGGACTTTAGACATTGAGCTTAATATACTTATAGGCCTGAGGTCAGAAAGTGCATGCAGATCCTTAGTTTTAGGAATGGGAGTGACACGAGCATGCTTCCAATGAGTGGGAAATTGTGAAGATAATATGATACTGTTGAAAACGTGCACCAAGTAGGGCAGAATCAGCGGGCAACAAATTTTTATAAATGAGGTATCAATACCGTCAAATCCAGAACTGCCATCTTTTATCTGTGATAGGATGTTGAAAACCAATATTTCATCGACCATTTGAAAATTAAATGCGTTAGAAAGAATTTTATTTTTTCTTTTAATAGTCGGTCATAAATGAACCAGAATTACCCGATGGAAGATTATCCAAAAA
Source organism: Hippodamia convergens (assembly GCA_038502775.1). NCBI lineage: Eukaryota > Metazoa > Arthropoda > Insecta > Coleoptera > Coccinellidae > Hippodamia > Hippodamia convergens. The sequence continues at coordinate 18,829,886 of CM076610.1, forward strand.
GAAGTCATTAATGGCATCAGGGTCGGTAAATTTCTAAGTGACCCACTCTTTGTGACATCCAGTAGCTTCAGCTGTTTCCATAATTCCCTCCTTGTACCATTGACCGAAATATCTTCGAAATAAGATCTCTTCCCCAAATTTATCTCATGATTCGTCAAATTCCTCAACCTTCTGTATTGCTCCCAGTTCTCAGTTGTTCGCTTTCTCCTATGTCTTGCCTTAGCCTTATCTCTTTCCCTCATTAATTTTATCACATTTTCAGTCAACCAAGGTGCCCTCCTCTTTGTAATTCTAATAATTTTAGGCAGAAAATGTTTATTAACTAAACCAATTAATTTTTCAGTGAATAAGTTCACTTTTTCATCAATATCATTGATGTAAAAAATTTCCTCAAAATTTGAATTGGCGAAATCATGAAATAACAGGGCTTCATTGAATTCTTTACAATCTCTCACAGTAATAAATATGGGATCCACCTTAGGTTTTTGACATCGTAGTCTACAATAAACGCATTCATGGAAAGAAAAGTGGGATTGGAAGGTAGCAGCGGATTCAATCAATAAGTCATTGCTACAAAGAATAACATCTATGAGAGACTCTGATACAGGTGTAATATGGGTCTGCTCTTCTATCAGTTGACGCATTCCCAGTGAAGAAAGCATGGAATTGAAATACTTCACAGGCGGCAGAGTACGGCTCAAAAAATTAACATTTACATCACCCATACAAATGATATTATCCGATAATGACAAAACATATGTCAGAGAATTCTCCAGAATATCAATAAAATACTTATATGGCAAATTGGGAGGTTTATATACTACTCCTACTATGAAACTCGAACCATTATATGTTAACTTTACAAAAAGTTCTATATTCTCATCTGATATATCAACAATCTGGTAATGTAGTTTTTCGTGAATATACAACATAACACCACCAACCCTATTATCCGCATTTCAGTCACGCCTTGCAAGAGAGTAATTATCTATGTTTAAGTTTTCAGATTCAATACTTGCATTCAGCCACGTCTCAGATATTCCAAGAATATCAAACCTATGTACATCATTATAAGATTTTAAATCATTAAATTTTGGAACCAATGACTGAATGTTCAAATGTGCAAATAACAATAAATCCTTCTGCTGTACAGACATGGTACAATCAAGCAAAAACAAAACAAAAATAAATGTACAAAAGTGATAGTGAACTTAAATGTCGGACAAAATCTTTTTCCTTCCACTCTCCGACTTGGCGAAAATTGATCCATTAAATGTCCATACATTTTTGAATCCGTACTTTTCAGATGCCTCCTGTACAATCTTCAATCTCTCCAACGTGAGATCCTCTTTCATAGCTAATCCAGTTCCCTTTAGATACTCTTTTTTCATATAAATTAAGTTTTTGGAACTTACTTCATTAAAAGTGACCAATAATTGTCGAGGACGTCCTTCTTTCACTTTACCAACCCTATAGACAGCAACAATTTCCTCGCTCATGGATACATTAAGTTTATCAACAAACAGTTCCTTGACCCGTTCTAACACATTTTCACCATCAGTTTCTTCGTAGCCGATAATTCGAATCTTTTTATTTCTTGACCGCTGCTCCAGGGAATCCACTTTTTGCTCCAACTTATGCGAATCTTCCGATGTATCATCATTCAGTTTGTTACTGTTTGATTTTAGAATTTCCATCTCTGCTTCCAAGGATGCTATTTTAGCATCATATAGGGTAAATTTTTTAGCCAATTCTCTAGATATTGTATTAATAATGGCATCGGAAATACTTTTGATAACACTCTCCGATTTCAATGCTTCAATGAGAGATTTTTCAAAGTCCGATCTTTTTCTTGTGGACATTTTCCGTGAATTTAATCAATCAACACGGCAAACAGTATCAAATTATTTTTTTATCCCACAAAAAGTCAAAACTTTGCACACAAATCGTAGTAGAGCTCCCACATATACGTCCGTTCTCGTCGACAGCTGATAGATATACGCAATTCTGATTCAAACATGTGCACTCAACGAACTACGCATCAATAATACGTATTTCAACCACAAGGAACAACAGAAGTACACTTTCGTCAATACGAGAGGTCAGAAATCAGTAATCGATTATGTGATTACAAATAGAAAAGTCCATCCCTCTCAGATACTCGATGTACGCGTATTAACGTCAGCAAATGTGGGTACACAACACAGGCCAGATTTATGTAAGTACCGTACAGCACACATAGCAAAGAAAAAGAAAGTGGCCAATTTTATCACAAAATTTAATAGAGAATCTCTCAAAGATGATAGCACCAGATATCTCTACCAAAACCGACTATGCGAGGAAATTAATGAAAACCCAATAACAGAAGAGGATAATGTAGAAGCCGCATAGGTAAAATTAAAGAACAATGTAAAGACTAGTGCTAAGGAAGCCTAAGGAGAAAGAACAGTAGACACCAACAGAAAGAATAATAACCCATGGTTCACTCCAGAAATCAAAGAACTGGCAAGAGAAAAGAAGAACGCCTACATTAAGTACATCAACAATAGATCAAACGAAGATTACGAAGTGTACAAAGCAGTGAGAAACAGAACAACTAATGCAATTAGAGAACTGAAGAAAAGATACTGGAAAAATTTCTCGGTGGAAATGGGGCATGATCTATACGGAGGAAGATCTGGAACATGTTGCGGAAGAGAAAAAAAGCTGTGAACGAGGAAGTGGTGATTAACGCTATAGAACAAGAAACGTGGGTAACATACTTTGAAGGCCTGTATGATGCTGGTAACGAGGATCAACTGAACACCGAAAGCCCAGCTTCTCCGTATGACACAGGGAATCAGATCTCACTTGAAGCACTACAGACAGCACTGAAAAAACTGAAGAACCGAAAATCCCCAGGTACAGAAGGTATTCCAAATGAACTGCTCAAATATGGAGGCTCAAAGATCGAGAGAGAACTAATGAAACTATATGGCAAGATAGAGTATACTGGATCAATACCCGAGGATTGGAAGACGAGTATAACAATACCAATATATAAAAAAGGACCAAAATCCGATCCAAAGAACTATAGAGGTATAACGTTACTTAGCAATGTATTAAAATTATTAACAAAAATTCTATCGACCAAAATTAATGCTAAGGTAGAGATCTCCGAGCAGCAGCAAGGTTTCCGTCCAAATAGATCTACTGTGGATGCAATATTCATACTACGTCAACTGATAGAAAAATCCATAGAGTTCAATAAGCCTATGTACACATGTTTTAGAGACCTGAAGCAGAGTGAAACTCAGGGATGTTATCGATCGATTGAAACAAAAACGCGTTAATCAACATCATATCAACCTAGTGAGGCAACTCAATACTAATAACAAAACGAGGATAAGAACAGAATATGGCCTCACGAGAGAACGTCACGAGAGTCTGGGATCAGACAGGGAGATAGTCTTAGCCCGTGCCTTTTCAACACAATAATGAACCAGATAATTGAAAGTGTGAATGAAATTAACGCCGGTTTCAAAATGGGCGATCGTCGTCTGAGGATATTCTGCTATGCGGATGACGCATTTCTGACGGCTGAAAATGACTTACAGCGCTTCCTACATAGGTTCAACTTGACGGCTCAGAAATTCAATATGGAAATTTCGTGCGAAAAAACGCAATCTATGGTAGTATCCAAAGAACCGATACTTTTGTCGTCTGGAGTCATGGACTTGAAGAATTGGATGCTTTCCTATCCCATCTTAACAGTAGGCACCCAAATATTCAATTCACTATGGAAATTGAAAAGGATGTTGCTCTACCCTTTCTAGACGTCTTGGTTACTAGAAAGCCTAATGGAAAGCTAGGACACAGGGTTTATAGAAAACCAACCCACACTGACAGATATCTACACAAGCAGTCCAATCATCATCCTCAACAGAAACGAGGAGTTATAAAAACACTCGTAGATAGAGCCCGACGATTGTGCGAGCCGGAATTTCTGGAGGATGAACTTGAACATCTACAGCATGCATTCGTCGCTAACGGATATAATGCTAAGGAAATTCAGAGGGCAATAAGACCAAGACTTTCCACACGTGATGATAACACATCACAACTCACCCCCAATGGAAGAGCTATCTTACCATATATCCCCAAGGTCACCGATAGAATTGGTAGAATACTAAAGGGCCACAATATAGAGACTGTCTATAAGCCAACTCAAAAACTTGGCCAAATGATCAGAACTACCAAAGACAAAGTCGACCCACTCTCTCAACCCGGTATTTACAGGATACCTTGTGACTGCGGCAAAGTCTACATTGGTACAACGAAGAGAAGTATCATTACGAGAATCAAGGAGCATGAACGATGCTGTCGACTCAATCAGACAGAAAAATCCGCACTAGCGGAACATGCTCTGACAGATGGACACAATATTGTTTTCTCAAAGGCAGAAGCTATTTCAAACATCAAAAGTTTCTATCCTAGGATGAACATGGAAGCCATTGAGATATATAAACATAAGAACAATATGAACAGAAGGGAATAAACTCCTTTGGTACATAGCGCATGGTTGCCGGTGTTGGAAAAGACTAAAATCAAGCCAATACGAAGTGGAAGCGATGGACCAATCAACATCGCGCGCGTAAACCCACTACCTTCTCCCGCCAATGATCAGAGTATAAGTGGAGCCAACGGATCGAATCCAGCATCACTTTCGGAAATTCAGCGGTCGAGTTACAATCTAACACCAAGAATCCTCTGAAGATGCCTACCGCAGTTGTGGGCGAAACGTTAGGTGAAATAATTCCTAATAGACCACGGCCAATAAGCCCGGAAGACTCTCTTAGTAGTAATTGGCAAAATCATAGACCAGGTTATGAATATCAGCTATTTGGGTGTAGAAACATCCAGCAACAGATGCATAACGAAGGAGGTGGACAGTCAGATGAGGAAGACCGCAAGAATATCAGGGTGTTCACGAAATGTAGTATGGAGAAACAGATATATGACCACTGAAAGTAAGACGCGAATTTATAAAACTTGTATAAGACCCATATTGACTTACGCTGCGGAAACGAGAGCATGGACATCAGAAACAAACAAAAAAATGAGAACAACGGAAATGAAAATATTGCGAACAATAAAAGGAATAACACTGAGAGATAGAATACGCAATACAGACACTCTGCTAGAGTTAGGAGTGCAGGACGTTGTTCGATGCGTGAGAACAAGGCGCTGCTATTGAAGGGATCACGTAGATCGGATGGCCAAAGTAGATGTGAAGTGGGCCATAACGCAAAATCCAGGATCGAAAAGACCAGTTGGTAGGCCCCCAAAACGTTGGTATGACAGCTGGACATTAATGTCACAGGAAGGCACATGACAGAAATGACAGGACTCCGTCATATTTCAAGAAGAAGAAGAAGAAAATTCAACATAAGAACTGTTTTCAAAACAAAAAATGATTTACGATCTTTATTAACAAAAACTAAACCTTTGAATGAGAACCAGAAATCAAGAAATTGTATTTACAATATTTCCTATATTGTGAATGAGATATTCTTGATAATGCTGTATTTGTTGAAATATTATTTGGGCTGTATCTCTGTATTTGTGGAAAATTTTATACAGGAGAAACATCAAGACCACTAGAAATCAGAAAACGTGACCATAAGAATAACATAAAAATACAAATATTGGTAGATCGCAGATTGCAGATCATGTTTGTTCCAATACCGGCATTCTAATGACGGAACCTGATGGTTATAAAAAAAAATCAAGGAGTCAGCTAAGATTAAATAGAGATTATCAGAAGGCTGTTGTCAATTTTGAAAGAAATACTTGAATAAATATTTTTACTGAATGATGATTGTATATTCTCGCGTATTTTTCACTGAAATAACTCGAAATCTACAAGAGTAGCACCTAGCTCACTCTATAATCTTTGTTTGTGTGTTTTTCTGTTATAAATTTCGTGTTAAAAACTGGCCGACATTTAAAATACATGGTGATTAATTACATCTTGACATTAAGAGAGTCTTCCGGGCTTATTGGCCGTGGTCTATTAGGAATTATTTCACCTAACGTTTCGCCCACAACTGCGGTAGGCATCTTCAGAGGATTCTTGGTCTTAGATTGTAACTCGACCGCTGAATTTCCGAAAGTGATGCTGGATTCGATCCGTTGGCCCCACTTATACCCTGATCATTGGCGGCAGAAGGTAGTGGGTTTACGCGCGCGATGTTGATTGGTCCATCGCTCCCACTTCGTATTGGCTTGATTTTGGTCTTTTCCAACACCGGCAACCATGCGCTATGTACCAAAGGAGTTTCTTCCCTTCTGTTCATATTGTTCTTATGTTTAAATATCTCAATGGCTTCCATGTTCATCCTAGGATAGAAACTTTTGATGTTTGAAATAGCTTCTGCCTTTGAGAAAACAATATTGTATCCATCTGTCAGAGCATGTTCCGCTAGTGCAGATTTTTCTGTCTGATTGAGTCGACAGCATCGTTCATGCTCCTTAATTCTCGTATTGATACTTCGCCTCGTTGTACCAATGTAGACTTTGCCGCAGTCACGGGGTATCCTGTAAATACCGGGTTGAGAGAGTGGGTCGACTTTGTCTTTGGTAGTTCTGATCATTGGGCCAAGTTCCATTCGATGATTGGACTTGTTGAGGAAGAGAAAGGCAGGCCAACTTTGCACCCTCACATTTCTGAAACGTTGTCGGGATTCGAATGTTGTGCCCAACTTCGTACGCTTTAGACGGCTTTTTCTGAGTGCTCAGGCACATAGGATATATAATCGAGCCGAGTGTGCTCTGTTAAGGGAGAGGATCCGTTATTCTCGTCAGAAAATTGTCAGTATCGACGAGAAAATCGGACAAATACAGAATGATCCAGTAGGAACCTTAACACCAACAGACTGGACTTCTGTCGATAACATTCCCCAGAAATCCATGGAGGGGTTTCTTCAGTTCTGAACAGGAAAGAAACTGTTGTTTCCAAAAGGACATTAACACAAGAGGAGAAATCCATCCTTGAAAAGGGAAACAATTTCTCCATTCGAACGAAACAAATTCCTGTAGAGAATATAATAGCCAATGTTGGGGCAGCAATTCGGTCCTTACCTGAGGCTACGGCTGAAGAAGTTAGGACTGAAGCCTCAAGAATCATCAGAAAGGCTGAAGCTCCAAAAAATAATATAAAATTTAGGGAACACCAAGCCATAAAGAGTCTCAATGATGATACATCCATTGTGATCCTTCCAGTTGACAAAGGAAACGCGACGGTAGTGATGGACACCTCTGACTATGATTCCAAAATGAGGGCGTTGTTAGACCCCTCAAACTACAAGAAACTTAAAAGAGATCCTACCTCGTCCAGGCTCAGACAAGCGAAGGCTCTTATAAAAGTTTCTTCTCTCGATGAGGAACTCAAAAAGAGGATTTGTAAGAGTGAAGCAAGGGCTCAGCGTATATACGGACTTCCGAAAATTCACAAGGATAAAGTCCCATTGAGACCTATCGTTAGTACCATCGATTCACCAACATATGACTTAGCCAAAGTTTATCTACACAAGCAGTCCAATCATCATCCTCAACAGAGACGAGGAGTTATAAAAACACTCGTAGGTAGAGCCCGACGATTGTGCGAGCCGGAATTTCTGGAGGATAAACTTGAACATCTACAGCATGCATTCGTCGCTAACGGATATAATGCTGAGGGAATTCAGAGGGCAATAAGACCAAGACTTTCCACACGTGATGATAAGACATCACAGCTCACCTCCAATGGAAGAGCTATCTTACCATATATCCCCAAGGTCACCGACAGAATTGGTAGAATACTAAAGGGCCACAATATAGAGACTGTCTATAAGCCAACTCAAAAACTTGGCCAAATGATCAGAACTACCAAAGACAAAGTCGACCCACTCTCTCAACCCGGTATTTACAGGATACACATGGATGAACATGGAAGCCATTGAGATATATAAACATAAGAACAATATGAACAGAAGGGAAGAAACTCCTTTGGTACTGTGACGGCGTTTTTCTCCTGGTTGCGACTGACACCTACCGCTACCTTTCCAAGCTTACTCGGGCGTCAATTGCGATGGGTTTTATAAGGTCGCAATTCCTTACGTCGCTCACAGTTGTCCACCTGGGTAGCTTTTCTACAGTTGGAGACAAGGTTCGATTCAATCTGGGGTGGTAGCGATTGATATGATATTATTTCTTCCACTGAAGAGGAGCGACTTTGAGCTAAATAAATAAAACGCACTTCGACGAGACACAATATATTACTAAATACAAATACTTTAATTTATTTACGGTGCTACAATGAAACGAATGAGGTAAAAAGCAGCAAAGTTAACAATATACACAAAAAGCTACAAAGGAAATTCAACAGAAATGACGGACGGAATAAAATGAAGCGAGGTGAGCGGGCGGCGTATGTAAAGCGGTTAAAATGCGTGGTTCGAAAGCAGTTTAGTAAGAGAGCGACAGCCAGTAACCTACTTATCTTGATTACCAGTGAAAAGCATACGATGTAGCGGGTGAAAGGCGGTACACGCTGTCTACCCGTCAACAAGTTATCCTGTCCTGCGCGCGCACGCGATCTACTGTCCCCTCCCCCTTGACTCGAAGAGTCCTGTCCAATATCCCCCAGACAGGCGCAAAGAAAACCAGGACTGCGCACGTCGGCGCACCTGACGAAATGGAGTTTGAACGAACGTTGCGAAATTCGCTGGCCAGATGACAGCTACAGTGGGGAAATATAGGACAATTCACCCCTTTCCTCAAGGTTGAAGAGTCTGTTCAGTGTTCCCGCGAAGGAGAGCCACAAGCAAGGAACCCTAGACCGACTCTACCTGAGGGGTGAAAGAGTATCAACTCAATGATACCTCTACCACCAGGGCCTAAACGTAGACTGCGCGAATAAATACTGAGTAACAGTAACCTAGGTTTAGTTGGGGAACAGAAGATGTGTATATCCTGCAAGAAGGTAACCGAACCAGGAAATGAGGACACCGGCCCCTTTTCCTCAAGATTGAAGAGTCTGTTCAGTGTTCCCGCGAAGGAGAGCCACGAGCAAGGAACCCTAGACCGACTCTACCTGAGGGGTGAAAGAGTATCAACTCAATGATACCTCTACCACCGGGACACAAACGTAGGCCACGCGAAGAAATGCTAAAAACACAATAATGAGGAGTATAAATACCGGATATCGCCCCCCTGTCGAACAGTACAGGAAAACTTGCCGGCCACGTAGACAGGTGAATAAAATGGGTCTTACCAATCCTGTGGATTTCTGGTCTCGACACAGCACTTGAGTCTTATTTCGCTCGTCGGAAACACCGAATATAAGGAATTAAAACAGCACAAAGCTCTTCGGTACCACCGACTCGAAAAAACTTTCGAAACTGAAATCCCGTCGTCGGAAAACTAAAAACTCGGAAAGCTGAAAACTCAAAACTTGACTATCGGGAAATTCGAAACTCTAAAAGCCGAAAACTCGAAAAACTGAGAACCGACTATCGGAAAATTCAAAACTGACTCTCGGAAAAATGAAAACTGACTGTCCGCCTGAAAATCGCCGAATTTATAAGTTCGGTTTCGGTTGGAGGGGGAATATCTCGAGTCTCGGATATCGTGAAAACAATTGCCGCTCTGCACAAAAAACACATATGGTACAGATAACACATGCTAAAAAGAACTGCTTACACCCTCTTTCACTCTAAGATTTTAGTAGTGAGCCTTAATAAAAAAAATATGCGTCTGAAGACAGAAAATTAAACCTTCAAAATTCCATAGCCTACTTGACAAATATTTTTGAATCCACGTTAGAATATCCCAGTATATTTGAATTACTCAATTCTTGGTTCCTTCTATAGATATGTTTACGTTTTATTTTTCGCTGAGTTTTCTGCAAACAAGCCAATCTCCCTCGATAGATCATCGTTAGTTTAACAGTGGTGGAATGAGCCGACCCTTGGATGTGGCCGCGGCCTAGAGCTTACATCACTGCGATACCGCGGTGATGGTCGAAATATATATTTCGACCATGTGTTTTGTGCAATTCACTTGTATGATCTCTCCTTGAAGCTTGGTCCTTTCAAAAGCAAACACCCTGTATAGAAAATATATTTGGAATTTTCATGACCATGAAAATGAAATAATTGCTTCAATAACAGAACTTCTGTCAATCTTTATCAATCATAATTTACTACTAATGACATCGACGCATAAATTAATCGATCATGAGTTCTGGAATTGTCCTACTTTTGAATATTTCATCCTTGGCGGCAATATTCAAGGATGCCACATCAGTATACATATACAGGAACCATTACTTTCAATCAAATTCTCTGCATTGGAAGGAACAATGAGACAATTTTCATTGGGATCACAAAATACTTAATTAAAATAGGAGAGTCTCTCTATTCATACATATTTCAGATGCTGTGTCACAGCCTGGAATTGTAAGATTCCATTCCCTCATTCGATTATGGAAGGAAAATTAATGAGCGTTGATCCAATTAATTGACATAAAAAATTGTTTTTTTGAAGAGCTAAATATAAGTAATTGATAAAAATGAATACTCTCCGACTATCGATTGTAGCATATTCTTTGAAGAATTCGAGAAAGTGAATTTGCACAATTCATAGCTAACCTTTTATTCGTATAACGAAAATGTATCAGTGTCAAATGAAAAACGATGAGGTAAACAGCAAGTTAGGCAGAAATTGTATAAACTAAGAGTTTTCGAATATATATCTGCATTTTACTCATAACATTGATAATTCAATAACTATTGAATCGATAATGTCATGAATCTGGAATTTGAGATAATTCGAGATTGAATAAAAATAGCTGTAGAGCGTGAAAAGGTGAATGACTTTGTAAAAGTATGCAGATACTTTGCCAATTTAACTTTTTATTGTAAACATTGGGAAATGTATTTTATGAATAAGATAAAATTCCGAAATACATTGATCAGTTGTAATATTGATCTTCATTGACTCCTTCATTTAATTGGTATTAGTTTTTTGGGGGCAAGTAATTTTTTTCCGCTCTCCCTCAAAATCGATATCTTGTTGGAACAGAGAAGTTCAGGATGTAACTTAGGTAACAACTATTTCATCAAGGAGAGCCCGTACCTTCCTTCAGAATTTCGGAAAACTGGACTTTTTTCTATCATTTGAATAGCTGACCTATTAATGCAAATATATGGTAATATTCTAAATATTTGGAATCAACTCTTACCAAATCTGATCATCGCATCACCATTTTATTTCATCATTTTAAACAGATTATATGTAAAATAAAGCAGATTGAAACTCTGTGAATAGATGAAGAGTGAAAAAATAGGTTTCAACACATGTATATTAACATATTATCTTGAAAATGAGATATATTTTTTCGGAACCATTTATAAATGAAAACTTGTTTTGAATATAATAACTTCAAAATATTCGGGAATTTCTAACTTATCAAATGAAAAATTGAGATGTCAAAACTAATCGCCTAGTAGTTAATAGTTAATAGTTTAAAAGGGGTTACAGTCCACTGCGACCTGATGGTCTATTGTGCCCCCTGACAAAGCTCTACAGCTCGCCTTCCAGTCCCAGAGATCTAATGAAATCCAATAATTCGGAAGGCTTCAGTGACGCTAATTCCTCAATCCTATAGGTCTCTTGACCAAAGCATTGTTTTCTTTGGCTTACAATGCCAAAGCATTCTGTGACTAGGTGAATAGGAGTTTCTTCCTCCTCACCACAGAATCTACACTCGTCAGTGTCCGATACGCCCATTCTCAGCAAGTGCTTTCTGAGGCTACAATGCCCTGTAAGAAAGCCAGTGGGGTAGTGTAGTTGGTTCTTACTGAGATCCAAATATTTTAAAATATCGAAGGAATCTTTTGGAGTGATCCAACCCTGGGAAATTCTGCCAGTAACTTGTTGTTGGAATTGTAATTTTGTTATATGGATATGCCAATTTCTCAAGCATTCGTGCATGAGAATACATAAAAAGGTATTCTGAAAAAAACAATGGACTTCAAATTTTAACCCATTGAATAACCAATAAAGAATTTGTTCGGTACAACTACACTACATAACACTGTAATATTCTAAATATCCCCACCAGAAAAAATGAACAAATGACATTGTGGAGGCAGAATGAAGGTTGACCTTGATGATGTTCAAAATTCAGGAACAAACGTAATAAATAATAAGATATGTACCAAGGACAAATTTATTTTAGATGATTTCAACGAAAAATGTCTGTGAATATGATCCGCAACACCAAAACTTCAAGTAATCGAGGGAAGGCACGAAGCTTATATTACTGGTGGGCTATGAAGGTGTGCTGTCTGGAAAGTGACAGTGCTAGCCGGAAAAATCACATTTGTTAGCCGGGAAAATGAAATTTGCGCTCCTCGACTGTTCTAAGGTGTATAAATACAGCATAACTCACCAACATACGTACTGTGCGACGAAAAGATTTGGTAGGATACCTACACACTTACCAGTTTTGATAGTTTGAAGTTTTTCTGCTCGTTCATTGTTGAACAACAGTTCCTTATTTGCTCCTAAGAAATTAGTGCAACCATTTATTAGGATCATTTTTGTTTTTGAAATTTTTTTTCGGAGAGTGGCAGTGAAAAAACAAGACATATCGGAACAAAAAGTACCTACCTAGATGAGGTTACAGCAATGAGGTACCATACAATTCTCTGTACGATACCAAGAGCTCTGGGGGAAATTTCAGCAGAAAAAACACTGCCTTTTTTGAAAAAATGAACTATATATATATATATATATATATATATATGATATATTTCAATTTATGATAAATATCGGGTACTGGAGTACTAATTTAATCATATATATATATATATATATACAGGGTGTACCAAGTTCGACGGCCTATTGGGCGTTTCTGGAGAACTTGACCTATTTGAAATCTGAAAATTAGGATTATATTATTGGTTGACATTATCTACCGATCTAAAATATTCTTAGAGCCTGACCACTTTCAGTTATACAGGGAGTGAAAAAAAAAATTCAAAAAATTTTTTTTCAGTTTTTGGGTTTTTGAATTTGATAGAGTATGCAATTCTGAAAACATTCGTACTCAAATCGTTGCATTCAAAATACTTTCCAAAATATCGAGAAAAAACTGAAGGAAAAAGAGAGATAAATGTATTCGGTATTATGTTTGTCATTCCTAACCTAGATATCGTAAGCACAAACTGTTTTCACTTTTTTGAAGGCGAAGACTGTGGAAATATTGTACAATTCTAGAATTTTGAATAACCAGTCACAGGGTGTTCCAAATGTTGTTTCAAAAATTGGGATCAAAATAGGCTCATAACTTTCGTTTTTCAAATTAGAACCCTACTTTTTCATGATTGCGTTGGATTCTGCGAAGAAAAATGATGATAATGTTCCAACATGTTGATGCTCCTAAAATTACTAATTCTTGAGTTATTTAGGATTTTCTGTTTCTATTCATGAAATCTGTTTTACATCAACAATGATAAATAAATTCAGAAAAGAGGAAGTCACTAGTGAGTTATTTGAGTAATTTCTCTTCTATGACCAAGGTCATTGTTGATATGAAACAGATTCTATGAATTTGACGGTACGTACGACATGAAATCAGTAAATCCTGAATAACTCTAGAATTATTAATTTTAGGAGAATTAACATCTTGGAACATTATCATCATTTTTCTTCGCACAATCCAACGCAATCATAAAAAAATAGGGTTCTAATTTGAAAAACGAAAGTTATTGGTCAATCTTGATCCCAATTTTTGAAACAACATTTGGAACACCCTGTGACGGGTTTTTCAAAATCTTGAAAATGTACAATATTTCCACATTCTTCGCCTTCAGAAATGTGAAAACGGCTTGTGCTTACGATATCTAGGTTAGGAATAACAAACATAATACCGAATACACTTATCTCTCTTTTTTCTTCAGTTTTTTCTCGATATTTTGGGAAGTATTTCGACGAATGCAACGATTTGAATACGAATGTATTCAGATACTCTATAATATTCGAAAACAATAAAAAATAAAAAAAAATTTCTGAAATTTTTTTTTCACTCCTTGTATAACTGAAAGTGGCCAGGCTCCAAGAATATTTTAGATCGGTAGATAATGTCAAACAATATAATAATTTCAATTTTCAGATTTCAAATGGGTTCCATTCTCCAGAAACGCCTAATAGGCCGTCGAACTTGGTACACCCTGTATATATATATTCTTATGAAAAAGAGAGCTGAAATAATACAATAAATGTTGAAACAAAAAGTACCTAAGCTGAGGTAAAAAAAGAACGGGGTATCATAACACTCTTCGTATGATACTATAGAATCATACGTTACTATCATCACTAGTATCATACGATACTATACAGCCAGGGGAAAAAACCTCAGCCGAAAAAACCCGTCTCCTCGTGAAAAAAATAACATAAAATATTAAATATCAGGAAAATCTTGAAAGACATCAGTGTGATCATCTTCATGTTATCCGTCGATGGGCTCGGATGAACAGATTCTTCCCAAAACGACTCGCAATTCGACTGAAATGAAAAAAGATAAAAGCAGGAAAGAAACCGATTATTCAGAATAAATCAAATGCATTTGCTACTTTAAAAAACATCAACATTCAGATTTCTTGGCCAAATAATGTTCGGAGGTTTATGAATATTTATGACAGAAATGTCACAAAATTTGAAAGAAATTAAAAAAAAACTCCATCAATTTCCCCTTTCCGAATCTGTCGAAAATTACGAACTGATTATTTTTTAACATAACAAGCTAAACTTGTAAAAAATCAATAAATACATAACCTTTCAACTGTCCTCTTTCACGAGGATTTTTTTCTGTTGCCGTGTGGGTTTCTTGCAGAAGAATCACTTCGGTACCATGTTTATCAGCTAACACAAGAAAACAGAATATTTTTCAGGTCCAAAAACTACGACATATTCCGAGAATTGTCATTCTGACAATATAACGATAACGATCTTAAAGGATATCTGAGTGATCTTGAAGGAAATCATTTCCATTAGGTAGAGAAAAACAGATATTTCCCTAATCTAACCGAAATTCTCAATTCTTAATCTGTAATGAAAAAAGCAGAAAAAAACAATTATTTATAATAAATTGTTTTCGAATTAACGACCCATTTGTTACTTCATATATAACCTCGAAACCAATTTATAAATGTTGTATTGCTTCTTCAACTTCCTTACACTCACAACCAGGACTCTCAACCGAATTCCATCTAAAAACCATGCCACAACAACGTACATGGCCTGTTTTAATACGATTTAGAACTGTCCATATTCACCTGAGAAGGTCAAATCTAGGAACTGTAGAGGAAGAATCAGTAATTAGATATTTTTTGAAAAAAATGCATACAAAATGGCGAAGGAGTTCTCCTATATTAGATTAAATCAGATTCATTTCATACAAAGAACACAATATTATAAATATAAGCAGTATTACAAAATTAAAAACTGTTATTTTTAAAACTTCGTAACAAAATGTAATATACAAAATTATCAACAGAAAAAAAAACAATCTTTATTGAATTACGATCTAATTTCTTCCGAAAAAGTCAATATATCAAAATATCATCACAATAAAATAACAAATCTGGTGAAATTGAAGGCCGAACACCAATCTGCAGCAATGGTTTACAAGACTCGAAACATTAGTAAGTGAAAGAAGCGTTAAAATTGACAGTACCTGCAGATGTTTTTTTCTATTCACAGATTCGCGAAAACAATTTAAAAAAGCACCAGCTCTTGGAGCAATTCTTTTGGATCAAAGGATGGGTGATATCTCTAGTTGAACGAGAATACAAATCACAGTTTAGAAACGAACCTGCTGAGATTTTCAGGGCCCTCTGTTGGTAGGGGCCCTAGGCGGGCGCCTTTTCCTCCACTGAATACGGGTGCAGAAGATATACGACTCCTTCGACATTGGCGGATTGCCTTCTTGGATTCGCTAACAAATGAAACAAAAATTTAATGTTTTATTTAAAACGTAGTTTGAAAATAATAATTAAAAACAAAAACTTTCTTATTGAAATAAACTGACATTCCGAAATATAAAATAAAAAGGGTGAATATCCAAATAATATAAATAGGTTATATGTAACAATACTTTCCGTCAGTTGGTGAATTGTTGGATAGTGATACATAAATCCAGTTAGTTACGTGCGCAACTATACAATACACCGGGGGGTATCCGGATTGAACCATCATATACTTCGAATGGTAATTAGTTGTTAAGAATATTGAAGAATATTTTATATCAATTCAGTTCCTGAAATGTACTCAATCCACGCTGGAGAGTTCAGTCTTCTCAACAAAATACTATACAATTTGCGATAGTATTGTAAGAATTTTGCGAATTCGAATATAATTTAGGGTTTTGGGAGAAACTGAATTCGCTGGTGATAAAAATTCAATTTATCTTATTAATTAATAGATCTCTAGAAGTATTTTTGTGATGATATGCATTCTATCTCAATGCCAAAGAAATTCAGAGGGCAATAAGACCAAAAACTTCCACTCTTGATGATAACACATCACAAAAAAACCTAACGGAAGAGCCATCTTACCATACATCCCCAAAGTTACAGATAGAATTATGGAATACTGAAAAGGCACAACATCGAGACTGTTTATAAGCCGACACAAAAACTTGAGGAAATGATCAAAACAACCAAAAACAAAGTCCACCCACTTTCACAAGCCGGTATTTACAGGATACCTTGTGACTGCGGCAAAGTCTATACTGGCCAACGAAGCGAAATATCAATACGAGAATTAAGGAGCACCAACGATGCTGTCAACTGAATCAGACAGATGACACAACATAGATTTCCCAAAGGCGGATATTATTTCCAATATCAAAAGGTACTATCCCAGGCTGAACATGGAAGCTATTGAAATTTATAAACACAAAAGTAACATAAACAGAAAAGAAGAAACCCCTTTCTTACATAGCGCTTGGTTGCCGACCTCAGAAAAAATAAAGATACGAAGCGGGAGCCAATCAGTATCGCGCACGTAAACTCACCACTTTTTCCCGCCATAAACCGGGGTGTAGATGAGGCTTCCGGTTTGAGCAAGTCAGTGTCAGAAATTAAGCGTTCGAGGTATAATCTAAAGTTTTGATGTACTTATTTATGTTTATCTTTATTTGTACTTATTTGTTCATTGCTGTGGTGCCCTTATTCTCCAGCATATGTGATGGTTTCCTGGACGGCAAAACCCTGATGATGATTTCAATTAGACCGAAAGCTAAAATAAAAAATCTCACACTGAAGTACTCATCGATTAACTAATTTATCATTCTCTGGTGTGCACAACCCTACTTGTTAGTATTCTTTTAATAAAAGTATATCGGGTCGTGAAAGCCTTAAACTATTTATAAAATGATAACATATTATATTTGCCTTTAAAAAATGAACGCATTAAAAACGATTGAACTAAACTTTTGGGATTCATTTCAATATTTTCAACAGGACGACATGGTATTTCGAAACTACTGGTTTGAAGAACAAATATAGATTGAAAGGAATTCGCCTTCAGAAAGAATTAAAAAAATTGTTGTGTTACCATTGTAAAAATGTCAATTCTGAATTATTTTATGACTGATCTAAAATAATTTTTTATATTCTCAAAACATTTGACCTATTTTATCTGCATATCATATTACTGAATAGGACCCCTCACTTTAGTTCTCATGTCAGTCTTACCATCCAAACACGTAGCAAATAATTTACACAAAATCATCTACTATTCTCCTGAAGAATTCACATCTTCCACTATCCAACCTCATAAATGAATGAAACCTGCCCTGATATGGCTTGAAAGAATATAAAAAATTATTGCTTCGACTGAAATTGTTCAGTCGGGAAAGGAAGAAATTATGAGGTTTTCGATTATGCTATTCATCTATCTATCCCCAAAATCAGAAAGACATAGAGATCATTTCCATATAGGGACAAAAAATTGCTCAGTTCTAGTTCAATGCAAGGTGTGCCGGAATTTATGACATTTTTGAGGATTTGTTATGAAACATCGTAAGTTAAGCGAGACTCAAACAGTGATAACGTTATCATGAACAACTACAATATTTTGGTCGTGTTACATAACAAACCGTAATTAAACGATTCGATTCGACCTACTGGGGACCTCCCAAAAAGACAATCATCAGACCATAAACTACTACTAACGCTCCCCCCAACAATGATGTACCCGCGATAGAATCGGCGGACTCTCCAATAAACAAATGCGTTACTAGAGCCAGGTTCGCAGGATTTAATCTCGCATCACTGCCAGCTACGTGCATGTGCGTACCTACTCCGAGATAGTTTCGCGAAGTTCAGTTTTGTCTGATATAATCTTCAAACAATATATTGTTCACGAGTTCAAAAGACTTTCTCTCTCAACATTCAGCTTTATCTCCAAGAGCCCTTGGCATGCAGTGATCATTTATATTGAAAATGTTCGATCGTCGTGGTCGCGGGAAAGTGAATGAAAATGTTACCATGAGTTTTCCACTGTGCATTTCGTTTAACTGCCGTACGGACTTGTTGCTTTTAGTATTTGTTTTGATGATTAGTGCCGGTGAGTTTTGAATTATCCTACAACATAAGAGAAATTTCCTCACTTATTGTGTTTACCTGACCAAAGTTGCTAAGCGCTTGTGTAATCCAAGCGATTCTTTATGACTCTTCGAAATAGAACCATGATCATGTCATAAAAACACATTCCTCTGAGTATTCAAGTTTTCT
This sequence comes from Hippodamia convergens, assembly GCA_038502775.1. NCBI lineage: Eukaryota > Metazoa > Arthropoda > Insecta > Coleoptera > Coccinellidae > Hippodamia > Hippodamia convergens. The sequence continues at coordinate 18,848,716 of CM076610.1, forward strand.
CATTGTGAGTGAATTGAAGGTGAAATTGAATTAGTAGTCATTCTGAATCCATTTCTGTCACTCTATTATAGATATCAACTAAGATCGTACTGAATTATAGAGAGAACTCAGTTAATTATCTTTACCGCTCATGGATATTTCATTATTTCCGCTATACAGTTTTTGTTTTATGATCTACCCTTTTTTCTGGTCTTGTGGATAATATTTTCAATAGAAAGGTGGAATCCGCTGAAATGTTTATAAGTTTATTACTATATGTCTTAATAAAGCAGCTAGATCAAGTTACGGAAGAAATGTTGTCAGGAAGGAATAGAGAAATCAGAACCTCGTTTTAGAATATCCATGAAGCATTATTTGATTAAACGATTGAAATGAATTATTTGCTTTCTACATCCAAAAAGGCTAAAAAAAGTTAACTTCAGTGCGGAATATGATGATCCGAGATGAACTATCGAGAAGCAGGAATTTCGACAATATTTTTGATCCAAACGTTGAGTCAATAATTAATTGAGATGGAAAAACGTTCAAGTCTTCAGACTCTTGGATTCGAGTCATCTCCCCTACCGAAAATTGAGATGATCGGATAATTAGACATGAGACCATAACCCTTACAGACTCACAGCTGTTACACTATAGAGCTCAACCTCCTACCGAAATTGTATGAGAAATACCACAACTTTAGCAAAACTCAAGATCGAGGAATGTTATCATTTTTCTATGCTGTCTATCAGTGGTTGAATAAGTTGCAAGGGCGTCGCTAGAAATTTTTTTTGGGGGGGGTAAAAAAATTTAGGATATAGTATTTTGTCATGATATTTTCCTATGTAACGATTGTACGACTTATTTTCCGAACTAAATATTTTCCTGGGGGAGGGGGGGTTAATTACCCCCATAATCCCCCCCCCCTTAGCGACGCTAGTGATAAGTTGTGAATGGTACTTTCGTATTATGAAGCTGTAGAGAGTAAAATTCCTTTCAAAAATATATACCTAAATACAAATACCTTCATACTATTTATCTGCAATTTGTTTCCACCAAAATTTATACGAATTTTAAGATTTCCAGTGATAATTTTTATTGTTTACGATACTCACTATTGCCGAAACTGTTAGAATTTCAGAGGAAAAACCCTTTATTGTAAGTTATATGAAGGCTAATGAACAAGTTATAATAAATTGAAGATCAAGGGGTCAGAATGACTAGGATGCAAGTAAGTTGGAGAATAAATGTTTATTTCTATGCAAGCAAACGTAAATAACATTAAATATTAGATGTGAAAATGTTGATGTTGAGATTAATGTAGGAGCCGTCTTGACTTGGATGCGAGGGCCTTGGTATCGTATTGGGTGCGGACTGTGTTGGCTCTTCAGGCACCGAGACATCATTTTGTTCGTTACCCGAAGACGGCTGGAAAAGGTCGTAGACTTCATATTCCTTCCGGAGGCTTGGTGGTATTTGGACACTGACCCTCGCAGTGAAGACATGTTGCTGAACCACTCAACATTGTCTTTCTGCAGATACATGTCCCACTTCTGCAGTCCCTGCTGCATCTACAAAATAGATTCATTCGAGACTTATGGTGGAGGTGATACATTTGTGATTATGGTCACAAGGTTGTCACTTATGAGCATTCACTTCAACTTTTGAGGAGGTAGGTCTTTCTCGAGATATTGTTGCACCTGGTGGTATAATATTTGCGTTCAGAATGTATGTGAAGCTGTCCGTACCCTCAGTTGTTGAGGAGCGGTGATACCAGGCTGAATGTTTGCCACATCAGTGCTTTTGAATGATTTGAAGCGGTGTTCATAAAAGGAGGTCACCTTCGATGATGTATCATACTATCCGAAGAACCACATGTTTGCAGGCTCCTCCACTTCATTTCTGAAGCAGGAAACACCTCTGCAGCTACATCCAACTTATCTGATTTCTGGTGGACCTTAGAGAATCTTATTTTTCCTGAATGGTGTTGACGTGGTGTCGCAACCGGGAAATGATTGAATGAAAAAAATATGTTTCAATGCTAGCTTCTGCCTTTGGTGGCGGAAGATTCAGCTTTTCCTCGCCCTGGTTTCAGGAAAAAAGTTTCCCTCTCCGAGAAGTTAGTCCCATAAGCAGCACAACAAGTTATATGTAACCACTAACTGGAGAAACTGATGAGTTTGAGGATTTTCCCACAGTTGTAGTGACAATGGGGCGATCGGCGTTGGCGGTTGCCTAGAGAGAATGAAGCCCATGCTCGTTCAGGGATGTCTGAGGCAGGGATATAAACTGGATCTTCTTGACACGTTAGACAGAAAATCTTCTTGCTTGGCAGTTATCCTTGTTGTTTATGTGATAAGCATATCCACAGACCTTTTGAGTCGATATTTTCTCCTTTGTTCCTATGATTTTCACAGTTAGAGTACTCAGCGACAAACACTGAACAAGCTTTTTCAGGATAGAATTCGTTTTTTTTGGAGGGGTTTATAGGGTCCTCTTGTTAAAATTATTAGGCTTGTAATAGTAGAGCTACAACGCAAGTGGTTTTCAGGAAAATCCATGTCATTAATGAATGTAGGCGATTTATTAGTCGCAAGTGCGCGCATGAAACATTTTTGAATTTCTTTCTTGGCGATTGCGATTATTCAGTTGCACGACAAGAAATCGCAAGTGCGCGCCTAGTTTAACTAAGAAATTTGAAGATATTTCTTGGTTAGCTGAAACAGGCTGTAAGAAAAGATTGCCGTTCTACTCATGTCTTTTTCATTAATAACGACATTGGATATGAGGATAATTCTACAAGAATGTTCGCCAGTCGTCCTCCAAGCGTTTGGCGATACATATTCGTTGAAACAGAGCAGTTGGGTCCACTACAACTTCATCAACTTTGATTAAATAGGTGACAGCAAAAATGGGTAATACCCTATTGAAGAGAATATAATTCTCCACCACTTCATAATCGGACAATTTTTATAGGATTGACCATTTATACAGAGTTATGGAAACTTCAGCAAAAAACGCGAGATTAAAATAAATAAATGAATATTTCTGCACGATCATCAAATTTCCAGTGCTTACTTATACCTCGAAACGGTTAGGAATAGGCTATTTGACTATTTTTTGAAAATGTTATCAGCTTTAATTTTCGTTATATGGATGTTTTCACATAAAAACGCTCGGTTTTCAAGATACAAAAGAATCGAAAAATGGAATCTCCAATTCAAACACCATTCTATCTATTTGTCTATTGATATACTTAGAACAATGCTCAACTAGCTCAATTCTATTATATAGTGGATCTAACGCAGTAGTCAGGTTTTTTCTTGAAAACTATGAAAAGTTTTTGTTAGAAATGTACCGAAGGGAGTCCTTGGAAAATTTGTTCGTAGTCAACTTCTGGAGAAACTATACCTATCTGTTAACCCCTCAACTCCCGCAAAAATTTCAAATCCTTTTTTATTGAATTGATCTCGGAATTGATTGCCATTGTCAAAACACCTGTACACCTGAATGAATTTGGAAATGATTGAAATGAAAGGGTACCTACCAAGAATTAAAAATCCAGAAAGCCTTCTCAAGCGAATTCTAGAAATTACGTGTTACTTCGTAGTCTGCACTTACTAGGAGTTTAAGCGTATTACCTAGTTTCTCCAATTCTGTGTCGAAACCGTTCATTCTGCCACATCTCGTAGAACAAAATCATGTTCATCTTTCATTCTAGCACAGTTTTCATGTTTTATTGATGACATGTTGGTCTCCCGCTACGGATTTATTTATCATCTGTCAAATTTATGAGAGAGAAAACAGTTCTGCCAATCAATATTCTTCAAAGCAAAAAGCACTAAATGAAAATTACGGAGATATTCCATTACTTTCGATAAAAATTCAACGAATTTGAGAAAATAATGTATGATGCTCGACAGAAGACTCATTCTAGCACTCATTCATTCAAAATCTCGCCACTTCGTGGCTCGATTTTCAATTTTCAACTCGTATGAGAATATCAATACTTGATTTTGAAATTCGTCCCTACTATTGAATGCAAAGAAACTGCATAAATTATGCTTGCCAAAAAAATTTCGAGTTCGGAACTGAAGAAAGCATTAAGCTGAAATATGTATATTCGCGTGTGGTGTGAGTGCATTCAAAAGCAAGCCGTCGACATGTGTGTTAATAAAAGATTTGCCTCGCTCCGGGCGGAACGCCGTCGTCTATACTTAACACTACTAATGATCGGTTCTAGTTCAAGTAAGAAAAATGGAGACTGAATATGGTTGCTCAAATCTGAAAGAGATATCCGCTGAAATTTCTGTTTCTTCCGAATCAAGTAGTACTAGTTACTAGTTTCAATGATTGTTTGCTATGAAAGAGTCGCCCCCAACTATATCGTTCAAAAAGACTCAATGGCTTAAGATCGCGGAAGACAATCTTGAACGACTAATATCTACCCAACATTCATAAAACAGTTTGACATGCTAAATAGTAAACACTCTTCCGAATGGCGCAGTGAGAATTGAACGAAGCACTTCAAGAGTGAAATATTGTTGACACTTTTTCGATTATTGCAGTTCACCAAATTATGGTCAATCAGAGAGAGATGAATTTAAATTTGCGGAAAAAAAGTTTCTCAAAGACAACTAGAGGAGCCGAAAACAAACTGTTTACAGCGTCCACCACGATAATGTTTCAGATTTCTTTTTCCAATTCCAATTTCCTTTACGAAGCACGCTTTCCCAATGCAGAGATAAAATAAATGAGTATCCGTGATGATATTCCGTTAATGTTTTCTTATATTTTTCATGTGACTTATTGAACATTTTGTACTTTTTGGACACTGTGAGTCTAACGTAGAAAAATGAATGAAAAGTATTGATATTGTAATATATTGGCTACCTCTATCTTTCGTCTTATACAATATCAAATATACCTACCATCAAGAATGAATTGACTATTATGAGTAGATCCTCGATAAAAATCATAAACAATGTCATTATTTTTTTTCATCTGGATTGGCTTCATCAACAGTAGGTAATGAGAATATTATAATATTGTATTATGATTCCATTATATCTCTAATATTAAGTCAAATAATCATAGTCGATACAACAAATGAAATATACTCTGAAATATATCATCCTCTGAAAAAACAAAGAACATTGTATTATTTCAGGTAATTTCTTCGTCTTTCTCATACACATCAACCAGACAGAACATAGTCAATAACATTAACATTTGATAGATGATCAAAATTATTCTTTAAGACAGAGAAAAAATGAAAAAACCAAAAATTCTTTGCCTAAAGGTGGCACCCCGTGGACATTTTTGAAACATAGATAAATTCAAAATAGTAATCATCCGAATGAATATACAATTTTCAATTCATAAGCTCACAGATCTTTTATCATGAAGCTGTAGAAATGAAATTAGATTTTGTCACTGAAAAATATCCTGTAAATTTATAATTTTTTTTTCGATTATTTATTAATTTCAGAACAGTTCGTTGAAATGCTAACATTATTTCCGATGGATTCTTCACCCCTGACTCCTTAACAATAATTTCCATATTTGAAGCATAAATAAATTAAAAATAGTAATCATTGAAATTAATACCATGATGAGCCTATGAATTATAAATGGTATTGACTTCCATGATAACTTTTTCTCGAACTATTTTGTATTTATCTTTGTTTCAAAAATCAAAATTGTTGTTTAGGAGTCAGGCTCTAGAAAATACACTAGAAATAATGTTAGAATTTCAACAAAACGTTTTGAAATTAATACATAAAATTAATACCTAATCTTAATTACACATGATCATGAGACTCTATAAGTTTCCTGTTGCAATCGAAAAAACTTTTTATATATTCACAGGGTGTTTTGAATATTTTTAGGTCGAGTGAATTCAGAACTTAAACTATAATGGATTAATTTCATCCCATTACTTCTGAAACCATTCGTTAATCTCAGGAATACTGGTTTCGAAAAGCAAATATGGATTAGCAGAGCTTTGTGAAACTCATATTATCGAATAATTCAACATTTCCGGAATCATGAGTAAAAGAAAAGTACTATTCAGTTTTTGCTCCACAAGGTCGTTAAATTTTCATGGATAAATTTATTCATAACTCCTCATATTTGGTATCGTAGTAGTGTCTCAACATCAACATAAATCTGTAAACAATTGCATACATCTAATAGAAACTCGAAACCATTGATACTTTTAAGATATTAGTCGATAGAATTATAATTATCTAAACTTGAAATATTGAGGAGAGTAATTCTGAGTTAGTAGTCAATGGAGGTAATGAAAATATTTTCAGTTGGTATTTGATATTTCTGAATTTAATTCATTTAATTTTTCTCGGAGATCGCGAAATTTGAATAGTTCTATCCAGATAACGAATAAAATTTGAACCAATATTGGTCAATTTGGCAGCTCTTGATCAGCCATTAGGAATCGGTGATATTGTTTTATTCGGGCCTTTTTCAAATGAAGATAGAACATATCAATTTAACAATCAGAATAAGACCATCACTAGTATAATTTCTCTATTATAAAATGAAATTGTCTCAAAACTGTTGGGGACATTGGTATTTTCTCATGACGAAAATGATGAGGAAATGATGACCGCATGAAGCGGTCGAGGGGTATAGTATACTAGTATTTGGAATTGTTTGTAAAAAACGCACTCGCCAAGTCCTCTAGTGTCCATGTCCCCCTTGTACTTTTACGACATGTGTAACAAGTAGGCATTTTGTGACTGAAAATGAAAAAATATTGTGCATCATCTATCCCGAAACGTCATGCGTCATCTAACCCAAATCCATGGAAAAGATGACGCACCTGTTTAGGTTACAACAAATTCCGAGAGGAGAAGTTACATTCGTGAAAATAGCTTTTATAATAACCCAACTCCCAACTATCTTCGACAGAACGTCGACTTTCAGCGAATTTTTAAAAAACAGTGGGATCAAACTAAACACCTTTCAAACTTTTGGGTACTTACCAACTATATATCACCAAATATCTTGTACCTTTATTGCTCTTCCAACCCGATATTTCTCAAGAATGGCAAGACTAAAACGTCTGCATGCATCTATCTATTAGGCACATAACACTGCTTACACCAAAATCGCGAATTATCTGATTGCGTCGTCTCGCCCGCCGCGTCATGTCCTCTTACCCTGTCTTACCCTAATATGTATAAAACATTTGTCTGAGAAATAAATTCATGTAAGAAATTCAGATAACCTAGTTTTTGCCTCAATATTTTCATCTTTCTCGAAAAACTTTTCTTTTTCACTGAATTTGATAAAAATATAACATAACCCTAATATCTAAAAATCAGCCCATTTTCCAATAGAAAAATCTCACGTCAAAATAAATGGTCTTCTTTTGATTCGTCTCTCTTTTCTGATGAGATGAAAAAACATACCTAATTACTATGGTAAAGTTTCACAGGAGATGTAAATGAAATCCTCTTCTATTCTCAATTTTCTGGTAGAAACCACTACTTTCTCAAGTTTCTTGCAACATATATATTGTACGTAGTTCTATTTTTTGTTCATCAATGTATCATGTAGGAGAGACCGGGGATGATTGAGTATAGGGGTAGGTTGACTAACTATCAAAAACTCTTCCGACTCAATAGCCTTGAGCCAACTAATAAGGCACGAGGGTCTGTCACCTCCCTCCGCTATATCACATTGAACGCGGTGTCGCCCACGCACGTAGTTTAAGAGAAGGAACGTAATATTGGAAAACAACGGAAAAAATTAATTATTTTGTCGTAGATAATGTTTGATATACAGGTTGTTTCAAAAAAAGGTGATTCCTTCTCTACGATAGATAGGGATACACATTTTTTTACGATTTTGCCGAAACTACTGGCATCATTGTAATAAAATTTTACACAAATATGTTTTGGAAGCTGATGAATGTGTTTTGATGTTTGACTCTCATAGAGGGTGCTAGTTACACGGTTCATACTAAGCTGTTTTGATTATTACTCTTTACTCTGGTAATATTAGATTTATTGAGCTAAATTCCAAGCGATATTAAACATCATTCAGTTTTACACCAAAAAGGCTCTCCTACTCGATAGTGTGCACCGTTTTCGGAATATTTTGATTTTAGAATTATGAAGCAATAACCGATGCTGGTATAAAGTATTGATAAAGTACTTAATTATTATTATTTTTAATTATTAAGCACGATAGGGGTCCACGCCACATTGATAGAAGGTGTCATAATCGGTTAAGTAACCATTTTCCGAATTGATAGATTGGTAGAATTGTAGAAGCTCCGATTCATTAGCCTCCTTGGTCATGCGATTTCAATCCCTTGGATTACACGGTTTGGTCGTACCTTGAAGAAAAAATTTATGCAACAGGGATAAAATTACCGCCAGAATTGAAGGACAGAATTCAACATCACTTTAATGACCTCATAGCTGACTTCCAAGCGTTAAGAAGATTAATGGATTTTTTAGAAAAAAGGATAAATTTGTGTATTTGTGAAAACGGAGGAAACTCTAATCAAGTTTTTTCATGTTTACAGCCTTTTTTAAAATTTCCTGGTGATTTTTTTGTTCACTTAATACATTCAACATTACTTTATACCAGCATCGATTATATATATACAATCGGGATCAAAACGTCGTTCGACGTTGTCCGATGCCGTTTCGCACCCCGTTCTGTCATTCCATTGTCCCTCTCTTAAATCCCTGAACTCATGGCTTTCATAACACCCTCATTCCAAGTTTTCTTAGTTCGTCCTCTCTTTCGGCGTTGTGTGGGAATCCACTCCAATACTTTCTTTGGAAGTCTCTGATCGTCCATTCTCTGTAAGTGTCCATACCAGATCAGTTGTTTCGCTTCTATATCTTCGTACAGCGTTCCTTCCACTCCCATTTGTCGTCGAATCTCCTCATTTCTGTGTGATACTCCCAATGATCTTCTGAGAACATCCATTTCGACTGCTTCCAGTCTTTTCTTGTTTTCCTCTGTTATCCTCCAAGTTTCCGCTCCATACAGTAGGTTACTTTTTATCATTGTATTATACAGGGTGAGTCGGGAGGAACGGACCAAACTTTAAGTGTGTATTCTATAGCTCGAAATAATATAAAAAAACTCATATGTTGTTATCCGATTTTCATTTTATCTCAAACTATAGCGTCATTATGAAAAACAACTTTTTCTATATTAAAATGGTTTCATTTATAGCATTATTTTAATAAATGCACGAAAATCCTGCCATTAACCTCGAAACACATTCGTCTGCGAAGGGCTCTCGATGCTTTTCTGATTGATTCATACTTTTCTTCAATAAGCGATGCCGTATTTCTAAAGCGTCGAATTAGAGCATTCCGAGTGTCAACTTTAACTTTGTATACCTCGTTCTTGACCCAGCACCACAAAAAATAGTTCAATGGTGTGACGTTTGGAGATCTTGGAGGCCAACTAATACGACCACAGCGACCAAATGAGAATCGGATAACAACATATGAGTTTTTTGGAATTATTTCGACCTGCAGAATACACACCTGAAGTTTGGTCCGTTCCTCCCGACTCACCCTGTATATATTCAGTTTCCGTTTCTTACCAATCAAATCAAAGTATTCCGAAAACGGTTCAAAGTATCGAGTTTAATCAAGAGTAACTTTTTGCTGTGAAATTGAATGAAGTTGAAGATCGCTCAAAATTTATCTTGATAAATTTAATATCAAAAAAGTTATGTAAAAAACAACTTGGTACGAACAGTGTAACTAGTGCCCTCTATGAAAGTCAGACATCAAAACACTCTCATTAGATGTATCAGCTTCCAAAACATATTCGTGTAGAATTTCATCACATTGTTGCCAGTAGTTTCGGCAAAATCTTAAAAAAATGTGTATAATTTTTTCTTTTTCAACGCTCTGAATCTGGAATACGGTTGGCGTTTCGAAAAGTTTTTACTGAACAAACTCCAATTATTTTTAGTTTTCTATATATCCTAGAGAGATGGTCACCTTTTTTTGATACACCCTGTATATCATTTCTCTCTTTAGGTTGCGCTATACACTGTGAGTCTTTGACTTGTACATATATTCAAACCATAGATTGTTGAGGTCAAAAGAAATACTTTTTTCGTATGGCATTTTTTCTGATTCAGCCTAGATAAAAAGATATAGCCATCTTAAACTTTCATAATGAGCTTTGCCACCCCTGGAAATATGACACTAAAATTTTTCCGAGCATTAGATCAACCACCTGCACCTTCGAGAAAATGTAGCAGAAATTTAATTCCACGAATCTTCTGAACAGAATTATATTCAACCAAAGTAACCAATTTTTTAAATTTCGCTGATAGAGATTTTTTTAATCATTAATTACTCGAAGAGTGCGCATTTCACGAGATTTCACGAAGAATGCTTTTGTTTTCCAAGATGGCGAAATAATCATTAAATGGCATTCAACTCACTTCCAAGGGTCGGGATCATAGAATTTCTGCTATAATTATGGAATGGAATGGTATATATCGGTCATAACGAAAGAAATAAAACATGTGAGTTAAATTTTGTATTCGTAAAAGATTTGCCACATTAATGAGAACCTTCATTCTAAAAATCATTTCATTCGACGAAATCGTTCACGAGATATATTCGAAAATTACATTTTTTTTATGGATTTTTAGCAGCCTGTATCTTTCTTACCGAGCCGAATCGGAAGAAATGGTAGAGACAATAAGTGTTTTGACCTCAGGAATGTCCCGTTAAGATATATGTACAAGTCAAAGACTCACCCTGTATATTCAAATACTGCTCGGAACGGAAAATCTATTTCACTTCTGATCCTATTTTATTCAAAGTTTTTTCTCTACTAGAATGAAACAAAATAATTTGATAAAACCAAATTCCGAAATAATTGCTCCTCGGAACAATAGACAATAATGAGGAAGTAAAATAAATACATAGTTGTTTTTAATTTCGAAATGATCTTTTGACGGCAGATAAAGCAACCTAAATTCACAAAACTAAAATTATTGTTTTTATCTAAGAAAATTCAGCAATGTGTTCGTAATTGATTCACTGCGATTAATTATAATTAGTTCATCATAAACACCAATTAGAGTGTTTTGATGTTATTATGTCGAGAATAATTTTTCATTCCTACTGAGAATTCAGATATTGAGTTTTGTTGCTTAACAATGATATTTTTATGGCAGAAATTATGTCTATTTGTCGGGATTTCAGGAGAGAAATTTTCATGCAACCTCCATAATCTTAATATATAAAACAAAGTCGGCCATATTGTTGGTTACACCACTTATAACTCAAGATTGGATGAACTGTTTGTTATGAAAGATTTTTTGTTAGATTCTTCTACGGTGGGGTTAACATAAAATAGATTAAAACTGAGAAATTTTTGAAACATAGATTAATTCAAAAATTCAAATCAAAATAGTAATCATCTAAATTAATACCATTTTCAATTCCCAGGCTCAGAAATCTTTTATCATGAGGTTGGAGAAATGATATTAGATTTTGTCACTGAGATGGGCGATATACCGTTTCGGCCTTGTTTGGCCTCATCAGTATCGCATACATCTCAGAGACAAAATCTCCATAAAAAACTTCGATATTTATAGCAATCGGGTGCGATGTACTGAGCAGAAATTACACAGCAGTGACATCCAATTGCGTCAAACTGAAGTTTCGTATCTCCAATGACATGCGAAAAAAGAACTCTGTACATCCTCTTTCACTGAATGAGATTTTAGCATGTGAAAAATTTGATGAAATGGAAAAAAAATAGGAAATTAATTTCCTTCTTGCGAATAACGCCAGTAGATGTCACTACGGTTAACAGCGGTAGAGCTTTTTCTTCTGATTTCAAATATATATATATATATATATATATATATATATATATATATATATATATATATATATATATATATATACCTTATTGAGATCATCTCTGGCAGTTTTCTATAAATAAAGATATTTCCTTCTAAATCTACCCCTCTTTACTTCTAGACAGAGTCTATTTTTTTTAAGTATTTGAGGATTTTCCTCAACATTTCGGGAATATATTGAGGTTGTCAATTTCTTCTTTATTCTTCTTCAATATTTTGCGGACGGGCATTTTATATTTCAAATATCCCCATAAAAAAAAGTGTCCAATGATGTTAAGAAGGGACTATCAGGGGACCATAGAATGAAACTTCGATATAAATAAATCACAGTATTCTCGAGTGGCGTTCTACAGATGCCTTAGATTTAGACAAAAAAAACCTATAAATTTCAGAAACTGCCGACAAAACCTCAATAAAGTACATATAAATATTTAAAATCAGAAAAAAGAGCTCTACCGATTAGGAAAATAAAATACAATTTACATAGAATTTTTATTTTAACGATGCCTTAATGCAATTCTTAGTACTGAATTCTGAATGCCCATAAAAAATACTGCAAATTTGCTCATTTGAACTTTTGTGTACTACCAATATCAACTGAGATAGCTATTGAGTAATATATGAACAATCACCCTGTGGATACCTATTTCACTGTAATTATAAAAATTTTGTATATTTTGAACTTTTTAATTTTTTTTGTATTTCACCTAATATATTTCCTTTGAAACAAAAACAACTTCATTCATCTCTAAGGCGCTCTTTAGTTTCTGGGATAGTAAATGATTCTGAACACTTCTTGACCAACATTCAAAAATTTAACAACTGTTTCCAGACGACAACGTTTGGCGCAACACATACTGTACAGGGTGGGCAAAATTGGTGATACTTAAAGTACAACTTTTTAACCGTGAGAGATAGAGGAAAATGAATGACACGTTACGTTGGTCGTTTTTGGAGAAACTGATAATGCCATCAACTGCATTCCTCTATCTTCTTTTGTTTTCGAGTTATAGGCCAAATTGAAATTTGGGCGATTTCAACTCTGGCCATTATCTAAATAAATAAATAAATGAATAAGGTCTTTATTTTCTTTTTTTAAATAACACACAACTGACCCACGAACGTGGCGAGATTTAGCCAAGGCTATTCTTACACCTAACCACTGAACATGAGCCCGCTGCGCAGTATTACATGATAACAATAGTAGAATATTTAAAGGAAAAATCAGCATGAAGATATAAAATTTAATAATTAATTATAGCGTCGCATATATGATGAGAGACAAAGCCCCACCATACAACGTGATAGTTGTAAGCATTGATGTCATATGTAAAAACGAAGGTGTCAGGTCACAACAAATTTTCAGAAGTAATCGATTACTGGGGGAGAGTACCGATCGAACATGGCAGAAGAAAACAAAAATCAGGACCCCAAAAAACAATAATAAACTTGTGCAAGGCTTAGGCTGAGATACCAAGTATTTCATTTTTAAATTTACGTTTAAATTGATTGTAGGAAACACATGATATGAACAAAGAAGAAGAATTAAACATTTTTACAGCGTTATACGTGAAACCTCTTTTAAAAATTGATAGGGAGAACTTAGGCATATTAAGCAACGATCTATGTCTAGTATTAACCATGTGAAGCTCACCTCGAGGAACAAGATTCTTACAAACAATTGATTTTGAAAGGAGTTGTATGATTTGAATAAGAAGCATCCGAGATGGAGTTTTCGCCTGTCTTCCATGTTCATCCAATTCAACTCTTTGATTTTATGGGAAATATGGTCATATTTGCGTAGTCCAAATATGAATCGACAGCAATAATTTTGAACCAATTGAATTCGCCTCTTAGTAGCAAAGTCAATAAAAGGGCCATATATGAAATCGCAATAGTTGAACAAAGATAAAACTAGGCTATCGCAAAGAAGTTTTTTTAGCTTCCTAGATAAAAATTGCCTGGAACAGTATAATATATACGCAGAGAGTAGTAGGCTTTTTTAAGAATCGAATTTAAGTGCTCTTCAAACTTAAGTTTATTATCGATTGTAAGTCCCAAATTCCTCGAAGATTGAACTAAGGGAATATTGATGTTGTCAATGTGAATATTCATTACAGGAACCAATTTACCATTAGAGAAAACTAAGACTTTAGATTGTTGGAATTTATGAGCAAGTTATGCTGTTTAGATAATAGTGCTATATTTTTTAAATCATCATTGACCTCATCCGAAGCTGCTTGATAACCTTTCAATGCAAAACTGCGATAAATTTGTGTGTCATCTGCATAGGCTTTAACCTGGCAATACTTGGCACATTTCAGAATCTCTGATGTATAAATTAAAAATAAAAGTGGACCCATAATAGTTCCTTGTGGAACTCCTGCCGAAATGGGTAGAGAAGAGGATAAAGAATTACCATATTTTACGCACTGTGAACGATTCGACAGAAATGAAGTGATCAAACCAACTGCAGAATTCGAAAGACCATAATAACCAAGCTTTGAGGAAAGCAAACGATGGTTTATACGATCGAAGGCCCTGGAATAGTCTAATAGGACTAACAGTAAAGCGGAACGATTATCCAAGGCACTAACGATGTCATCAGTAACACAAGACAAAGCTGAAGCAGTACTGAGATTTTTTCGAAAACCGGTTTGGCTATCAGGAATAATTTCATTCCGAATAACATATTCATAAAGTTGCTTGTAAAGGACTTTCTCCAATATTTTAGAAATGGCAGGAAGAATGCTTATAATTCTTATGTCGGAAAAACTAGAGGGATTACTGATCTTTGGTAGAGGACAACCAATAGCACATTTCCAATTTTCTGGAAAGGAACTATCTTCAATACACACATTGACAATGTGTGTTTGATATTTGTCCACGACCGGGCTAGCTAATTGCAGCATCCTTATGGATATCTCATCTGAACCAATCGCATTTGATTTCTTAGAAAAAAGGATGTCATGGACATCATCAATCGTTTCTGTTTGTGCTAGGATGTTGAAATTAAAACATTATACAGGCACTTTTTTATAGCAATTCAGTAGCGTACTTTGTTTTTTCCCAAGAGGTTTCCTTGCTGAGCTATAACATAAAGTTGTGTTTTTTCTTATGAAAACAATAGTTTGAAATGGCTTAGAAAGAATGGCCATTTTTTCCGTTTCAAAAGTATATCGTACATCATACAATCGCTCCCAGATTTATTCAGATATCATGAAAAAAATTGCTTGCATGTGAAATTTGAAATATTGAGTATTAAGTAGGCTGAATCACAAAATAATATGTCTCTACACATGGTGTCATTATTATTTTGCGATTAAATACTTGATTCAAATCTCCGTGGTTTGATCTCTGATCAGAAAAACTGCCCATTCGAAGTCATTATTGTCGCTAAAATAAAATATTTTAGCATATCATATTTCACGTAGTTTTCGAACATTTTCATATTGCCGGCAATAATGACATCGAGAAATATGATATGCTAAAATGTTTTATTTTAGAACAATAATGGCTTCGAATGGACAGTTGTTCCAAACAGAGATGACCACGGAGAATCGAATCAAGTATTCAATCGCAAAATAATAATGACAACATGCGTAGGAACATATTATTCTGTGATTCAGCCTACTTAATACTCAATAATTCAAATTTCAAATACAAACTATATTTTTCATGGTAACTGAATGAATCTGAGGGCGATGTTTGATGTATGATATATTTCTGAAACGGGAAAAAATCGCGATTCTTTCTAAGCCATGTCAAACTATTGTTTCCATGAGAAAAAACACAATTTTATGTTATAGCTCAGCAAGGAAACCTCTTGGGAAAAAACAAAGTACGCTACTGAATTGCTATGAAAAAAGTGCCTGTATAATGTTTTTATTTCAACATCCTAGCACAAACCGAAACGGAGATAATGGCCAAAGTTGAATTCGCCCATATTTCAATTTTGGCCTATAACTCGAAAACAAAAGAAGATAGGAAATGCAGTTGATGACATTATGAGTTTCTCTAAAAAAGACCACCGTAACGTGTCATTCATTTTCCTCTATCTCTCACGGTTAAAAAGTTGTACTTCAAGTATCACCAATTTTGCCCACCCTGTACAGGACAATTTTATGTCCACTTTCAAGTTATCATACCATAAAAGTTTATTATAATATTAAAGTTGCTTTTTTGAGGCAGTACGGAGTTTGCCGGGTCAGCTAGTAAAAAATAAAGACGAAGTTGAGTGTGCGGAGGATTGGACTAACAATTCAGCTCAAAGAACTGTTTATGAAAATATTATGGGAGTAGAGACTCTAAGAATCTCCATGATAAAATTACAACAATACTTCAATATGTATCAAAATGGATAATTATGGTACAAGACAACATGTTGATTAAAATTTTAGAAATTATTATGAAAATTCATTGAATTGACCATTATTTTCGAAACGGGCCTATCATGTCAAGAATAAATGTTCAAATCGTAGAAATGTCTGAAGAGAGCAGTGAAATCAGACGACATACATTTGTTACTGAGGGTGATAATGTTAATCTGGTTATCGAAGTTTTCAAAAACCTTTTGATAGACATGAATTAAAAATAAATAGCCTAGCAGCCAAAGTGAAAATTTTAAATCGATTCGAAGTGAAGGAATTGATATGATGCCAGTTATTGAGACAATGAAGTCGCTAAACTCCTTCAAAATCCACATACACCACAATACTTGCAGTTGTAACGGATGAAAATATATCAAACAGTGACAGTTTTGTCTAATGAGTGGAATAATTGGCTATTGATGCATGTTGTGTGAGTATCTACTGTCATATTTGAATTTATAAATTTTTCGAAATCGTTACCAGAAAACCTGAATGAATTCTTTAGACAATTCGGGAAAGAAAAATTTTACAATTGAGTGTGTTTATCATCTGAAAGTTTACACTCTAGAATCAAATGGAATCTTCGACTTTGGTAATCCGAAGGTCCCAGTTTCGAGACCTGCTCGGGGGCGCCTCTTTTCCAGAATTCAAATTAAATTTTCTCAATTGAAGTAGTCATCCTAAAATGTATCCGATAATGAAGTTTAAAAAGGTGGAAAATTGTCACCCGAATCGTTAAACCCTAAATAGCTTTGATGAATGTGAGTGCATTTTTTCCGATATCTACAGTGAATCAATGTGTTCTGATTTTAAAATCACTTTCACTTAAATCACAGAAGTTTCATCAGTTTGAGCAGAACAGAAGAACACTACTAACAATGTTGGGAAACGTATTGAAGACAGCTATTGAAAATCAATTGAGAGTATATTCAGGTGCTCCCATACATTCGAGCAACAGTAGCATGACAACAATAGACCTTGATACCATGAAAAACTCAATTTACCTTCGAAATATGGGATCATTAATTATGGTTGATAATGATAAACGTTCAACGTATATCCAAATTGGTCAAAAGCACGTTGTTCGATATGTATGAATGAAAATTTACGATATCTTATGATGAAGCATCATTATTCATGAAACGCCGAGTTTGCAGTCCAAGTAGGATGGCTGCAAATGATCCAAAAGATCGTTGAACTTGAGGTTGAGTTCTGAGAAGGTTAACTGAAACTAAGAACAATCGAAATCAATATCGTCATCACCTAAAACGTACTCGAACAGAGCAGTCTTATTCTTGGTTCATTCACCAGAACGTAAAGCAAGGCGAAAAACCATTGGTTGACACTTGCACCTTCAGTTTTTGCCATGTAGTGTTCACAAAATTATTGTATTCAATGTGGAAAATTTGAACGAAAAAATAACTATCAAATTTCTTTGAATGGTGCGAAATGTAACAAATAATGATGTCATTTTTTCACAAACGAGACAAATCTCAATGTGTAAGTTAAGACTACCATAAAGATTTGAATTTTAAACATGACATAGCGTTGAACCCGAAAATCGAATTTTTCTTACTCATAATAACATTGATCATAAACATACCTCACTCGACAGCAAGTAACAAATTTGAGGGGAGCGAAGAGTATATCACAAAACGCTCAGATATCTGATTCAGAATTGAATAATTTATGGAATGTTTCCTATACGTTATGCATTTGTATCATCTCAAACAAGATCAATCAATGAATACTACTTTGTTTCGTTGAAGGAATTTCAGAGATTTACAATCACATTGAAACGACCCCACACGAAGTCATATGGGAAATTTACTCTCGGTCGAATTGGCTCTGATTTTATCAACTTATTGTGGAATGAGTCATTAGGAAAATATGTGTTTGAGTGGTTTAGAATTTTTAGTCCTTGGGATACGAACTTCTGAAATTCTTAAAAACTGCTTTCTTGCTCCAAATAGGAGATTCACATTGTGAACAATTAGGAATGAGGAATCCAATTAATTTTGTTGATTGAAAAAAGCATAAGTATATTATTATCTTTTATATTCTGGGGTTAAAAACATGCAATTTACATATTGATAAGGTACTGGCTGATGCCGTCTACCCAGACCGCTTCTCGAAGCCTCTCGAGACCGTGCCAGTTCCACATTCATTGATATACCTATTCCTTGTACCTTCTAATTAATCATTCTCGTAGTTAATTCGCTAGTTGTCTCCGTATACGACGACGGCCGAAATGCTCGAAAGAACAAGTGACATTGATATTCGTATATTTTCATGCCTATTCCATGCCCGAAGCTTTTAATGCGAAGTTAGCAACATTGTCGAAGTCATTGGTATAAGGTTGCTGGCCTAACCCCCATCCTTAGGAGACCTGAAAATTTTGACTTTTTGATAAATTTAGTCTTTCTTCAGATGAAGATTGCGATAATTTTTCAGAAATAGTGAGTTTTATGCAAAAAGTTGTAGATCCCCATGAATTTTGTATTAAGAGGTACCATTCCCAGAGATAAAGTGATTCTAAAAGTCACATTATCATGTTAGGCACACATTTCCACATCAACTGTAGTTTCCCTTGAAGGCTTACTCCAGTAACTGTCTTGACAATTTTTGAATAATATGAAGGGAACAATTCCTGTCCTGAAGTGGCGTAACTGGGCGTGGGCGACCGCACACGGCCTCGTGCCCTTAAGAGCCCTCTTAGATAAATCATTTTATATATGACGATTTTTTTCTTTATTGAGGACGATTTATATTTCGTTCTTCTCAGCTTACTTATCAACTTTGTATCGCTCAATATATTTGCAGAAATTCACACGAACCTGAATCGTGCAAGGAATACCTAGATACAACAGTTTACTCTGGTCGCCAACTGAGGGTGACAAGAGCGTATCTCCACCGCCCTAAATTAGAAAGAATATTTGACTATGAAAGCAGTGATGAATTTGCACAGGGTATCATAAATTGCTTGATTTTGACTGTTTTTGGTACTTCTGGACTAGGTAGGGAAAAATTTTGAAAGGAGTCCTCGGCCCGATTTTCAGGAAAACACCATAAATGAAAACCGTTTCGCGATATTTCATTTGTTTCAGGATATAACCAAATTTTGATATTTGATCGATTTCGAAAGTGCTATAACATTTTTATTTACGAAAATATGTGACAACGATTGAAATTTTTACAGGTTATTTTCACAGAAAATAATTTTCTTCATTCGTTTTTTTTTGTTGTCTACTAAGTTTGAAAAAAAGAACTTTTTTCTTTTAAAATCGAAAGCATTTTTTCATCTTATATCATATAAAAATATTAAAGATGAAACATTTAAAAAAGAGTCTTAGTCCCAGTAAAAAAGTGCTTGTAAAAAGTTTTAATCGTTTTCAGATATTTTGGAAAATAAAAAGTTCTTCGAAATTGATATTATATCAAAATTTTGTTATACAGGGTGTTTCCTAAACATGCGGCAAAAATTCAGGGAGCTGTTACTTGGACTATTCTAAGAATATTTTGTCCTTTGATGTTTTTGGAAAAACCTCTTTGTTTCGAAGATACAGGGCGAACAACATTTTTCATATTTTTAAAATTGATAATAGTATAAATAAAAATGCGTACCGCACTGTGTTTAAACGTAGGTACAATTTATTTTTAAATGTGTTTGACAACTATAAAAAACGGCCAGTTTTTTGACTCAAAATTGATAAGTTCAGATGGTGAAGGAATACAGATTAAACACGGTTTTCATTTGAATTCGTTTTGTGATGTATTAGCAATTAACATTTTATCTTTCACTAACCCTGTCAATGAGGAGAAGATTGGATGCTTGTATGCTGGCTGGAGGTGGTCATTTTCAACAGTTTTTGTAGGTTAAGTTAAATTTTCATGTAATTTTTCATAATAAAATGTTATTATCTAAAATTTTGTTTGCCCTGTATCTTCGAAACAAAGAGGTTTTTCAAAAATCATCAAAGGACAAAATATTCTTAGAATAGTCCAAGGAACAGCCTCCTGAATTTTTGCCGCATGTTAAGGAAACACCCTGTATATTCGAAAAATTAAAGATATGGTGAAGCGGTTTCCACTACCAGTTTTTTCACGAAAATCGAGCTCTAAACTCCTTTCAACGTTTTTACCTATATATATGTAGTAACACAAACAGCCAAAATCAAGCAATTTTGAATACCTTCTACAGTTGTGATATGAGAAAACTTTTACAAAATATAGCAAAAAACAACATTCAAGAAGTTTATTCATTCGAATTGTATTGACTATACCGGTGAGTACAATCTCTGCTGAAAAAAGTTTCTCAAAATTAAAGCTAGTTAAAGTGGTAAAAAATAATGTGCGAAATACAATTTATCAGGGCAGACTTTCTGCTTTGGCTGAGGCTTTGGCCTATCGAAACAGATTTAACATCCCAGCTGGACTATGAAATTAAGCAGTTAAGTGAGGCTAGAAGCCGACAATTCTCATTTGATTTTTACTTCATAATTCATCACATATATTATATTGAATGTTAAACAATTTCGATTGTTTCTCATGAAATCCTTTTACATCAAGGGGCTTCGCAAGGGCCTCAAGATCGAGTAGTACCCCTAATGGGCTGAACTTTTCCTTGATCGGATAGACTGAGATTGTCGAGGTTTCCTGATTCGAAATAACTTTGGCTTCTTACTTTTCGGTAGAGAAATTGGTTACTACGAATATTTCAGTTCTAGGAGCGGCCTAGCAATATGTCCACTCCCTCCAAGAAATTTCCAACATTTAATTCCTCTTCATTTTAAACGTAAAAAAGAATATAGATTATTCTTCTACATAATCTCCCGATTTGAAAACACATTTTCCCAGCGTATAGGCAGCTTTTTAATTCCTTCCACGTAGAAAGATGCAGGTCGTGTCCGCTACCAATAATTGCGCACGTAGGCTTCAACCTCAGAATCACTTTCGAATCTTTGGCCTCTCAAAGCATATGAAATTCACAGGTTGACAGGTCTTTACTGTAAGGAGGATATTCCAATGTTTCCCAGCCAGTTGCTCAAATTTTCCTTTGTAAAGGTTGCTGTATGGGGGTAAGCACTGTCATGGAGAAGAACAAAGAACCACTTCCCTGATCGATAGATCTCGTTTTTTGCGGCGATATGCTAGTTGGCACTCACTTATCCTGACCTCACTTGCAATTTCAGAAGTAGTACGACGTCTGCCATCTACAATAAGCCGTCGAACACTGCTGATGTTGTTTTCTGTAATGCTGGTACGAGGTCTGCGGCCATTGCTTTCATTTTTAACACGATAACGATTGTGCTATGCAAACACTCTGCCTCGCGACTGTGTCTCTTCTCCGAACTGGGCAGTCAATCTACTCAAGATTTTGGACGGTTTTTCGCCTTCTGTAGCGAGAAACTTGGTGAAAACACCTCACGCAATTGACGGTAACATCTTGGTCCAACATTGTCACGATGGACACCAAAAGGTTCTAGGAGGCGATCCCACGTGCTTCTCCTAATCCTGACAACCGTCCCCAACAACAAACATAGTGGGAACGTTCTCCCCCCACTATTGTGGCTGGGGGGCGAAGAGTCTCGTTTATATTTGATTCACCCTCGTAGTTTGTTCAAGTTTTTTGATCTTTTCATCCACATCTATAATAAGTTTTCCATCTTAATATGTTAAAACAGATGTGTGCCTTCTCCATAAACTTGACTCAAGTAAGTAGCTATCCCTTGTGACACAATGATTCCATTCCTGTTTGAACAACGCCTCGCTGAAGAATCAAATAACTTTTTTTGGTCATTTTGTAATATCGGTGATTCATCACTTATGTCTTCAAATAGAAGTCATTGTTAACTCACTCTTCAGATTCATCACTAATCGCTCTCTCTACAGATGCCCGATGAATGGTTTCATTAAATGCTCAAAGGTGACAGAGATGCAAAGCAGAGTCCAAATGACTTTGAACTGCCACAAATCTGTCCCAAGGATGAAAGCTACATGGTCTTTGTACTAGGTGTAGTGTTCAACCTGCCAATATCTAGGAAGGATATTTTGAACCAGAAAGCGCATAACAGTAAAACATGATAATATTAGGTGTACAACTTTATCTCCGCCGTTGCTTCCCGAAATTCGAATCTGTAAAATCACTTTACCATGTCTCTCGTTGTATTGCGGCCGTTTGTCTTTCAATATTGGCCTCAAACCCATTAATTGCGTTCGATAAAGATCGCCTGTGATTGTCTTGATCATGTAATGCCTCCAATTCTGCATCTTCGAAATCCTCATCTCTTCGACCGCCATGCTGATTTTCGACGTTAAAATCGCCGTTCTTGAAACGTTGAACCTCTCTCGGCACGTTCTTCATTTTAAAACAAAAAATAAAAAACCTCCCGCAAATGACGAGAATTCGGCTCGTAAGCTGACATGATTAATCGAGAAAAAATTTATGATGCAGACCCAAATCGACTAATCTCTAGATGGTGTTATACGAATTTCTATGCTTATTGTATCACATGTAAGATGTATTTATTTCAACTACCACTTAACGGCGGAAGCAAAGTTGTACACCTAATATTTGTATCAGCCCTCTGGTCGGCACAGAATCTCATGCTGTCATATCAAATGATTAAATTGCCGCTTTGCATGCCCTCGATTAGTTTCTCCGCCTTTTTCTCATTCTGAGTCTGTGTGTATCTTGTCGAATTGGCCTAGATGCGAGCCTAGATGTCTTGTATTATGTTGATGGGATTTTCCACCACATTTGTTCTTGGAGATTCATCTGTCTACACTCCTTCAAATCGACGATTTGCTCAAAAGGCTTTTAGAATCCTATTAACTTGTACTTTGATCCATATTCCATAACAATTTATATAACCTCATTGTTGTTTTTCATCTTATTTTAGATGAAACGCATTCTATTCTGGATGCAATCGATTTAACTTTTTAGCCATCCTCTATAGAGTTGATTTTCATGGTAAGCTCTTCAAAAACTTGCTCGAAGTATTCCACAGCGGCTTTGGTTAATTTTTCTTTCCGAGAACGGTTTATCAGTATTCAAATTGGCCCAAAGAAAATGTTAATATACAGAGTCTTCAGAACATGAGTGTATAAAGTACCTATGTGACGTTGTAACTTTGTAAGCTGTAGCTATTTCTCGTCTACGATTCTTATTTAATCTATGCAATATAAAATTATCTGTCAAATGACCTACTTGGCAATGTTGTAGCACTCAGGAACGCACATTTATGCGACAATAAACTGAACACATTTAGGTTTTTCCGGTGAGAGTGCATCCTATTGACTTTTGAGAGGAATATTTTTCGAACTAGTATATTCGCATTATAAGCCTGATTAATCATAGTGACCTACAATGTTTCCTTATTTTTCAATTTGACAGTTAAAAAACGTATTCCTGTAATACTGCACGTACTTTTCACTTTCTGAGATTCATTATTGGAGCATCCTAATTATTGGAAATACAAACTATTATAATGCCTTCTACTTCGTCTTGTTCGCTATGAGTTCTGCTAATGCAATGGTTGAGAAGCAGTTCGATATTATCAAATACGATTTCCAGAACGCCCCAATAATCCCAAATCATCAAACATTTGATAACGTTATCAATTCAAAAAAATGAAATAGTACCATCCCAAATCAT
Source organism: Hippodamia convergens (assembly GCA_038502775.1). NCBI lineage: Eukaryota > Metazoa > Arthropoda > Insecta > Coleoptera > Coccinellidae > Hippodamia > Hippodamia convergens. The sequence goes on from CM076610.1 coordinate 18,872,621, forward strand.
CAAACATTTGATAACGTTATCAATTCAAAAAAATGAAATAGTACTATTGAAATAGGGGAGCATGGACAAATAATCATAGTCGAAACACAAAAGTAAATTTATTCAAATATATAGTTGACAACACATCTAAATAAGTATTAGAAGAGTGGGTGAACTTATGAATAGTCCATATGAACATGTATGGCCGGCCCTCAAAAAAAAAAAAAATCGAAACCATCAACACTGTCTTGATATTATTTGTAAACTACAACAAGAAGATGAAATAAAAAGTTATAATTCTGTTTTTCGATCGTCATGGACCACATTCTAGCACAAACAGAAACGGAGATAATAAACAAAGTTGAAATCGCCTAAATTTCAATTATGGCATATTAAACTCGAAAACAAAAGAAGATAGACGAATTGATGGCATTATTAGTTTCTCTGAAAAGGACGCTCCTCACATTACAAAAATGATTATTTAATAAAAAAACGAACAGGGATTCGCCCCCAATTCTGAATTCGCCCTGGGAAATTGCCCTTTTTACTCTGGTGTTATTATTATTATTATTATTATTATTATAATGAACAGGGGTCGTTGTGGCTTCGTTCAGCCTTCCGGGAACTTCGACCGCAAGCATCTTTTGTTCTTTACCCAACTCGTTCATTTAAATCCCAAGGAGGCCATCAATGGTGTTGATGAACCCAGCGACCTCCTTAGGAGCCTTGGCAGTTATTTCATGTGGATCCAGAACCGACTTCCCCATGTTAATGGTTCTTAGTTCCGCCAGTTCTGGACACTTGCATACCATGTGTTCAGCCGTTTCCTTCTCTGATCCACATAGCCTGCAGGTTTCATCTGCTGACTTTCCCATGCGATACAAATGATATTTATATCGACAGTGTCCCGTCAGCAGACCCACCATTACTCGAAGCTCAGCTCGTGGCAGCTTTATGAGCTTCCTGGTGTAGGTCGACGAGAATTCTACAAATCTCTTGGCTTGCGCAAGTCTAGGAGTATTTCTCCAAAGCGTTATTTTGTTTGCCGCTTCCCATTGTTGGACCGCTTTCTTGTATTGGTCTATTCCAAGCCCACAGAAAGGTTCAGGTCCAACAGGCTTCAGCCTTGAAGCCTTCTTCGCCAGTTCGTCGGCTGTTTCATTTCCCTCAATACCACAATGTCCTGGTATCCATAGTAGAGTCACTTTGTTGCCTCTGGCCAGTTGCTTTATGGTATTACGGCATTCATATGTCAGCCGAGATTTCTGGCTGTATGATTCCAGTGATCTCAAAGTGGCCTGACTGTCCGTGGTGATATATATATGCGCTCCTTTAAGATTCCTTTGAAGGCACTCTTGAGCGCAGGTATAGACTGCTAGTGTTTCAGCCTGTGAAACCGAAGGTTCACTTCCGAGGGACTTGGATATCCTTGTTTTGGGTCCCCATATCCCAATGCCTGTTCCCCTTTCTGTTTTCGATCCATCATTATACCATATGGATGACTTCTTGTCTATACGATTTACGAAGTTCATTGCACTATGACGATCACCAATGATCGTTTCGAATGGCATTTCGAAATCGTATGTGATTGGCATCACATCTGAGGGTTTTGCCAAGAGGCTTGAGTCCAGTTGGTTCAGTATCCTCATATGTCCAACCCAGTTTCCGGGTAGGAGGTTCCCTTTTAGGGAAATTTTGATGGCTTCCAGCAGGCTACATTTCCTTACATACAAGTGTAAGGGAGGCAAATCGAGTATCACCTCGAGCGCTGCTGTCGGAGTTGTGCACATAGCTCCGGTGGCCCCAACACAAGCTAATCGCTGCAATTTCAGCAGCTTGTTGCAAATAGTGGCCTCTTCAGTTTTTGTCCACCATGCTAGTGACGCATAGGTGACAACGGGGCGTACCACGGCAGTGTATAACCACAGTACCATTTCTGGTCTTATTCCCCATGTTTTTCCAAAGAGCCTCTTACAGGCCCACATGGCCCTTGTGGCTCTGGAAATGGTTTTTTTCCACATGTTTCCTCCAGTTGAGCTTGCTGTCCAGGATGACTCCCAGATAGTTACACTCACTGGAGAAATTGAGAGTCTGTCCATTCAGAACCAGAGCTCTCAGATTAAGATTCCTTCTTCTAGTGAAGGGAATCAGGGTGGTTTTGGACGGATTAATTGTCAGTCCCTCCTTTTCGCACCATCTTTCAATTATCCTGAGGGCATATTGCATGCGGCTGCTCAGTGTGCCTTCATGCCTACCTCTCACGGTTACCACCAGATCGTCAGCATATGCCTGAGCGTTGTAACCGTCTGCCGTAAGCTTCTCAAGAGACCATCCATGACCAGACACCACAGCAAGGGTGATAGTACCCCTCCTTGAGGGCATCCCCCGCATGTAAGCACTGTCACCTCAGTTTCTCCCAGATAGGCTGTGACGGTTCGCCCTTTCAGCATTGCCGATATCCATTTTACAGTGGTGATTTCCACCCCTTTGTTTTTAGCAGCATTGCATATGGAGTCATGTAGGGTATTGTCAAAGGCCCCTCCAATGTCTCCGAACATTGCCAGCATAATCTCCTTTGAGGTGAGAGTGCCTTCCACGTCCACAAGGAGGTGGTGCAGGGCGTCTACTGTAGATCTACCCGCCCTATAGGCAAACTGTTTATTATGGAGCTTCAAGTTTCCCCTTATGTTATTATCAACAATTTTCTCCATGGTCTTCAGGAGAAAGGAGGTTAGGCATATGGGTCGGTATGATTTAGGTTCTGAGGAACCTCTTCTCCCCATTTTGGGTATGAATGCTACCCTAGCTTTCCTCCACGATTTAGGAATATAGCCCCACGCATAGCTGGCTCTGAAAAGCTCTACCATTGGAGGTATAATGAGGTCGCCACCCTTCTGAAGCATGGCCGGGAAAACCCCATCCATGCCTGCAGATTTGAAGGGCTGAAAGGTCTTTATCGCCCATTCAACCCTTCTTGGTGTAAACAATCTCCCAGCTTTCTGAAAGTCCCACTTAGAGGACCTTATCCATTCCCTCTCAAGGACTGAATCGCTGGCGCTAATCTGTTGAGAGCCAGGAAAGTGAGTCTCCAACAGGACACTTAGGCTCTCTTCAGGATCACTCGTGTAGTTCCCACATGGCTTCATTATTTGGCCAATTGGATTGGAATGATCTTCGGATAGTGCCTTTTGAAGTCTAGCTGCAGGGGCTGTCTTGTCTATTCCCTCGCAGAAGTTTCTCCAGGACTGCCTTTTGGCTTTTCTAACCTCTTTATTGTAGTTCGTCAGAGCCTCTCGATAGGCATCCCAGCTGCCCTCTCGCTTGGCTCTGTTGAAGGCTCTCCTTGCCGTTCTTTTGAGGATTTCTAGTTGTTTGTTCCACCAGGGAACGTCCCTTTGGATCGTTTTCTTTCTGAGTGGACAGCTTCTTTCATATGCTCCTTGCAGACACGACGCAAAGTGAGCAGAAGCATTTTCGAGCTCTTCTATAGAGCTTATGTTGTATGCAGAGCCTTCCAGTTCTGACCTCAGATGGGCTACATAAAGTTCCCAATCGGTTTTTCTGGGTATTCTGCACACAACATTTGTCGAAGCAATTGCTTCGATTTCGAATTCTATTGCCATATGGTCCGACATGGATGGTTCATTCGAGACCCTCCAGCCTTTGACCATATCTCCAATATATGGCGTAGCCAGGGTTAGGTCTATTACTTCCCTTCTAATCGCGTTTATAAAGGTCGGACTGTTACCCACATTCGCTATTTCAACATTATGAGAAAATAGATAATCAAGCAAATCCTCACCTCTACTATTTGTATCCGTGCTTCCCCATACTAGATGGTGTGCATTCGCATCGCAGCCCAGAATCAATTGTTTCTGCTTGCTTCGGCACCATTCCACGAGGCGTTGAACCTCCTCTGGTGGAGGGTTGACGGCGTCACCCGGGAAATAGCCCGAGGCAACAATCAGCTGCCTCCTGCCGCTCCCAATCTGCACCTCAACTAGCGCCGCAGCAAAGTCCCTGGTCAGGAACTCTGTAAGAGGGAGGCAAGTTAGTTCCTTTCTGAGCATTAATACAGCTCTTGGGTTTACTGACCTCCTGCAGTATATCATCTGATATAAATTGTTTGGGAGGCCTTTGATTTGGCCTCCATTAATCCAGGGCTCTTGCAACAGCCCTATGTCAATGTGCCTTCTCGACGTTCTCCAGCATAAGGCACTGGAGGCTGCCTTTGAGTGCTGGAGATTTATCTGAAGGCACGTTAGACCTCTAGCCATTATGGGTTGGAAGACCCACCAGGCGGTTTGGAGGAGACCGGAGCTATTCTGCCACCAGGCCTCTCACCTTCCCGCCCTTTCGGAGCAGTCCTCCTCCCTGAACTGGTGGTTGGCTGAGCCACTCCGGCCTCTTCAGTGCCTCGGGACTGTACAGCCTTAGGTTTGCCCTCTGCTTTGGGCTTCCCTGTCGTCGAGGCGGCAGTCAAGGCCTCTTGTGCCCTTTCCTTTCGCCCCGCCGTCTTTGAGCCCTTTAGCCTGAGGTTCACTGGACCGAACAGGTACATCAACCTCCAGTCAGTTGCTCGAAGTTTCTCGACTGACCTCATGTCAGCCGAGATCACCACTTCGAGCATGGTGGGCCCCGATGGTGCCCGCCGAAGGATCCTCCAGCTGGAGGTCTTGAGCTCCTTATTTTGGAGCTCTATGAGTGTCAGTATGTGCTCATTAGAGTAGTCCTGACTCTCTGGGAGGTATCCAATCAGGATCATCGGATGCGGCAAGTCTGCCTCCTCGACGATCCTTAGATCGGTTCCCTCCCACGGTTTAAGCATGGGCTGCAAGCCTCTCAGCCACTCCGCAGTGGCTTTGTCAAGGCATGTGATACCCAGCCATCCCGGTCTATTCTGAACGTTGCCAAATTGGGGACTAACAGTACTGTCCCTTCCCATGGCAAGCATCGTATCCGCAAGTGCCTTTCTGATGGCCTTTAATTGGTCCACTTCTAGCAGGACTTCCGGATATTCCTTGTGCATGATGCCCAACCTGATCCCAGCAGTTGCTTGGCTGTAGGTGGGCACCACCGTTGTAGGAGCCTTAGAGGCTTCTGAGGACGTTGAGGCTTGTGAAGCCTCTTGTTTTTGCCGTTGGGCTTTTTGCCCTTGGGCGTGCTGTCCTCCGATCGGTTACGTTTGGTGGGAAGGCTCTTAGACGCCTTCGGACCAACCGGTTTTAAGGCTTCTTCCCTGGCTTTGTCGGGCGCCATTCCAGCCTTAATGTGGAATTTCATCCTCCTCCTGGCGGCCCCAGAAAGTTTTGGCTTCCTGACCGTCAGCTTGTTGAGGCCTTCAATGACCTCTTCATCGCTGCTTTTCAGCAGCAATTCTTCTGCCATCGGGATAGGACTTGCGCCCTGTTCCCTTGGCTGATTGAGGCTACTTTCCTCCTCAATGTTTGGCACATCAGGGCTGGTGCCATGCCCTTCTGTTTTTGTTTCTTGGTCCATGCTAAGTCCCACGAGCAGCTAGGGAATTTCCGTCACCAGAGGCAGAGCCCCGCATGCACAGTCATGCAGACATCGGCATATGCTGTTCCACCTTGCCTTGAGGAAAGTTTTTATTGTGTCTTTCATGCACTTGGTTCAGGCGGTTAGGCCAAGACCCCCGGCTTGTGTTCTCTGCCCGCGAGACCAGGGACGGGCCCAAGGGGGGGGATGGGGGGGGATGATCCCCCCCCAATGTTGAACGAAGTTGGCAAATTTACAAAGCAGTCGGAAAATTTTCAAAGGAGTTGTAAAAATTTCATAGCAGTTGGAAAAAATCTCAAAAATGTTGAAAAAATTTCAAACCAGTTGGAAAAATTTCAAATCAGTTGGAAAAAATTCCAAAGCAGTTGGAAAAAGTTCAAAGCAGTTGATAAAATATAAAAGCAGTTGGAATACATATTTCCGAGAGAGTTATGAAATTCGAACTAATCTGAATTAGAAAAAAACAAGTTTGCAATCAGTACTTAACAATATATGTATAGTCGGCAATAAATGGTATTCAACCCAATATTTTTTCAATCAACTGTTTGAAGAGATGCGGCTTCAAGAAGTAGGCACTCAGTAGTTGTAAATTCTTCAGTTACGTCGCATGGACTGTGTCATAAAAAAACCATCTAGTATCATAAATTTAAGCTGTTTCTATCAGATAAGCAGAAGCATCATTAGGTACGCTTTTCGTACATTATATTATAGTTTTGCGAATAAATATATTTATGTGTGAATGAATTTAGAAAATGAACTGAAAAAGATTCAAGGTGAAGTTTGAGTTATGTGGTCTGTGGTGCCTTATAAAAAATTACTAAAAAAAATTCATGAACAGAAAATGCACGAAGGACAACAAGTGTGAGAGAAAATTATGGGTTGTGACCATAGAATATAGAATATCGGAAGGCAATTTATTCGTATTTTTTTTAACTAAAAAAACTGAAATTAGCTACACAAATCCATCACAACAAAAATTGTTCGAAACACTAAATATATGCAAAGAGATCGAAATCGCCAACTCAAATTAGGAAATTATGTTCAAAATTGTTTTTACAATATGACTGATTTAGGTCGAAACCTTTTCCCTACTAAGTTGGGAATCTGTTTTATTTTTTCAAGTATCTTGATTTATGATGATTGCAACTTTGACACACATTTTCTGTTTAAATTTTTAGTTATGTTGCTTTTCTTTATACCATGGAAACCATAAGCAAAAGGAAGGCTCATTTTTTATCAAACGAAATATATTTTCTGAACATTTTGTTCCTATTATTCTGTGAAATGGGCCCATGTTAGGAATGAGCAGTTTCAATATTATGAATCTCCTCAAAGTGGTGACTAATTAACTTTGATTTTTCATCTACATAGCATTCAATCCTGTATAATTCTTCATTTTATTTGAAAATATCTTGTTTTATGATGTTAGAAAATTTGAGATACACCAAAGAATGAATCTGAATTAAATTGAAGAACGAAACAAGAAGTGTATCTTAATGTACTTCTCACAAAAAAAATGATTCCATAAAATAAAAAACCTCACATAATTGAATATTGTGTAGTTGGAAAAGCAACGTTAATTTTCCACCACTTTGATGAGATTCATCGTATTAAGACTGCTCATTCCCAATGTTTACTACTTTCACAGATTGAAAAGAGTAGATTTTCCAGAAAAAATATTTCCTCTGATGGAAATGAGCCTTGCCTTCGCTCCCAGATTCCATGGAATAAAGAAAAGCTACAAAACTGAAGAAACAAACAAGTAGTGTTTCTCAAAGTTTCAAGTAACATCGAGATACTCTTCACGAAAAAACAGACTCCATAAAATTTAGGTACTTAATTGAATGTTCGGTGGATAAAAAAAAGGTTAATTACTCCTCACTCTGTTGGGATTCATCACTTTGAATTTTTTTTACCGAAAAAAATATCACACCATATTATGTATAAAAGTTTTCTGTTAATCCAATGTACAGTCGGAAAATTTTCGATGAATTTCCCCCCCCAAAAATTTGGCTTCGGCCCGTCCCTGCGCGAGACATGGCCACAGTCAGCAGATTCCACCTGCCGGTATAACAGACATTAGGGTTTGTTGCCCTTGCATGTCTGGCATCGTTTTCCCCTGTGCAAAACCCAGGCCACGACACTACAGCAGGTTAGGGGGTTGGTCAGTCTTAGTTTCACCGCTCCTCTTGACCCTTTCGACATGAGTTACAACTCTGTCAGGAACCGGAGTTCCAGTCGCTAAGAATCAAGATTCACTGCAATTACTATAAGCCCCCACACCGCGTCAAGGTGCTGACCTAGTGAGGGTACTCTGGGGTTAATCCGGCCTTGATGTATTCGAAACATAACGGTGCCACCTCACATTTTTCGAGAGACTTGGTGACTCATATGAATATTGTTCATCCGAATCATTGTTTTGTGAGAGATGGACTCATAATTGATCGACAAGATCAAACCTCCCTGGATTACCTTTTATCAAGACAAAAAAACAATAAATCATTATCAATAGAGGACTCTATTTAGTGGAGGAAAGAAAGAAAATAAAAAATATATATGTTATTGTGTTCATCCCCATTTAATGAAATGTACCAGTTCATCCACCTCTGACTTCTGACAGAATCCTAAAAAAAATACAAATAAATGAGATTCTGTGCTACTCTATCCTAAAACACATCAATGTGCAAATTTTATTTTCGCATGAAACTGTGTTTCTGCTTGGGGCTGTATTGCCAAGTAGAATAATTAGGTAAAGCGGTATGGAATGGATTTTTTTTAATAAGGATTCGGATTGAATTACTTTTGAAGTGATATTTGATACCATATCAAATGTAATAAATTATGATCGGCAACGGTTTAATACATAAAGGAATCAAGAATTTCAAACACATACAATGGAGTTCATGGTAATAAGACAAACTTTCAAATAAATATAAAAAATTCAGGAAGTGACCTATAGGGTGGTCATTTTTCATCAGTAATCAAAATTGATTTTTCTGTGTACGGCACTGGAAATATGATATTTGGTATACATAATCCAGCAGATGCTAAAAAGTATTACACATTCTGAAACACTCATTCAATTCTCATATGAAAGTACCAGAAATATAATTGAATGAATCATCGAATAAATCATATATATCATGTATATTGTCAAGGAAAGATAGGAGACATTTCTATGTAGCCATTTCGTGATGCTGATGGTTGACCGTATATATATGGGGCACCCTGTATAAATAATATATAATTTTCTTTTTGAATATTGATCATTTCTGATCAGGAAACAGTGGAGTAAAGTAGTCAATAAATCAATAATCCGCTAATTAATCCGTAAATTGCTTCACAATCAAGATCCAATATCAGCACCTCAGAGGTAAAGTGTGTTAGGTCACATTTTTTCAGACACGAACTATCTACAATATTGGATTCACATTAATAAATTCTAGCTAGTAAAACACGTTTTTGACTACCTATTTATATCAAGTCTCCAAATAATGGCAGAAAACATTCTTTGAAACAATAATCGAACTGAAAAATCTCTCTTTTGTCTAATTTTCATATTGTGACTTAACACACTTTACCTCTGGGGTGCTGATATAGAAATTTGTAGGATAATTGCAACGTTCAAATAGCTATAAAAAACTTCAAAGCTTTAAATGCCGACTTTAATGCCTCTTGGTATGTAGGGATGCGTACATAAAACGTATTTCTGCAGCTTGTCCCAATCTCGATTTAACATTCAACGTTTCTGGAGAACGAGGTAATAAATTATTCCGGAAATTTGAGGAATAAGCTGTGTTCTATAAATTTCCAATATTATTTTCAGCTTTGGGTAGTAAATGCGTCTATCGACAATAATAACATTTTTGATTTTTCAAAGGAGTGACCCCATTCATTCTGTAAAACATTAGAGTCCAATTTTTGCGAGTTACCGTGTTACAAATGGTCATAAACGGTTACGATTTTCTGATACCGTTCGTATTTTTGCGAGAGCGGTAATAGAGGGGAAGGTGTTATGACGTAGCCGTAATTGTGACCGTTGTTGAAAATCTGTAACCTTGTTCCAAAGCAGGGTAACTGGTAGCGGTTATAAACAAAACAAGGACAGGAGAAGCGCATTCGCGCCAAATACGAAAATTCCTTTATTTTGCATCTTGTAGATTGAAGCGTGTCTATACCTATGAAGTTTCTTGATTTATTCATTTGATTCATTTCTAACACCAGCTCAGCAAGATGTGAAAGAAAACCTAAAATTATGCAAAATATTGTTAGTATTTGATTTCACATCCTCTCCTTCCAAATTTGTTCTTGCTTCATTTTTGACCCATCTTTACGCTTAATGTCTAGAGGTAATTCTGTTTTCAGATTATTATTTTTGAATATAATAATACAGGAAACTCATTACCATTTCTGGAAATATGCATTTTCAAATAAGTACATCCTAGCTAAAACATATGATTCCCCAAGTATGTTTTAGCGAGGATGTATAACCGTGTTAAGAAATTGACAGTGAGTATGAGTGGGGGTAACCGCACTATTACCAAAAGTATAACCGGACTTATAAAGGTAGGATTCCTAAGCGACGACTCTAACGACTACAGCCGACTGTGGCGGCTAGAGCCGCCACGGCTGTAGCCGACAGGGGCATTCCTATGCCGCGACTAGAGCAGTAGAGCTAGCAGTGTTAGACGTCCTGGCAGTCGCATCAGTTTTGAGTTATATGAAGAATATGTCATGAAGAAATCATACATACATATTGAAAACTATTCTCATTTGAGGCTAACATACCCAACCCTGCATGAGACTCAGCCATGTCGTCGAATGTGATCGGATTACACCTTGTACACCTACATAACTAATTTTTTAAATTGTGTTCCAAGTTATTCTTTAACACAGATGTGTTTTTTCAATGGAAAATTTATTTTAATTTGTTCTAATATCTCTGTAACTCAGATGTACAGGGTTTCTCAAATTGCTTGATTTTCGCTGTTTCTGGTACTTCTAGACTAGATAGGAAAAAACCTTGAAAAAAATCCTGGGCTCGATTTTCGTGAAAACACCAGATGTGTTTTGAGGATATAAAAAATTTTGATATTTTATCGATTTCGAAATTGTGTCATAATTTTCTCATTCTCGAAAATATCTAAAAACGATCAAAACTTTTCAGAACCACTTTCTTACTGGGATTGCACTGTACTCAATTTTTTTCATTTTTTATTTTGTTTGTTTGATATGAGATGAAAAAGAATGCGTTCGTATTTAAAATTAAAAATTTGTTTTTTTCCGCCCTTAGTACACGAGATGAAAAAAAATTTGATATAGTATCTTATTTTCAGTGAAAAAGTGCCTCTTAAAGTTTTAGGGAGGGTTTCACAAAGCTTTAATTGTACGATTAAAAAAGTTTACCTAAATTCGAACCAATCGAATCAATACAATCAAAGTTTTCTGAAACCGACCCTATATCTTTTTCAGATATTTTCGTTAGTGAAAAGGAAATAGCACATTTTCAAAATTTAGTTATATCTAAAAAATATGAAGATATCGTGAAACGGTTTCGACTAAAGGTGTTTTCACGAAAATCGAGCCCAGGACTCCTTTCAACGTTTTTATCTTTCTAGTCTAGAAGTACAAGAAAAATCGAAAATCAAGCAATTTGGGATAACCTGTACAGAAATTCTTGAAATATATTTATTTGAAACAAAAATATAGCAAATATAACGGAGTGTTTAATTATTATCAATTGATTTGAAACAATGTGTAAGTGAAAATCAATTCACGTCGTCCATTATTTCATGAGAATATACACGAAAACTGTTAAAACAGATCTCCAGTCGTCGCGGCTGTTACGACTCGACTGCTCATAGAGGCAGTCCAGCCGCGCGACTCGGGCCGCCTCATAAAGGTAGGATTCCTAAGCGACGACTCTAACGACTACAGCCGCGCGGCTCCAGCCTCGCGGCTGTGGCGACTCGAGCCGCCACGGCTATAGCCGCAAGGGACATTCCTATGCAGCGACTAGAGCAGTAGAGGTAGCAGTGAATTGTTGGACGTCATGGCAGTCGCGTCAGTGGTGAGTTATCTTCTATTGCAAGAAGAGGAGGAAGAAGAAATTCTGTTGATGTTTTTGAAAAAGAACGAAAAGCCCAATCCACTGTACCTATCGAGATGCGAAGAGGGGTTTCAAAACATTCTAATTAAGAGACATCTTCTAAAGGACGATTCAATGTTTAGAAAGTTTTTCCGATTGAATAGAGTGCAGTTTGATTATATATTATCGTTGATAGAAAGTGGTCTAAAGAAAAACTCCTGTAATAAAGTCAAGCAGCCTATTAGCCCTGCGGAAAAACTGGGATTAACGCTAAGGTAAGAATGTTATGAAACAGTAACAATATTTTATCTAAATGAAACATATAATATCAATATTCTCAGGTACAATATCTTTAGGAACTTAGGAACAATATTTTTAGGAACTCAAGAACAATATTTTTGGAAAGTTAGGAACAATAATTATTTTAAGGAACAAATCAATTTAATTTAACAATGTTATGTCGTAATCTTCATCCTGAATTGGGTATATAGAATCCCGAGAAGCTGATGAGGGAAGTGATGAGTCTAGAGAAGCGGAGTAGGACCCGACTTGATGCTGCGAAACATTTTGTGATTGATTTATTTCGGCTAGCTCTAATTGACTAACTACTTCACAGATTTCCATCCTCGCTTTTATCTGATTGGCTGGACTAAACTGTTTGACAGTCATTGCCATACTCTTGAAAAATACGTCGATAGGATGTTGGTTTTCTGATATTTGGCTTGGGTCTCCAAGAATACTTGATAACACTCTGGATCTCTCCTCAGAATTTTTTTTAAAAACTTTGAGGATAGTTTCACTGCCTACTTTTGTTGTTGATTTCCTTTTTTTCGATTGCTTCGGCGTACAATCGCCAATGGGAACCTCAGGTTCTTCCGGTAGTTCAGGTTCGTCAGCTACTTGAACATCACAATTTTCATCTATAGTATCCGATTCATCTATCGGGTCTATTGTATCAAGTTCCAGAACGTTGGTGAGCGTTCTAAAACAATGAAAATGCAGGATTAATTTTTTTTTAATGTTATTTAAATTTAATTAAAATTTATTTTCAATTACATTTTATTCGTTTTGAATTATATTCCTATTCTATTCTAATTTCAATTTGAATGAAAATTCAATCGAAATTGCATTAAAGTATGAAATTATTCCTCAGTTTCAGTCAAAATATAAATAGATTATTTTATTCTTTTTTTCCACTGTTTAACCAATTCGTGAAAAATGTTTTCAAACCATTTTATATTATTCATTATTACAAATTTTTTTATTTTCATATTGGGTATTTTCCTATTACAATTAGAAGCTATTAGCTAATAGCATTTTTCATGTACACTTACTCTCTCTCACAATCGACCACATTCATGAAATCCATTTGCTCTTCAAGATGCCATTTACGTATTTTCTTTGAACTCGCAGAACCTGTGGGAAGTTTCTTGGCTCTTTTACGTCTCATATATGTATCTCGGATATTTTTCCAACGGTGTTTACATTCTTCAGCTGAAAAAAATGCAATGCAATAATTACTTTCATTTTTTTCAGGTATTTAGCTACTGGCGAAAGCTTCGCTTCTTTGTCCTTTGCATTCAGAATATCATCAAGTTATATTAGCCGTATTATCAAAGAGGTATTAGAACTATGCAGTTCAAGACTTCCAGCTCAATTCATGCCTTCTCCTACCACTGAAGACCTCATCTCACTGGCGAAGGACTTTGAAAAATTATGGAATTTTCCTAATTGCATATCGGCACTGGACGGAAAACATATCCGAATTCGTTGTCCGGCAAATACTGGGTCCCAATTCTTCAATTACAAAGATTACTTTTCAATAGTTCTGCTGGCTTTTGTAGATGCCAATTACAAGTTTGTTATGGTGGATATTGGTTCCTACGGACGTGAAGGGGATAGTGGAATTTTAGAGAAATCAAACTTAGTGCATCTCATCAGAAACCAACAGTTTTATCCCCCGCCAAGGACTGTAGCTACAACAGTGCTTCCTTATGTCATAGTTGCTGACGAAGCCTTCAAACTTTCAACGAATCTGATGAAACCTTTCACAAGACCAGAAGCTCGTGCAAATAAAAAAAAAGCTGTTTTCAACTACAGACTGTCTCGTGCAAGGAGGGTGTCAGAAAATTCCTTTGCATTGTTGTCTCAAGTTTTCCGTGTTTTTTATACCCCGATAGCAGTCAATCCGGAAATTGCAGACAAGTTAATCATGACTGCCTGTTGCCTTCACAATATGCTACGTGATGCATACCTTGAAGAAAAGGGCCAGTGTTACTTCGAGCTTTCCAACACAGAACCATTAACAACACAAAATTGATTCCTTTGCGCGCTGGAGGTGGATTTGGAAACCTTGAAGGTTTTAACATTAGAGACCTTTTTTGTGAGTACTTCAACAGCAGAAGCGGATCCGTATATTGGCAAATGACACAAGTAAAAAAGACAGACTAAACGGTGAAAGAACTAAAAACCTATTTAAGTTGAATGCTTTGTTTTTTTTGAAAGTAGAAGTAAATATTGTATAAATATAAAAGCAAATAAATTTTTTTTAATGTCGAATTCTATAATCCAAAGCAAAAATATGAAAATGACAATAAATAAATAGTATTTATACTTTACCTGCAAATTTCATTTGCTCACCAATTTCTGTCCAGACGTTGTCCCTCACGTTGGCATCCTTATACAAAGGGTGTTTTGGATTGAAAACACATGGATGATCACGCACCAATTCAATTAGTTTAGCGTCATCCATTATTTCATGAGTATAAACACGAAAACTGGAACTCCGGCCGTCGCGGCTGTTACGACTGTTACGACTCGACTGCTCATGTGGGCAGTCCAGCCGCGCGGCTCGAGCCGTCCTATTAGAGTCGTAACTATCGCGCGGCTCCAATCGCGTCATAGGAATGGGTCTCGTTCATTTACATGGGAAGCAGTATGAGTCATAGTCGCGCGGCTGTAGCCGCGCGGCTGCAGTCGCTAGAGTCGTCGCTTAGGAATCCTACCTTTAGAGCCGCCCCGATCGCGCGGCTCCAGTCGCGTCATAGGAATGGGTTTCGTTCATTTACATGGGAAGCAGTATGAGTCATAGTCGTGCGGCTGCAGCCGCGCGGCTGTAGTCGCTAGAGTCGTCGCTTAGGAATCCTACCTTAACAAGGTAACTCGCAGAAATTGGACTTAGGAACATACTTCAATTAAATGTATACTAATCGGGTAGCCAGATACGAATGAAGTTGAGATTCACCATGTCCTGTTTGTGAGTTCAAAATTTGTGATGTCATGAATGCTTGTGAAAACGATGATGAAAGCGTTTTTCAAATAAAAAAATATCCTAGAGAAAGATATTTTACCGGATATTCTATTATTTTTATCTGCTTGAGTAGTGAGGTTTTTGAAAAGCTAGTTTGTTTTATTTGATTATTTTGTCACATTCATAGTGAATATAATTTGATATACATATTTTTTTATTGATTTATTTATTGAAACATAAAAAGGGATTGAGATAAAACCTATATCATCAGGAAAAAAATATAACGGAAAACCAAAATTGATATGATAAAGAGTAAAACTAGCGATGTAGACACTACATGTGCATTATTATTTAATATAGAAAATCGGGGAGAAACACTTGTTGTTTCGAGCATTTCGGCCGTCGTCGTCCGAAATGCTTGTCAACTCAAAAGTTTGTTGAAATTTTTTCGTACCACGACTCGACTCAAAAATGATAGTAGGTAGGTGCCTGTTTCGATTAAATGGGCAATATGTTCATTTATGGAAAAGTGACGATTAAGGCATAAGAATGTGATCATTTAAGACGAATTTGAGTTCCCTCCCAAGAAATTCGATGAACAGTGATTCCGTTGGCCGTTGGTTCTTTTTTAATATACCGGGTGTCCAGTATACCTACATGTTCCAATGGATTATCTCAGCCATCTCGAAACATAGAAATCTGAAAATTTCATGTTCTCCAATTCGTTTCAACAGAGAAAAACAAAAATTGAAAGTCACTTCCGATTGGAGAGAAATGAACATTTTTTATTTCAAATAGCACGTCGTATTTTTCCGCAATTTTTTATTTTCAAAAAATGGCATTTTGAACGATTTATCAAACATTTTATCTTACATTCGATTTGATGGAGACAATGACAATTGAAATTTCAAACTGAAAGAATTGGCTTCAATAATAATTGATAATTCATGAACACGACGAGATAGCCTTCGAGATCTCCAAATTTGACACCGTTGGATTTCCGCCTGAAGTCTTGAAAGATCGTGTTTTCCAAATTCCTCCTATTGATTTAGAAGATCTAAAAGACAAAATAATGAATTAATTTAGAGCTCTCAATGCTGACGAGTTGAGAAGTGTTACTTCTCGTGAACAACTTCACATAACTGAGAGATGTGTAAAAGCAGGTAGTCAACATCTTTCCTTGTAATTTTTTGTTTCTTTTAACTCTTTGGAGACTATCGGAACAGACATATCCCATACAAGTTTCTAAAGAGTCTACCGGTTAAAATATTACCCAGTTTGTACAGAATATTTCGAATTCAGTCTTTCTGAGGCACTAAGTATGAAAATTAGTCCTGGCAACGTAGCATGAGCTCATATGTAGTAAGTGACTCGGTTGTTTATCACCTGCTCCACGTGGTTGCTGTGATTTATGGTGTATGCAGATAAACACATCTGCATAGTTTTTCACAATTTTGCATTCTTTTGTCCGGGATATATCATAATAAAGGTAAAAACTCAATTTTCAATACATTGGTTATATGTTTATGGCCGAAATCATGATCAATATTTTATCGGGTCATATTTGTCCCAATAGACATTCACTTTGGGTTGTATTTTTTCCAACAGGCATTTTTTTCAAGATGAGCCGAAAACGACTTTCTGCAAAAGAACTTGAAGAGATAGTTGAAAATTGGGGAAACAGCGATAATGAAAGTTATTTCTAGAGATCGCTGTAAACTTTTATTATCTAAATTGTATTTCTGTGATCCTGTGAAAACTACAAATGCTGGAAAGCTATATTATATAGAAGATGTGGTTCAGTGACTCTTCCACTGGTTATGTTTATGATTTCAATGTTTATGAGGGCAAAGATTCAGAAAACTCAGAAGGAACTTTGGGAGAAAGGGTAGTAGGATAGATTTTTTTGCATCCGTTTTTCTACTTGATACAATGAAATTTACAGCAGTAGCTACATTGATGAGACATAGGAAGAATGTTCCTAAATTTGTAATTAAATTGAAACGCGGTGATTCAGAATTTAGGGTGGAAAATTATGGCACTATCATCACAAGGTTGCAAGATACAAAGGATGTACTTGCAATAAGTAATTGTTTTGACGACAAAGTGACCACTGTAAAGAGGAGAGGCAAAGATAGGTCAAGAAATGATATAGCTTGCCCAGAAATGCTGGATTTCTACAACAAACACATGGGTGGAATAGATTTAGCTGACCAGATTATTGGTCTCTACGATTTTGATCGAAAGTCAGCTAGGGGAGGAAGGGGAATTCCGCACATCTAAGGGAAAGTTCTCACAAAAACTTTGCAATATACACAAAAACTTTCATGATCTGACTCCTGAATCTCTAACCTATTTAGAACCTTATGACCACAAGAAAAAGGTCCAACCACGTATAACAATTGTTAAGAAAAAACGAATAGTTCTGGAAACTGCCTTTGCGCGGCATTTACCCTAAGTACTGGGCAATACCGCGCATGCGATGGGGTAATTATGAGCATAGATTGAATAACTGAGGAATTGAAAAAAAATATCATTCAGGTGAAACCAAGTACATTATAAAAAAACAACTTTCCATGAATAGGTACAAAAAAATGATTGACCTTTAGTCTGTCACGTAGAGTGGATTCTAGAATATTGAGAAAACTACCAACTTCTCGTATTTTTCGCCCAGATTGTATGGCAGTGATAGCTGCTTTGAGTTAATTTTCGGTCCATTTTGACTTTTCCGTTTTCCGGACACTCACGGGGCATTTTGAATTCTAAAAATACAAATACTAAAAATCGGTAAAAAAATTCACCCGGGGAAATAGGTCCCGCGCAGCGCGGAATTACCTCGTTGAAGCTGCGCGTCATTCCCCCGATTTGAGTCAGGTAACCTAATTAATCACTGACAGTAAATGACGAAATAATAGTACATTATTTTATAAGGAGGAAAAGTGTCACTTTTCATGGCGAGCCATGAAAAGTCACTTCTACTCCGAATGAAATATGTTATTTTATTTTGAAACGTTTTCATATTAATAAAAATCTGAATATCCACTTTTGGATTGATTTACATTTACGCACATGATTCTTTCCACGATTCTTTCCAACGATCGTTATTATAATTGAATGAATTATGAGACATATGTCTAGTTACGGTTGCCACGCAAAGTTGATTCTGACAGATATAAAGCAAAATAATTATTGATAGTTGTCATTCGCAATCTGGCGAGAAGTGGGGAAAATGTCTTCAGAAATTGAGGTTTTGGCCAATGAAGCAGTCTCTTCCCTTGGACCATCGAAGTCTCTTGTAAAATATTCTGCAGCATATGATCACTTCGTGAATTGGTGTAATTCAAAAAATGTGACAGTTTACCAAGAAAATGTTTTTTTAGCATATTCAACTCAATGGCTATTGAAAAAAAATGGAAATTCCTACTTTGTGGGCCCGATATTCAATGATTAAGTCGCAATTAGCGATCAAACATGACATAGATATTGGTAAATATCTGAAATTGCGCGCTTTCTTGAAAACAATCTAATGAAGGGTATCTCGCGAAAAAATCAAGAGTTTTTTCAAAGGAAGAATTCGAGCGTTTCCTCTTAGAAGCACCAGATGATTCTTATTTAGGATTAAAGGTAACTATCATGTTTCAAGTAATTTTAATTTTGTATTTTTGATCTCGTGGTTGTTTCAGATTGTTTTATTATTCGGAGTAGCTGGTGCCTGCAGATGCGATGAGATGGTCAAAATGAAAACAACAGATATCCAGGACAAGGGAAATATTATTATAGTCAATATTCCAGATAGTAAAACGAGAAAAGGGGAGCCTTAGCGTCCACTTACCATCGTTGGATTTTTTTGATATTTTACTCCTTCAGATTGATATTCATGTTGTCCTGAAGTCGTTTTTACGTATATGGATACAAAATACTAAAGGGTAATATTATATTTTCGCCTTTCAAAATAGGTTATTATGACATACGATTCAACTGATTCGCCATTTTGGGAATCGTTTCCTTTATCCCCGCACCTTATTTCCGATCATGAATGTCATTCAACATATATTTGGCGGCAGATTTGAATTATTGTGGTTGTCAAAACATATTCAATATTTTACATAGAAATGGAATTATAGAACTTGTAACATTATTTATGAGTTTTTGATTTCTGAATATCTTGTGACTGAAAAATTAAAATTTATATTTTAACTTCATTAAAATAAAAATTATTTATAATTAATGGATAATCGTTTATAATCGATAAAACTATAAGGAGGGTCCGGGAAATTTTCAGATTTTTAAAGCTATTTGGCCATTTCAAGCTATTGAGCTACTTTGAAACCTTAACTACTCTTTTGACTCGAAACCAAAACTACAACAGAACCTCAATTGATTATCCAGAAGCTGACTAACTATTGTTAACTGTGGTTATGGTTGTTGACCGATAAAAAATAGATATTTATAAATTTTATAGGCCCTGTCACCGATTTCAAAAATATTTTGCACAGTGAACATATAGGCCTTCCTGATACTACTGTCTAAATTACAGCTCTGGGGAGGCAGTAATTCTCGAGAAAAAAAATAAATGAAACTCATAATGAAGTAAATACTCCATTTACCTCGGATACGGCTCTGATATAGTCTCATATAGTTTAGTTTTACAAGGTTAGGTTACGTAAGGTTAGGTTAGGTTCATTTCCCTACCAAAAGTTGAAAAAAAAATTGTGAAAAATAAAAAAAAATTGGATAAAAAGAAAACATCAATCCGCATTCAGGTTAGGTTAAGTTGGGTTTGTTTCATTTTGCCTACCTCAAGATCACAAAAAAAAAATAAAAAAAAAATACAACTGGGCAAGGCACTTTATAATTACCAAAAAATACCATAGACCTTAATCCGCGGTTGCTTAGATGTTCAAAAACTGTGCATGAGGGGCATTTCAAATTGTTAAAAGTCAAGACAGGAATGAGTCTTTTCTCTTGAGATTCGATGAAGGCAGTTCAATCAAATCGTCTCTTTAATTTATTATTCATTTTTTTTTATAACTGCTATGACAACCCATAAGAAATTTGAACATTATCGTCTACTCACACTATTAAAATTAATTTTGATATTCAAAATTTTAGTAAGTTTGAGGTTAATTATGCGGAAATGGATGGTGACTTTGTCTGTGCCAAGATCAGTGACGTCTATGGACAATCTATGTACACAAAATCCACGAATTTTACGTGCAACCATGACAGTTCTACTTCAAATTCTTCTCAACGAAATGATTCATTTTCAATATTGATTTTTTCGAGAACTACTGCGTATTCTCCGAAAATACTTCGGATTCGGGTATTTTAGAGCATTTTTTCATCATCTGTTAAAGGAAAAATTAATATTTTTAGTGGACCTTATCGGTACTATCCCCCGAGAAAAGTTCGAACATTCACAGTTATTGGAGAAAATAATCTAAATATTTATCGTAGATACACTGCGTTGAGACCAGATTTTTCTCGAAATATCAATCTGGAAAATGCTACAGAGCTGTAATGGAAATATATAGTATGGGAAGTGTTCCAAGAGAAGTTGCCTCTTTTTTGCAATTGACTCATCCAAACGAATACATAGGTCATTCACTGAGGCGAACTTCTGCTACACTACTTATAGATGGAGGAGCCAACATTGAGTCTTCGAAACGACACGGAGGTTGGAAGTCAAGTAGTGTAGCAGAAGGCTATATCGAGGATTCGCTGCGAAATAAGAATGAGATTGCTCGTAGGATATTGAGTGTCAACGAATTTCCTGGAACCAGCAACTCAAATTACTCTATTGAGGCATCAGATTCTGAACCGAATCCGAGACTGAATACTACCAGTTTCTTACTACATAGTTTAAATTTTCAAAATGCAACATTGAACAATTGTACATTCAATGTGAATTCAATGAATAAAAATGACGCTTGAGTTGGAGAATGTTTCGCTCATGATTACCAATTAATCTTTTGCATAGTAACACTTTTCCTGCCGCCGGCCGGAAAAGTGTTGCATTACAACACTTTTCCTCCTTGGCGGAGAAATGGAACTTTTCAATGATCTTGTCAATCGAGAAATGACGTTATTATTGTACGTTTGAAAATAAAATTAATTGTTCTTTCGCAGTGAATAATTCACACATATGGAGGAAAATATTCATGCAATACATTTTTTGAAATCTTGATAATAAAAGCACTTTCCGAGTTTCAAGTTCTGTGTAAAATTACATCAGAGTGACGTAAAACAAAGAATCGGCTGCCTTGTCTAAACTGACACTACGACTGCCGATAAATTGCAAGCGGATGTTGGGCGGGCATATACGAGATGGCACGCTGTATTCAAAATTCGAAAAAAATTGAAATGAGTTGCATAATATCGATATAGGCAGAATTCCCCCGTCTTCCCCTAAATGGTGGAAGAAAGTTTTCTTCAGACTTCTGATGACATCTGTTCTAAATGCCCACATCATGTTCAATGATTTACAAAGGAGGGAAAAATCACGATTTTTGCCTTTTTTGATTAGGTACTGTAGCGGAAGGGCTGATATCATTAGGCAGAGAAAAGGCTGCAGTAAAAAGAAAATCTGCCGTATCTTTGGGCCGCCCGTCAGCAAAAAAAGCAAAAATGTTCAACGTTGGTGATCATTTACCAACAGAAGGATGCCAAAGATGTTCTACACAGTTCAGAAAATAAAAACGAACGATGACTATTTGTCAAAGTTGTAATATACCGTTATGTGAAACGTGTTTCACCCCCTTTCATTTGAAATAAAGATATGTATCTTATTTTTGTTTTTTAGAAGTATTTCATTTCGTTTTTGTTGAGTTTTTTTGTATTATTTCTGTGATAAAATATTTTATTGATGTCTATTGGATCACTATTGCACCATTATAAATGTCTGACTTGGACATAAATGTCCCATACAAAATGGCGGTTTTTAGTCCTAAAATTGCTATCGATAATTTTTTTTCAACAAAACTATCCGTATTAACAAGAAAGAATGGAAAAACTCCTTTCCAGCTTCATAAGAAAAAAATTCGAAGGGTTTTAAGGCTCCCCCAAACCAACGCGAAATAAACGCTGCGAATTCGTGACGCGGATTCGTAGCGAATAAAACCGCAACATTCGACGAAATATTTTCACACATGATAGGTATATCTCAGGAATTTTCCAAAGGAATCCTCGAGATTTATCCGTTTTTTATTAATGTTATCAACTGAAAATAAATTAAATTTTGTTTTATCACTCTTTTTTAATTAATTGTTTTTCAAGCATTCTTACAGCATTATTAATTATCCGAAAATTTGGGTGTGCGATGCTAAATGCCATCACTTCCACGATTATTTGCAATTGAATTCCAGACTTTGTCTTTCATTCTTATGTTTTTATGATCGGATATTTTCTGACTTCTTTTATCAATTCTTCTGTTGACATTTTGGGATTTCCAACTGTGTAAACACAATAAATTACAGACGGTACGAATGAAAATGCAATCTGTAGCGAACTGGTGTGTTGAAGCGGATTAAAACGTTGTAAAACGCAGCGAATCTTCGCTCCGGTCTGGGCACTCCCATAAGTTTAGTTTTTTTCCGTCGCGAATTCATCCGCTGCGAATTTCGCGAGGCGAATATGTCCGCGTTGGTTTGGGGGAGCCTTTACTATTCATTCTTTTTTTGACGTTCTGTAAAATACATAGTTGATTTCAAGTTGAGCTAGGTTTTTCTTATTGATGAAGATTTATAAGTGGGAAATGTGTCCTTTTTTAAGAACATGCGCAATACAAAACTGTTTTTTATAGCAGACTATTATTGAAATCAAAATCAAGATTACACAAAATATCGTAAACTATTCTTTCAATTTGAAATTCCAATTGAAGGAATGTAAAATACAAATTGTGATACATCGTTGAAAAGGCAATTTTGAGTAGATATCAAAAATTGCAAGAAATATACGGGGTGCTGTTTCAAATAAAAAAGTCTGAGTCACTTAGATTTGACCGGAAGTCACTCACACGGAAGTGACTTTAAATTTTTGTTTCTTGAACCAATTGGGGAACATGAAATTTTCAAATGTTTATCTTTCGAAATGACGATTATAGTATTATGAGGCAGGTCATTTCCTGAAGATGTCAGATATTCGGACTGGCGAAACATTGACTGCCAAAATGCTCAACGAGTAACATTGAACGATGATCGCTATTTTCGTTTTCCAGTGATATCTTACACATCGTTGAGTTTCGGACTCCAAGTATAACTGCAATTAAGATATTTAAACATCATCAGTTGCAAAAAGTACTGTTGATTTCATGATAAACAATAATCCTATACTTATGAGATCACAAACATATTATAGTATAAAATCAATCCTGTAGATGTTTGTTATAATGAAAAACCGCATAACTTGTGCAATAGTATTAATTGTCAGTTCATTAAAAGTTAATCCTATATATTCACTTCAAACTCCGAGGAAGAATTACATTTATGCGAGCATTTATGTTTTTATATTATTATAAAAATAAATTCAATATCGGCACCGTATTTCTTCACGAAGTGAGTAAACTAAATATATCAGTAGAGAACTTCAAAGGAATTGCAAACTGTCAGGTTCATAATAATTTGACGCTGAAGAAAATGTTTCTTAATAAAATAAAGGTTTGTGGAGAAAAACATTTCTATATATCATTTCCGACATATTTATGAAATATGATAAGATAATATTTCCTTGTTATGATCGTGAATTATTTCAATAATTTAAGTTTTGTTTTTGATGATATTGTGCTTATTTAGCTGGATCGTGAAATTTATTTTTAACACAGTCTGTTGAAATCAATCCGCGACTTTTATTAGCAGGGCATGGTATTTCTATTCATTCTGAAAATCTTGCTGACCTCTTTCAATTCCAGTTGATGTATGCATTTATTTTCGTAAGACTTTAAGACTCATTTTCCAGATATTATGTTATGATATATTTGTCTGAGTTTCTGGGGTCAGATTAAGTGTAATCGAGATTACATCTTACATACAACTATAGCAAAATTTGATCATACCATTGACAATTTCAAATGGGTACAGGGCTGGTCATAAGTAACTGTTCACCTACCTACCCCAATCATGATTTCATTGAGATATTGAAAGCAAGTCGTTAATATGTTCTTTTATCTTATTTCTCAAATACCTACCTACATGGGTAATGGAGAAAATATTTTTGAATTTATTGCTTCCGATTTCCTCATTATTTCGGAATCGCTCTCTTCCAGAAGTTCCTAAGGAAACATCCCCCCCCCCGTTGATTACATTATTTGGCAATAATCTTCAATATATTCGGAGTTTTCAAATTTGCACGGTGAGCTTCATATCTCATGAGAATTATAACTTTAGTCTACAGGGTGAGTCTTTGACTTGTACATATATTCTAACAATAAGTTCTTGAGATCAAAAGAGATACTTTTTCCGTATACTATTTTTTCCGATTCAGCTTAGAAAAAAAGATGATTCTGTTCAACCTTTCTTAATGGGGTATACGTCCCATGGAAGCATGTTTTTTTGTGCATTAGATCTACCGCTTAAACCTTAAAACAAAATGGAAAAAATTTAGCAAAAATTCAGTTCTCTTCAGATCAGAGTTGCATTCGGCCAAAGTAAATAATTTTTCTAATTTCGCTGACATAGTTTCCTTTTAAATGATCGATTACTCAAGAAATGCGCATTTTACTAGATTTCACAGAGAATACTTTTATTTTCCAAAATGGTCAAATATTCATCAGAAAGTATTCAACTTACTTATAAGAGTTGGGTCTCTGATATTACTGGTAATACGTACGTCATCCTTGAATGTAATGGTATGTGTATGGTCATAATGAAAAAATAAAATATTCGAGAATAATTTTGTGTTTTTGAAGGATTCACCACATCAATGAGAATATATTGTCTGAAAATAATTCATTCGACAACTAAATTCAAGGGATAATTTCGTATCTTGCAACCAAGCCTGATCGGAAAAAATGGTGAAAACAAATAGTGATTCTGACCTCAGGAATCTCCCGTTTAAAGTTATGTAAAAGTCAGAGACTTATAGAACCTGGAGAATGATTTAATAGAATAAGTGTTTGTTCAGGAAGTTGTCTATTTTAGATATATATATATATATATATATATATGGATTCGTAGTGCGTTGTGACCTCCGTTAAGTTCAGTGGACGACCTGACCTCCGGGTGAAAGAGTGGTGTGATTGAAATTTTTTTTGTCAATAGATTTAGAGGGGAAGGCAAAAAATATAGGGACCTTGAGAGGGGAAAAGATTTTGCTCGAAAAATTTTTTTTCATATGAGACAGACCTTGCTACCTCCGCTTATATTTTGTATGGGTCGTGCGCTGTGTCCTCCTGCAACGATGCCAGATTTTCGGAGGACAGAAGGTAAATTAGTTCGGAATAATCATATATGGAATGCAGCTGTTCTTTTAACACATGTTTGGAAAGATAAGTGCTTTAGGCTGCTCATTCCGGAGCATCGGAATAAATAAAGAAACATCGTCTTGTGCCTGACAAAGGCTTCGTGAACTTATGGTCCCTATACACGGCTATGAAGTAGAACGAGAGGTTTCTCAAAGTTTCAAGCATTATAAATCGAGATACATTTTACAGAAAAAAACAAATTCTATTGAATTGGGAAACATGCAACTGAATGTTGAAAAGATGAAGAAAAGTTAATCACTCACAACATTGATGGGATTAATCATAATTGAACCTTTTTAGCCAAAACAAATATTATACGTTATATTATTTTATAAAAACCATTAGATAACCTTCAGTTTTCTATTCCTTCAATGCACGGTTGGAAAATTTTCGATGTTTCCGAACTCCCAAAAATTTGGTTTCGTCTCGTTGCTGGACATCTTTAACGATATTCAATGAAGAATATTATACCTCTGAAGAACAATAATGCTTTCGAGTATAATATGAAAGTCTATGTTTTCGTTAGTTTGTTTATTTGTCTTCACAGAAATCGGGAAGCAAATGTCCGGTTTGATTGTAGAATTGATTCTAATATACTCAACGAGGAAATGGGGCAAATATAGAATTTTCATGAACAAGTTGTTATATGAACCATTTGATTCATGGCTTTTACGGACGCCGCTGGATGAACTACAAGAGATAGTGGAACTCGAAAGGGACATTTATGTAGTGTAAGAAAATTTATACATAAAAGTCCCCGACTACATATGTCTAACTCTCATCGGGGATAACCCTCGATAACCAATTTTAACATATTCAATTCAATCCAAATCAATGTTCAATTTGAAGGGACCTTTTGACTGTTATGGAATGAATTAAAATTCAAATAAATATGACTGTTATCATTCCTTATAAAAAATGCTTTTCAAAGCATAGTTTCCTGAAGAATATTTCCCGAGATATGACGAGAGGCTGAAATAAAAATTTAGACAAGAAATAAAATTTACGATCTATCGTAACGAAGCGTTTTAACGCTTCATTTGATTGATTCTAACGAATCATTTGATAACTTGATATTGTTTCAAGTTTTCTCCATCATTGAGGTTTAAGATTTTTTGATATCGATAATTGTAACTATTTTTTGATTTAATTTTCCATATTGAGATTTGTTGATTTTCTGTTCTCACGTTCATCTGATGCACAATATCTGCAAGTTGAAGCATCTAATGAAAAGTAGCATAATATAGTGTACGTGTACAGGGTTAATATTGGTCGTAAAAAAAAGTTCAAATGAGCAAAATTGACGTACCTATTTTCCATGGGCATTCAGAATTCAGTACTAGGAAATGCAGTTTTCGTAAACCTAAAAATTTGTTCTAAACTATTGTTTTCTAAATGGTGCAGTACGTGATCAGGCATTCAAAGTTTTGTGAATCCCACCTTGAAAGTGGTTTTCCGTCTATGATCACTTCAAATGAAAAAGGTCCGTCTTATTTTTTAAATTCGCAATATGATTAAATTAAAATTGATATGATGAATATTGAGTAGTAAGGACCTCTTGAAATATTGACCTTTGAAATTGCATTTTTAGTGCACCTGGGGCGGACTAGGTTGTACATTTGAAGCTTACATTATCCCTGTATGATAAGGGATACCTTATCATACGAATGATTTGAATACCTTGAATATTAGGCTCAGGAAAAAGGTACTCTGTTCATTACAACAAAGTAGCTCCAAACCGCGGCTCCGCTCGCGTATTATTTCAATTCAAAACAGTACTGATTGGTCCACAACCACACATTCATAACTCGTATCGAAGCAGAGACATGCACTTGACTACGTGACAAAGCGATCTCGATTAGATTCAACAATTTCTAGCATAAATTCGCATTCGTTCAACCTGCTGTAACTTTTAAGGTATCCATTAGAAAACTATACGGTAAGGGGCATTTTTCAATTGAAAAAATAAAAACACAAAACTACGTTCACAATATTTTAATAAATTAAACATCTAATAAGTCGACATGTTTCGGGTTTTTTCCCATTCTCAAGACTGAAAAGTAAACGCATAAGTCAAAGAAATAAACATCAAACAACAGATGTTAAAACCGGAGATAAGCGGAAATCTA
The DNA here is from genome assembly GCA_038502775.1 of Hippodamia convergens. Classification (NCBI taxonomy): domain Eukaryota; kingdom Metazoa; phylum Arthropoda; class Insecta; order Coleoptera; family Coccinellidae; genus Hippodamia; species Hippodamia convergens. The sequence goes on from CM076610.1 coordinate 18,900,043, forward strand.
ATTGATCGTTCACAATTGGTTGTTTATATTTGGACGCAGAAAATATTTCCAAAATTTCTAGAAGATCTAGGCGTCTGCTTTTTTCCCCTTCATGCAATATTCTTGTTTTATTAAAATCTATGAAATGGTTACAAGTGATACAATGATCAGAAAAACCAGTTGTTAATTTGTTTTGAAGAATTGACTTTCTATGTTCATCAACCCTTATCTTGAGAGAACGATCAGTCTGACCTATGTGAAAAACTGGGCATTCGTCAAAAAAAAATTTATAGACACCACTTTTTTCAAAAGTTGTTTAACTATCCTTTCCATTACAAAACAATGATTTTAAGTTTTTCTTGTTGGTACATACAATGTCAATTTTATTTCGTCTTAATCTACTACAAATATTGTCGCTTATTTGTGGGATATAGTTCATATAAGCAAATTTATCAATAGAGTTATTAATTTGGGTGGGGTATATACTTGATAATAGTTTTTGATATTGTTTTCTGTCAATTAATTTATCTATAATATTGGGAGAGAAGCCATTGTTCAATGCCAATGCCCTTAACACTTCCACTTCTTTCTCGAAATTAGCTGTTGAAAGCAGTATTGATATTAGACGGTGTACCAGGAAATGAAAAGCTGACATTTTTCTTTTATATGGATGTGAACTACTATTATGGATGAGGATGTCTGAAAAAGTAGGTTTTCTATACACATCAAATTCCATATGATCTTCTACTATTTTTATCTGAATGTCCAAAAAGTTTAACGACTTATTTTCATTTTCCATTTCCAATGTGAACTGGACCGACACAAACAAAGAGTTAATCAGTTGGAAAAACAATTCAAGCTCAAAATCTGAGCCAGTCCAAATACAAAACACGTCATCTACATATCGTCTCCAGTATAGTACAAATTCAGTCACATTGTTATTAATTGACGAGAATATTTTTTTTTCCAAATGTGTCATGAATACTTCGCTTAAAAGAGGAGATAAAGGAGAACCCATTGGTAGACCATCCAACTGTAGATAGAATTTTCCATTGAACTTGAAATAACTCTGTTCAAGACACAACTGCAAAAGTTTATTTGTTTCATCTATCAATTCTGCACTGAGGGAAAAATTATTATGAAGCTGTTCATTGATTAAATTTTTAACTTCTGTATGAGGTATTGATGGGAATAAATTTACTACATCGAACGAAATTAACCTAGCATTCGGAGGGATTTTCAGTGACTTTAATTCATCTGTAAGTTGGATTGTGTTTTTGATGGAGTAAATTGGTTCATGTTGAATCATTTTGGGTAAAAATAGAATTCAGATATCTACAGAGTTTTGAAGCTGGTGCATGAGTATTGGAAACAATGGGTCTCATAGGACAATTCTCTTTATGGATTTTAGGTAGAGCATATAATTGCGGTATTCTTGGATTCATTATCGTCAAAGGAAAAGTTATTTCAGATAATACGTTTGGACAATTTTTCATATACTTTTTGAGTGAATTTTGGAATTTCGATGTTGGGTCAACTCCATATCCACATAAAAGAAAAATGTCAGCTTTTCATTTCCTGGTACACCGTCTAATATCAATACCACCTTCAACAGCTGATTTCGAAAAAGAAGTGGAAGTGTTAAGGACATTGGCATTGAACAATGGTTTCTCTCCCAATATTATAGATAAATTAATTGACAGAAAACAATATCAAAAACTATTATCAAGTATATACTCCACCCAAATTAATAACTGTATTGATAAATTTGCTTATATAAACTATATCCCACAAATAAGAGACAATATTTGTAGTAGATTATGACGAAATAAAATTGACATTGTATGTACCAACTAGAAAAACTTAAAATCAATGTTTTGTAATGGAAAGGATAGTTAAACAACTTTTGAAAAAAGTGGTTTCTATAAAATTTTTTGTGACGAATGCCCAGCTTTTTACATGGGTCAGACTGGTCGTTCTCTTAAGATGAGGGTTGATGAACATAGAAAGTCAATTCTTCAAAACAAATTAACAACTGGTTTTTCTGATCATTGTATCACTTGTAACCATTTCATAGATTTTAATAAAACAAGAATATTGCATGAAGGGGAAAAAAGCAGACGCCTAGATCTTCTAGAAATTTTGGAAATATTTTCTGCGTCCAAATATGAACAACCAATTGTGAACGATCAATTAGATTTCCGCTTATCTCCGGTTTTAATATCTGTTGTTTGATGTTTATTTCTTTGACTTATGCGTTTACTTTTCAGTCTTGAGAACGGGATAAAACCCGAAACATGTCGACTTATTAGATGTTTAATTTATTAAAATATTGTGAACGTAGTCTTTTGTTTTTATTTTTTCATTTGACCAAAGATGTTTCACCAAGTGTTGAGCGAGGAAACAATTTCGTTAATCAAGGGGCATTTCTCATCAAGAATAAATGTCGCAGATAACAATCACATTCATTTTTATAAGAATTAATTCCATGCCAGTCGGGAGTCCTCTTCAAATTGAACATTATTCTGAATTGAATTGAAAATGTAAAAAATGGTTATCGTTGGTTGTCCTCAGCATTTGGACATATGCCGTCGTGGTCTTTCATATAGAATTTTTCGAACACTACAGAATTGTCTCTGACTATGTTTCTCTATCCCTTATAGTTTACACAGCGTCGGCCGTGAAAGCCTGATAAAAACGACTTTTTCATGAAAGCTCAATATTTTTTCTCATTTCTTCGTGACATAGGAATGTGAAACCTACATGAAAACCCCCCAAAATACATTTTCTACATCATAGTGAAAGTTTCATCAACGGACATTCACATTTATATTAGTATATGGATAGATTTTCTTCAAATCATACTGGGTAGTTTAAAATTTATTCCAGTAAACTAGTTTTTCAGTGGCGTCATTTGGGAGGCCGTATATCCGTAGGGGGATCCGCTAGGAGAAAAAAATTATGGGAATATGTCATATTATTTTTTCAAACTATACATGATACGAATGATGTAAAAAAAAGAATAACGTTAGCAAACAAAAAATTTTCCCGCGAAGTGTTGAATTTCAATATTCACAAAAATGAGCTGCGACATTCAAACAATGGGCAATCCGAGGGGAAATCACTCCTTCCCATAAAACCGTTCACAAAATACATTGGGACTTCTTCTATATTCCCGAAATTCAAATGTCACCGCAATGACATCTCGATGACCTTGGCTGTTCCAACGGGCCAAAATTCAAAATCTGTTATAACGTGCATTCAAAAAAATTCGGTGTCAAGTAGGCTACTTGGAAAAAATGGCACGTTGGGATATTTTACTTGACAGTTATTGTTTAGAATGTAGGTGCCACCGATAATATTGCATAAAGATACTCCAGTATTTTCTGACGAAATGCACAGGGTATTTTTTAAGGGAGAAGTTTTTTTTGACAGGTAGTAGAACTCATCAAAATCAATCATTCAAACTTCCATATTGCTCACCTGTTATGAATCAATGCCGCGTTTTTAGGAAGTTGAACATCTAATAAAATACTCACTCGACTTTTTTGCGATCTGTTCGACGCACTTAAATTTTTAGTAAACATGTAGAATTATTTTTCAACTTCTATCTGGCGATTTTTTCTGAGAGAAATAGTTAATTCCAAAGTGGGGACAGAAAAATTTCTTTGTTAAACAAAAATTCACAAATCCAGCTATAAAACTCGTCTAAATTTTTTTCATGAATTGGTCGTAATGATCATTGTTCGATCAAATTGAATTCATCATCGAATTCGATCAATTTGAATCATATCAACAGGTCACTATTCGAATAAATCTGCAGCATATTCCAAAACTGTTGTTCGAACATAATCAATAAAGAAGAAGTTTCAATACGTTCAAGTCAGATTTGGACTTGGCATTTCTCACATTTGCGGGTAACTCTGGTTCAAATAAATTGGGAAGAGTGAATATTCAAAATGTTTTCATGTTGATGAGATCTATTACCTGTCAATACAAAGCGTTACATTTAAGACACCGTATGTATTCAGATTGATTAGAGAAAAGGATTGTATCTAATTTAATAATTTAGATTTCATCAAACAAATGTTCATATTTTACATCTATATTGGGGACAAGCTATATTCCCCGTATAGATACGTAAAAAGCTTTCATTCTCTTTCAGTTATGCGTGAATGGTACAAAATGAATACGTTGGACGATGGAAAAAAAGCATATATGAATTCCCTCATAGGATGAAGTTAAAGCTTGTCTTCCTAATGCATCACACCATTCCACTTGAAAAAGCGATAAAATAACCTTTGAGATATGCCACCTGTTGACATCTGCTCTGAGGGTGTACCAGTACACATTGTTGCCATTTACGGAGGAGGATACGTCTTTCGAGTCTCTCAGAGTTATTCATCCATATATGGCGCAGCACACTAGCGCCCGTGATATATACCCGAACTAAAAGATTGTTCAGTACATAAACAGGGTGCCTTGTGACCTCAAAACGATTTTTTGATATGTTGATCCTTGAGTCATCCTGATTCCAACAAGCTAAAAACAAGGCGATACGTTGTCACCTCCGAAATCGGAGGTGACAGCGTTATATATGAGGTCAGAGCGTAAAACGAGTTTCTGTTTTGGAGGTGAAAATGACCCTTCATAACTATATATATATATATATATCAATTCGAAGTATTTATTGGGGATATAAACATAGACCTACAGGATACAAAAAATAATACTGTAATTTCCTATCAGTGCTGTTTGAATCAATATGGCTTCAGTTCTTTTATAAACGAAATAACTAGAGAGACTGATGCATCGTCAAGTATATTAGATCATATTTTCGTGAGAGTTAAAACTTCTCTAATGAATAAATTTTCAATAACATCCGGTATATATCAAACATCCATAACGGATCACTATGCTGCGTGTCTGTGCATTAGACCATTGGTTACAGTTACAAGTAAACATAAAGCGAAACCACCGATATTTAAAGTATTTCAACACATCAATTATGATCTTCTGAGGAGATATTTGGAGGTTGAGACTTGGGAGGATGTAATTGGGGAGGTGCACTGCTCGCAGGCTGCGTATACAATATTCATAAATTAAATAAACCGATATTTCAAACTCGCCCAATATCAAAAGATTCAAAAAATAAAGCGTTACAAAAAATTGAAGCCCTGGATAACGGATAGCTTAATAATGTCAATACGGAATAGGGATAAAATGAAACATAATCTGAAACATAATAACAATCATGAAAACTGGGAAAATTACAGGAAATATAGGAATAAGGTCAATGAACTTATTAAATATACAAAAAGGGAATTTTATTCCGAGAAACTACGTATGGCAGGAAATAATTCAAAAAAGATTTGGGAGGTAATAAATGAAGTTACGAATAGGTCTGGGAAAAATGAATTTCCCGGGAGGATCATTGATGAGGAGGGGAATTTAATCATTGAGGATAATTCAAAGGCTGAGAAATTCAATGAATTTTTCGTGAATATCGGAAAGAAAATGGCTTCCATTATAGAACAATCTGAACAAAAAAGGGTACAAAATATTCTACCAAATCCATTATCTATGTTTTTGTACCCAGTTACGGAAAACGAGATCATCAATATGATAGCTACGCTGAAAAATAATGCTTCGCCTGGACCCGATAAGATCTCTTCTAAATTTATGAAGGAAAATCGCCAATTTTTAAAACTACCCTTAAGTCATATCATAAATTTAGTGTTTGAAACTTCGACAATACCTCTAGAATGGAAAGAATGTTTGGTTACTTGCGTGTATAAATCTGGTGATAAAGAAAAAATGACTTATTATAGACCAATATCATTGATAAATAATTTCGCAAAAATTTTTGAAAAATGCTTGAAAAATCGTATAACCAAATTTCTGGGGGATTTCAATATCATTAATGAGAGACAGTTCGGCTTCCAGTCACAAATGTCAACTCAGGATGCAATAGAAAAGCTTATAAATTTGGTAGTTAAACATATCAATAAAAACAAGAAGTGTATAGCTGTATTTTTAGATTTAGCAAAGGCGTTTGACACTGTTTCTCATAGGATATTGTTGAGAAGACTTGAGGAAGTTGGTATAAGGGGTAGATGTTTAGAACTATTTAGGAGCTATTTAACTAATAGAACTCAGAGAGTTAAAATAAATGATGAAATCAGCGACCATCAGGCAATCAATATGGGCATACTGCAAGGCACAGTATTGGGACCGATACTCTTTCTCATATACATCAACAATGTTTTATCAATAGATATTCCTGGAGCAGATATATTGTCGTACGCAGTATTACCGTGATGGTATTTCAGGATGATACCTGGCATGGGGTTTTTAAACGTACAGAAAAAGGTCTCGAATCAATAAAAAACTGGCTAAATGATAGTTTACTGCATCTTAACATCGATAAAACCCACTTTATGACATTTTCTCTGCTAAAAACGGGACAACCTAACCTTGAATTTTTGACGATGCATAAACCAGAAAGCTTGAGAATACTATGCTCTTGTCCCATAATCAAAAAAATACCAGTCATGAAGTACTTAGGAGTATATGTCGATCAACACTTGAGATGGAACGCACATGCGGATTATCTACGAAACCGATTCAAAAATTTACTACATTTATTCTACAAAATTCGCGAAGTAACAGATAGAGCGTGTATGTTTAAAGTTTATGAATCCTTGGTTGAGGCACTGTTGAGGTACGGGATTGTGTTGTGGGGTGGATCGTACGGTAATGCGTTGGAGAGTTTACAAATAATGCAAAAATATATTTAAAAAATAATTATGAATGTAAAAAAAACTTATAGTACAGAACAGCTATTTTTGAGAACCGGGAGACTAAACATAAGAGAGCTTTTTGTTTTTAATTCTCTAATGCACCAGATCAAAAGCAACAAAACCTATGTCAGTCATAATCAGAATACCAGATGTCGAAGTGACGAATCGCTCCAAATACCGTTTTTGCTAAAAAGCCATTTACAACGCCAGCTAGGATTTTTTGGTCCAAGATTTTTCAACATTCTTCCTGTCGGCTTGAGAAAGATTGATGTGAAAAAGAAAAAACAGAGAAACGAAGTTATGAATTATATGAAACAAAATTTTGATAAGTTTGAAGAAATTATGTTGTGATCTGTCTGTGTTTCTCACACTCCTTCGGGACACGCGGGCATGTTGGCATAAATTTGAATTAATCTTTGATCTCTATTGTTGGATAAAAAATTTCTTTTTTTTTTTTGATATTTTGTTCTCATTGTGAATGTTCTGTTTTTCATTGCTACAGGTGTAATTGTGACTGAATATATTCAGTTGTTTGGAGGGAACTGTAAATCACACAAGCTACAAGCTTAGGTTTTGCAGTTCTTTTGTCAAGCGGAAATAAATTTTATTGTATGGAATTATGTAAATTTCACTGAATAAAATTATTATTATTATTATATATATATATATATATATATATATTAGACTGTTTCAAAAAAATCGACATTTTTTGTTTTCACGAAACCCCCCCCCTAATTATCTTCCGGGTATCGAAAAGAGACCTCTATGAAAATATCAGCTCCAAATAATAATATTTAGAGGTCGCTCATCAATTATTTCTATTTTCCCTACTAATAGCAGGGAAAAAATTTCTTTTTTCAATAAAAAATTCCTAGAGCAGAAACCAATAGACGGATTTCATTGTGTAATACATTTTCGTGTAGACAATCAGATACTCTACAAAAATGACTCTTACGATATTTTGGTAAAACGGCCCCATCAAAAGTTATTCGATTCGATGCTAATATTGAGGTATTTTTGAAGAAAAAAATTATTCAAAAAAATCGATTCTGTTTGTTTTCACGAAACTTTATTTCTAATCATCTTCAGGGTATCGAAAAAAGGCGACTGTGAAGATATTAGCTTTGAATATTAATATTTAGAGGTCGCTCAGCGATGACTTCTATTTCCGCTGTTGATAGCAGGAAAAAATTTGCTTTGTTCAATAAAAAAATTTTTCTTCACGAACCAATTGACGGATTCCATTGTGTGATACATTTTCGTGTAGGGAACTAGATGCTCTACGAAAATGTCTCATACGATATTTCGATAAAACCGCTCGTTCAAACTTATTCGATCTTTTTCTTCAAAAATACCTCTATATTGATACTTTATATTGAGGTATTTTGAAAAAAAATTCAAATAAGTGGTTTTATCGAGATATCGTATCGAACATTTTCGTAGAGTATCTAGTTCCCTACACCAAAATGTATCATACAGCGGAATCCGTCTATTGGTCCGTGAACAAAAAAATTTTTATTGAAAAAAGAATTTTTTTCCTGCTATCAGCAGCGAAAATAGAAGCTATCGATGAGCGACCTCTAAATATTAATATTCAAAGCTAATATTTTCACAGATGGCTTCTGCCTATGCCCTGAAGGTGATTAGAAGGCGGGTTGCGTGAAAACAAGTAAAGTCGATTTTTTTGAATGATTTTTTTCTTCAAAAATACCTCAATATTAGCATCGAATCGAATAACTTTTGAAGCGGCCGTTTTATCGAAATATCGTAGGGGACATATTTGTAGAGTATCTTATTGCCTACACGAAAATGTATCACACAAAGAAATTCGCCTATTGGTTTGTGTTCTAGAAATTTTTTATTGAAAAAAGAAATTTTTCCCCTGCTATTAGTAGGCAAAATAGAAATAATTGATGAGCGACTTCTAAATGTTATTATTTTGAGCTGATATTTTCGCAAAGGTCTTTTTTCGATACCCTGAAGATAATTAGGGGGGGTTTCGTGAAAACAAAAAAAGTCGATTTTTTTGAATCAGTCTAATATATATATAAACTGTCCATATATATATGTGATAGTATGGGTGATTTTGGCCTCTTGGAATATCTCCAGATTTGTGTTTTCATTTAATTTTCCATATGTTTCATGAAAATGAATGATTTTGCATGTCCAATATAATTTTGATATTTTTCACCTGTAATATTAAAAGATTTCTCTATTTCATTCTGCTCTAGTGAGACACAATAATTGAACTCTGATATCACACCCAACACCTATAACATTCTATTCTTTCACTATCACTTTCGTCGATACGGGTAATCACAATACACCCCCCCTCCCAGAAAAATATTTATTTTCGGAAAATAAGTTATTTTCGGAAAATTCTAGCAACGCCTATGTTCACAATGGACCTGGGCAATTCCTATGTACCTATGTATGATTTAAAAAAATAGAAATTATGGTTGACTTTCGGAAGATTGCTGAAAAAACGCCGCGACTACAAATATTTTCACAGAGAAAAAATGTGGTAGACTCTGCCTAATTAGGCTTTTCAGAAAAGAAGAAAACATTATTGAAAGTTTGCAATTTGTCCCACCAGCATTCAGACTATAAGTCACTTCTAGGACAAAGCCCTCGAAAACTAGGATGTAGATTATACTTCCTAGGTATATGAGACGAGTTGTAATAAAGATCATCAAGAAGCTGGTAAAGAACTATAAAATCATTTATAAATTATGTTTTCCTCCGACCTCTTAATAAAAGCTCTGTTTAACGTACTGAAATTGATCAATAATGACCCATTTAATTGGATGATTTCTCCTATCTCAATGTATGATTGTCATGGGCAGCCCAACATAAAGTATTCAGAAGCAATCGAGTATAGTTGATAGTTTAAAAGGGGTTACAGTCTACTGCGACCTTATGGTCTATTGTGCCCCCTGACAAAGCTTTACAGCTCGCCTTCCATTCTCAGAGATTTTATGAAATCCAATATCTCGGAAGACTTCAGTGAGGCTAATTCCTCATTGTTCCGCATTGTTTAAGCAATCGAGTAAAACTCTACTGAAATTTTTCCACGAGTTCAAAATTTAAAAACGAGCCACGAAGTGGCGAGTTTTTGAATGAACGAGTGTGAGAATGAGCCTCCTATACGAGTATTATCCATCATTTTTTCTTATTCACTGAATTTCGAATTGACGAAATATTTCCATAAATATTGTTTAGTGATTTTTGCATTGATGAATGTTGGTTGGCAGAACTGTTTTCTGTTTCACTAATTTGACAGATAATAAATAAATCCGTGACAGGAAGCCAACATGAAATGATTATATATTACCAAGATTTAGTTATACAAGATGTGGCAGAATTAATTTATGTGCCACGGAATTAGAGGAATGAAAGTGAATTTGACAGGTCTTATCATCGCTAGTATTGTGTTACTCAATGCGAGAAAATGTTAATGATTCAGTTCTCCAAAATAATATTTTACAAGAAATGTAGGTAAAATGGAGAATAAAGTGTTCAAAAGAAATGTAGATAAATATTTCAAATTAGCTGTATTTACAGCACACATTTATTGCAGGCAGATAGAGAAAAGTATGCGGAACATTGGATGCTATTTTTTACTTATGTTTGTAATTGAACTGTGTTTCGTGTGACAATTAGCACGAAGATACCTGCGGCTTATGAAATAGAAAAACCCCAAAGTTTCGTTTTGCACCTATCGTTTATGTAATCCTTTCGTATACATAATCCTTACAAGTATTTATATTCAAATTTAATTTAAAGTGGTCTCTTAAAATCCGTCGAACTGTAATCATTCTTTACATATACTCATATACAGGGTGTAGAAAAAACATGCGGCACAAATTTAGGGGGTTATTCCTTGGCCTATTTTAAGAATATTTGTACCTTAGACGATTTTTCGAAAATCGTTTCATTTCGAAGATACAGGGCTAGATTTGCAAAGAAAAATCTATTTTTTTTTCGAAAAGATACAGCAGATTTCATACGTAGTTGGTTACATTTCCATTATAACATAAATCATTTACTGTTTTTGATAGTTGTCAAAGGTCATTTTCAATTTTCTCTAGTATTTTTATCTGATAATTTTACGTTTGTTAGTAACGTTCTCTAATATGAATCGCTATACGAACGCCGAGATGACTGATATGCATTTTATGTATGGACTTGCTAATGGAAATTCGGTGGAGGCTAAGCGGTTGTACGGTGAACATTTTCCCAATCGTTATGTCCCAGATAGAAAAACCTTCCAAACTATCCATCAACGCCTTAATGAAACAGGCTCATTTAAACGAAGTGGAGGACCAGGTAGGCCAAACACAGTAACAACAGTACAATTAGAAGAAAATGTATTGAACATGGTAGATGAAGATCCAGGTACTTCTACCAGAAAGTTGGCAGATACGTTCAATGTTAATAACAAAACAATTTGGAACATTTTAAAGCGGCAGGGTTCGTATCCATACCACATTCAGCGCGTTCAGGAACTTATTCCTGCTGATTTTCCTCCACGTATTGCATTTTGTCAATGGCTTCTGCAAACTTTGATTCAAATCCCTCAACTACTGATGCTGATTCTGTTTACTGATGAAGCAAATTTCTCAAGAAATTCAATTAGGAACTTTCACAATAACCATGTATGGGCTGATGAAAATCCGCATGCGACACTTGAAGACCGTTTCCAACATCAATTTTCATTAAACGTTTGGGTTGGAATTGTGGGTAACTATCTTATTGGACCGGTATTTCTACCGGGAAGACTTACCGGCGAAATATATCGACACTTTTTGAAAGAAATACTACCTGGGTTTTTAGAGGATGTACCAATGGTAACAAGGATTGCGATGTGGTTTATGCACGATGGTGCACCAGCACATTTTAGTTTGGTTGCTCGTGATTTTTTGAACGCAACATATGAAGATCGCTGGATTGGCCGAGGTGGGCCTCACTTATGGCCTGCTCGATCGCCAGACTTAAATCCCTTGGATTTTTTTCTATGGGGCCATTTGAAGTCATTGGTGTACACAACTGCTGTAGAAAATGTAGAAGATTTGAGAAATCGGATAATAGAAGGGTGCAACTCAATAAGAAACACCCCTGGTATTTTTGAAAGAGTTCGGCAGTCAATGAGGAGAAGATTGGATGCATGTATCATAGCTGGGGTAGTCATTTTCAGCAGTATTTGTAATTAAAAATCTTGCAAGTAATAAATATTGTTTTTTTTAATCCACCCCTGTATCTTCGAAATGAAACGATTTTCGGAAAATCGTCTAAGGTACAAATATTCTTAAAATAGTCCAAGGAATAACCCCCTAAATTTGTGCCGCATGTTTTTTCTACACCCTGTATATTGAATTTTGCAAAATTCATATAAATCTAATGCTTCAGGGATAAGCAACAAACTACTACTAACTGATACCTAATATTTTTGGAACCTCACCATAGAAATGGATAAGAAAATGACCAGAAATCATTGAATTCATCGAAAGAAAATTGTTCATCAAATTGAAGACTTCCAGTACTTGATGTTCATACGCAATGAAACACTTTCGGCACGACAAGATGAGCGACGAGATCAAAGTTATCGAGCTCATTATTTTCAACTTGAATTATACCAGCTGCCGGTCACAAATCTGATATAATGTCTGTTTTATTTTGGTTTCATTTTCATTCGAAAGTTCAGGGCCATAGATAATTGGCATTCCAATATTAGAAGGAATACATAATTCAGGATATCGTCTTCATAGTGAATTTTTTGAAGCTTTCCAACACAGCTGAAGGCTCGAAATTTGCTGCGATCTCGGATTTACGATCCATTTCTCAATTCAAGATTATTCTTTGTGATTCTGATGTAACATGTATACAGGGTTGGGTTAAAGTATGGAACCAAGTCTTATATCTTTCGAGCGAAAAGAACAGGAGGTCCCATATAAATTAAAAAGTTGAGGTTGTTTCCGGTTCAACCGGAAGTATTTTATAAAAAAAAAATTTTACATCAGGTTCAATTTGAGCCATTGCACTTACCTGGAAAATTTCATAAATATTCTTCTTTTTGTTCAAAATATATTTACTTGGTTCCATACTTATCCCAACCCTGTATTATAAGATTTGAATATTGAGGATAATTTGAATGTGCGATATCGAAAACGTGAATAATTGCTTCTATTCCATTCATCTGATGAATATCAGGTGTTCGAACCGATTTTATTAATGATTGATGGCAGATCAAAATAATGATAAAGGCACGTAGTATGTTCTTAAAAGATCGATAGATTTTAACTATGAGTTGACCTCGATCGAATAGTGTGTTTTTTTCACGACTTCGGCATTAAAATATTTTAGGGTAATCAGATAAATTCCCAAACATAATAATTCACCATCTTTTAGTGTGTTATAGATCATTATGGATGATATGTTTGAAATAACGTGAATGCATTCTTCTAGGAGAAAAGGAATCAAAAGTCGGGATCGGACAATAGAATATTATATCTAAAGTTCACATTAGTTTTTATTTTGACCTGTGCCGTATCTTTTATTTTTAATCTGTTATCATTGAGAATTCATTAATACCGAACACTTTAGTCCGAAATTGAACTTCACATTAAAATACACTGCTAAATTCAAATTTAAAATTCAAGCACAAGCAAAGGTGGTGATCCTCACAAAGCAATTTTCAGGTTTCAATTCGGTTGTCAAAATTGGTAGAGGCTCCGAATTATACTAATTGATTTCAAATCCTTATGAGTAATGAATGAATGAGGTATCAAGTTGGGTACTTTTCCACCAGAAGCTCCACGTGCACCTTGACAAAATTAGTCCATAGTTTTTTTTCGAAATATTCTCTCACAAGTTATGAAAAATATCCTCTATATATGGCAATAGAAGTGTTTAACATTTCACTTAGAAAGTTTCAGATTATTGAAGAATTCAATAATTTCAAGAAAGATTTATGATTGGTTGTCAAAATTATAATTTTAAAGAATATATGAGCTTCTGTAGTTTATAAGTAGAACATGAATATGACTTGTTCTATCTTGTCGTTGAGGCTATAATTATTGGAATGAATATTTATTTACTTACTTACTTAATGTAACATGATCGAAACCCTGCCCTTATCTACTCATGAAAAATTTCTCGTTCCGTTAGTACGTTCACTCTTATGTATAATAATTAATAATTAGAAAAGATATAAATCCTAATAACGAGAATTGGTATCAATTACTGATGGTGTTTCGCATCGATCTATGAATAAAAACTCAACAAACATATTATATTGATTATTGGTTTATGCATTTGACATAGAACGCTTGATACGTGCATGTTGAAGAAAAATATTGATCACCTGGCCCGTCTTGAATATCAATGATGATCCAGAAGCCAGTAAGTCTATACCTTCATATTATTCGCATAATATAATATGGACATATTAGGATATTTAGGAGCTCTGAAAAATATAAAATTATACCAGTCTGCAGATCGTGCAGGCCAGGGCATCAGGTCGGAATTGTTCAGGTGGCCTCTAACTCCCCAACGTTGAAAAAGTGTCGGGCAACCATCGTACAGGAAGACTAGGATTTCAACTAATTATTAGGGCTTTCCAGTAACCGGGTGAGGTGCACCAGGGGCGCCCAGGGTTCACACCGTTTTTATTTTGACCGTTCCAGACAGCTGTGCGTGACGCACTCGCGCTGGATTCCTGGATTCCTAGATCCAGGTTGGTTGGAATCCAAGTATTAAATGAAAACCTCTCGATTGCCTTCCAGTACGATTATTGCCTAGCACATTTTCGACGTCGAGAAGTTAGAGATCACCTGAACAACTCGAGGATAGGCAGAAGCAACCTGATTCCTTGGTATGCACGATCTCCAGACCTAAATCCCTTTAATTTTCACGTATAGGGACGGGCCAAAGCATTAGTTTATGCTACGGAAGTACCCACGAGAGAGTTGTTGATCAAAGAAACCTGCTTTTGTAGCAATGGGAGATGAAATGCGTTCATCTACCATAACCATAGATAAGAGTAAATTATTTAAAAAAATAGCATGAATAAAAATGTGGGCAAAAGGGAGAAATTTTTGGGGTTTCGGTTTCGCGAAAAAACATATATCCCCAACCGTGAATCTTAGGACTATTGGTCTGAGGGTGAAAAATTTGCAAATCCCCAAAAAATTTGACGGCTCATGTGCCGAACACCCTGTTCAATTAAAGTATATATTTTCATACAATCTCAAATTTTCCAAAAAGATCAACGGCAAGGGTGTTTTCTATTCGATTTCTCACATCATCATCCTATAGTTGATTGAACTGAAGTACTTATGTTTTTCTTCATAGACTTCTCATCTGAATCGTTAAAAGGTTCGCTATCATCCCAATTCTATTACGTATTATTCGAAGTAGCTTTGCCTGAACCAAGTCAAAATCGAAAACTGGCAAAAGGTCTAATAATATTAAGTAGAACACCACACCCAGCACCAGAGGAGCTCCTCTGTCTATGTATTTCCGTGAATTTTTTGTGGTTTTTTATTCTAGAAGCAATATTCCAGAACCTCAGATTAGATATCTCTCTACTCTCTATCTACTTTGAGGACTGTTCAATGTAGCCTCGCTTTAATTTAACGCTTTAATGCTCAATTTGATTCGAATGAATACTTCGATTATTTAAGCTCAAGTGTGGGAGGAATAAATAAACGTACAGTTGAAATATGCATCTTGAAAAAAAAATTCTTTGATTAGTATCGGTTTGCTATAACATATTATGTCGGCGATTCATAAATATGATGAGACTCTTATTGACTGGAATTCTGACAACGATTTATCCTTGGAATGTCTTTCATTTTCAGAATGCTACGCTAAACGAAGTTCTGCTTGTTCATTGGAATTCTCATTGATTGGATCTAAATGCTATCATTTCAGCAAGGAATGTATTAGTTGGAGCGATGCTTATTACCAATGTTTGGGTAAAAATAGCTCTTTAGCTGTTCTGGAAAATGCCAAAGAAGACAAGCAAATGCGAAGCTACTTGAAGCGCCATGCAAGAAGTAAGTTCTAGTTTCTTGTTTAAAAAAAATTCTAATTTAACTTTTTTTTTCATTTGGTAAGAACTGCTTTATTTTTTGTTGTTGTTGAAAATATCGATGAGAATTATTATATCGGCATGTATTGATGAGTTTGATATTTTGGAAAAAAAGTTCCCGAAATTCTCGAAGTGGAGTACACCAAACTAAACGGACAAATTTATCGATTGAATTAAATTCCAAATGCACACGTGCACAAGAGCTATTTCTTTCGAGTAAATTTTTGAATCGAACATCGGTAACTATAGGTAATATTCTATCATTCGAGTTATCAAGAGATAAAAGTAACACACTAGCGTATTCTAAAACAAGTTGCAGAATGGGCTCCTATTACATCACGAAAGCATGAGATTGGAATTGCTTTCTGCAATGACTATTAAACGATATTTTCTCTATTTCAGTGAAGTTTTGTGGAATACTATCGAAAATCAATGAAAAATTCACATTATTTTATTCTAGTGACTTCTGTACTGTGGTTTGGCAGTCGGTGTGACAGATTTCGGAATTTGAATTGATGTGTGTTGAAATGTTGAAAATTAATAGGATTGGAAGTCAGAGTTGACAACTACAAAACAAAAAATATAACTAACAGCAGTACTGTAATGAGTTCATTGCAGCACTACTTTTAATACAGTAATGAACTCAATAATTTGATACTGAAATAGAGGAATCATATCGTTTTTTCAACATAAGTTATAGTAGGACTCGGCAGAAAAGAATTTTTAAATAAAATTTAGGTGTACCTAGTGCTAAACATCCTCCGGAATATTGCAAAATTGTTTTTTATAGTTCTGTGTATGAATAAATGAAATAATTGGATGGACTAACGTTGGCCAAACGATGTATGTTTTCTTAAAATACTTTCCTGCAATTTAAAGACGTCCTCAGAAAAGGACATATTTTCCCAAATATTTTCAACTTGTTATTCACAAATCATTAATTTGTTTCATTATGCGTAGGTTGTGGAGACCCAATTTCGATAATTAAGATTCAGAAAAGTCAATGATGTCAAATATTCTGAATGAAAACTGGTTTGCAGAGTGAAATTCTTCATAAAATAAATAAAAAATAATGTGTTTGTCATGATAATTAGATGTTCAGAGAAGAATATTCATAATGTATACTTATACTGAAAGCAGAATATAATAATGGTGAAGGTGAAGATGATGTGAGATTCCTTCAAGTGGAACTTTATTCTGCAAAATTCATAACATATCTATTCTAGCTCCTTATCATAGATCGTTGATTGAAGCTCAAGTGATATTCAAAAAAACTGCCAGTCTAGAGTGCATTGATAAATGGATGATTTAAATTCAATATCTGACCCATTTATTTGTAAACTTCATCACTTCACAGTTTATCAATGAAAAAAACTCGAAGTGGCAAGGTTAGCTAGGAATTGTGAAATTATCTGCAAAGAAACAATTTGTGGATCAATATATTAAATAAATATTTTGATTATGAAAAAGTATGAATAGGTAATGCTAAAAAAATATTATTATGTCGAACACAGTACTATCGTAAGGTATCGTAAGTATTTGACAAACACTTTATTCAATGATATCTAATTAATAGTTTAAGGCGATAGGTGGAGTAATTCCTAATCGGGTTACTAATAGACCAAGGCCAATAAGCCCGGAAGACTCTCTCGATGTCACGATCGAACGTTTCGGAAGCATTCAAAAAGTATAATTTTAGATTATTCCTTCCAAAAAAAAAATCTGTTGCCTCTGATTATCATGAAACTACCCAGCAAACACGTTACATCGCCTGACACTTTTGTGGCGTTACATTTTCAACATGAAATAAAATCTTCATTGTGATGTCGCATATGCGTCCAAAACCTATTAATTTTGTGATATCGCTTTGTTAACGAAATGTGGAAAAAAAATTTTCAACATTTTGACGATGAATAAAGATATCTCAAATGTGATTCCCAAGCGATGCAAATATTCGTTCGTATTGTGACTTATAGCCAAAGAGCGTTGAGTAATATAATATAAGGATTTCTTCGATCTTTAACTGTGGAGAAACTACCGCATCTGGGTTTTATTGCCCCTAATTACATTCGGCCGGGATATTTTTCTCTCGAGAAGCCGGTTTGGACTATGGAATTCGCAGTGGTGAGAAGAAAGGGGGTTGGTTTTTGCGTCTGACAAATTCAACGAAAACAATTTTTACACTTGGGTTTTTTCTTTTGGATCCATGATCCATGATCCATCATCATTTTGTGACTAGTGTTCGCTTCGAGAAGTTCGCTGTTCGTTTGATCCTATATTCAAATTTTTTGGTTTTCTGCAATTTGAGTGTATTCATTGGTAAGTAAATTCTTTTAGTTATTGTTGTAAATCAAATATTTTGATATTTCATTTTAGCTACATTTAATAATCGTATAATGAAGTCTTAATATGTGTGTTGGCGCAGAACTTTTTGATCTAAAAAAAAAGTTTTGTTCTGAGGTTTGTCTTCATTTTTGCAGTTGAATATTTTTTTATTTCATTTGGTTCTAGAAATATTTCAAAAATCCGTAGAATAGGCAATCCCAGCACTTTTCAAAATATTGGGTTTTAATCAACGTGTCTGAAATAGTTTGTGCTGTACAGGGTTGGCAAAATTGGTGATGTTTTCTGCGAAATTCACAATAACACAGTTTGAGCATTCGAATGAAATTTGAGTTTTGTTATTTAGAGAGTGAGTATAATTGAAAGAAACTACTTCTTCTAGTGTTCCTTTGGTCTAATTTTTGAGAAATTATAAAATATAGGAACAGATTTCTTAGTAATTAATATCACCATATTTGGAAAGCTTATATTTGGACAAATTACATATTTCTTTAGTGAAACTGCATTCAAATCCGATCTCATTCGAAATTTTCATGTCTTATAATTTCAAAAACTGAATTTCTAACCTTATACGAAATATACTTTTCCAGTAAAAACCATATGAAGGCGTTGGGGTAACAGAAGCAAGGATTTCGTGGTGAGTTGGTGAGATGTCTCAAAAGGACCCTCACCGATGAAACGGCTGAACTTTGTTCACGGACATGACAAGGGTCTGATTACAAAACAGCTAAAAGTCCCGTTATGAAGATTTCATTCAGTGAGTATTTGATTCGAGGGGTAGCCGCGATACTGTCAAATACAACCTTTGCAGTTATTCGAATATTTCTTGTAAATTTGTTGTCCAGAAATTTTTCAATGATTTTGATCTTCTCATCAATTGAAATAGGTTGAACATAAATTGAATAGTTGAACAAAATTGATAAACTTGCTCAAGTTAGAAATTACTGTTCCTTAATCACTCATCGAAAGATGGATGAGAGAAATGTACAATACTCCTATAATCTAATATTATTTCTCAAATAATCGAACTTATTACGATCTAGCTAATAAGAAAAAGAATCATTTTAACTTTTACTTTCATTCCTTTCAGATGTGGTGAGGAAGAACAGTGGAATTTCCGAGAAGGACTTCGAAATCTATGTGAAGGAATAGTTTCGACATGCCAGACAGAGGAAGGAAAGATAGATTGAAAACCCAACTTCATAATTAATTCTCTCACTCTCTCAATTGTACATTTTTCTGTTTCGTTTTTTCCCTTTTTTTTGTATTCGAATGTATTCTATATCTTGACTTTACTAATTATTATATTTTTTGTTCGAATAAATTTTTTTAGTATCCTCCTGCAATCATTGAATTAATTACCCATCAAAAATGGTATAATATTCATGTACGCAATGAGTATAACCAAATATTTCTCGAATGCGATTAGAAATGGCTTCCTATTTGAAGATATCTTTTAGTATCACATCAAAATTCCTATGCGACGTCGGGAGGAAATAAAGAAAAGTGGTCTCAAAATTAACTCGCATGAGCGTCACAAATGCGACAAGAAATGGAGTTACATTTGTGACCAGTTTTACGATCGCATATTCAACTACTCATTTTTCCTAAATGCGTACTTGATGTGGCGGACATTTGGATGCAAATGCGAGCTCTTGGAGAGTTAAACAGTACATCGCATAAGAGTTACATTTGCATCGCCGTGTTTGCTGGGTAGGAATGAAGATTCAAAGTTTTCCTGTTTGCGGTTATGGTGTCTACCAATTTGAGAGACTATTGAAATAACTAATATTCTTCTTCTTCAGCGCTAGGTGTGAAGGACCGTTGGATTGGAGGGAAGTACGACTGGAGGAATCTGAAGTGGGTTTGGGCTGAAACAGGAAAAGAAGTCACACTGAAATCCCTTCCTAAAACACTGTCGGCAAATCCTATGCTCCTACATTGGGCTTGTCTGATGATGGATTCCAAACGAATGAACAAGTAGGGTAATTTTCCGAATCTCAATGTCTCTTCATTCATCTGTCATCATTTTAGCAAAAAATTTATTCTTCAAAAGATAAAAGAAATATCTCTCTCGAATTTTCCACTCTATAAAATGCCTTTTCCCTAATTATACTTTGCATATAAGGAATCTAACTACATATAATATCTTTGAATTTTTTTGTCTGAAACAAAATAAGCAATCTCATGTGGTTCTTTCCAGCTCAGACCATGAAATGGTCGCTTTTATATTAAGAATCTTGTTTTTTCATGAAGCTTCACTATTTGATGTTTTGAAAATTTTCTGAATATTTCTCCTGCGCCTCTATGAGATCGCTTATTATCCGAGAGCCCAGATGATTTGATCTGTATTAGTTTTACCAAACCATGTCAATAGTGATATCAGGTTGTAGTCAGAAAATTTCACACCTAACAGGGATCTCGATCCCTAACTTTAAGTTACCTTATTCAACTGTTTACCCAAATATCTGCCGCATTTTTCAGACTTACACCCAATAGCTGTCCAAGACAAAATTATTTCATCTGCCAGAAAAATCCTAGACGTCCAATTGGAAAGAGAAAAAATTTTGATATTAAGGTCTGTAGAAGAACCGCCAAGCAGCTCACGGAAAATCAGAAAAACAAGTGTCTTCGTTTAGTGGGCGGTTACGGTGGTGTTATGTTTCAGAATGTTCCTGCATCGATAAGTGAGTTATATACATAGTACACTCAGAAAAATTCAAAAATTTGATATTTATAGAAATATTTGAGGCGAAAAGCACTGAATACCTAATGTTGGCAATCATAATATTTTTTAATCTTATCGCAGAAAGTCATCAGTAAGGTTTAATAAATATTTTTTTCGGGAATTAAAAAAAAAATTTCAATGCCGAATGGCATGTAAATAATTATCGACAACATTAAGATTCAGATACAGCCTCGGATACAGCTATAGGTACCGTCATTCCCATGACTTGCCGATTCCAGATAAAGAATCTTCCTAATTTCAACATCGCCTTAAATGCAATTCCACTTTGAATATCAAAACAATATGTCCCAGAACGTGTTTGTCGGCATGAATAAAATTTTGAATGTGATTTGTATTCTTAACACGGCAGACGAAACTTCTCAATTCGACACAAAATTGATCTACGCTCTGATAAAAAAAAAACTGCTTTAGTGTATAAAACCTCACCAACACTAAGCCATGGGAATTTTCCTATTCTTAAATTGGCTTCTACATGAATTATTTTTCCTTCGTTGCCTGGACTATAAACGAAAATATTCTGTAAGTTCATTTTCTCTATTTCAGTTTCGTAATGAGTTCATTACAGTACTGAAAGTAGTGCTGTAATGAAACTCATTACAGTATTGTTTTCAGTTGTATAAATTTGTCGTTTTATGGTTGTCAGTACTGACCTCCAATCGCATCAAGTTCCGAATCAAATCAATTCAAATTCCGTGATCTGTCAAATTTCGTATGTCACACCAACTGCCAAGATACAGTACAAAAGTCCCTTATCTGAATTTTCATTTGAATTTCAAGAGTATTTCACAAAAATTGACTGAAAAAGAGAAAATGCCGTCTAATACTCGTTGCAGAAGGCAATTCTAACACTCATCCTATCGAAAACTCGCTCCTTCGTCGCTCGTTTTCGAACTTCGCATTCGTGTTGGAATAGGAGCTCATTCTGCAACTGGTTTTAGAATATGCTATCACAAGGTTATCAATATATTAAAATCACCTCCATCAGGGGCAGACAAAAACTCACATAGGCAAAAGTTACCTGATCGTATTGATTAGCTACATTCTTGGATAATACTGCTGCTCTATCGATCTTGAATATTCTCAGCAGTGCATTGTGCAGGATAACCAAAATTAATTATAGGTTAAAGTGGTGGTCCTCAATCAAGAATGTGATGTTACAACTGGTTCCAACCAGCTCCTAAATTATCTATCCTAGAGTCTATGGAGGTTGGAGCAAAATGAAATGAGATATAAATCTGATGAACGGGAAGGCCACAGCAAAAAGTTTCACGAGCAACAGGAGACGTGCGTTATCGTGCCGAGAAAGGACGTCTGAACATCCATTCATTTATTTCAGTTTTTGCTAGCATGGAGAGATTTCTGAAACATTGTCAAAATAATGCGCAGCTTTCCCAAGCTTCCCCAAGCTTTCTTCAGCATAGTCGAATATCTTCGTTTATTGTGAACGTGATATTCTTGATAATGGTGTATTTGTAACCTGTTCTTTCGAGTATTTCGGCCGTCGTCGTGGATTAATTCTCGACATATCGCCAGTTCGAGTGTCTGGCATCTTCAGGAGTTATATTTCTGGAGATGTTCTCACTGGACGGAACTGCCTGAGTGCCGAGAACTAATCCACGAAGACGGACGAAATGCTGGAAAGATCAGGTTACAGTGAACGATGCCCGCGAAAGCCTCAACCAATTCATCAATGGTGTATTTGTTGAAATATTATTTGGGCTGTTTCCATTATCTTAATATATAACCTAAACTGTATAATAATTACCTGCTTCGGTAGACTAGTGGTTAGAGTGAGTGGAATTTCGGAAATTGCACCTCTGATATCTGGTGTTCGAATCCCCACTCTATTCTTAATAATTTGATATTTCTGTTCTCAATAATTATGGAAAGCGAGAGAATTGGGTTGGATGTAAAATATGTGGTTTCCTTTACCAAGAATTGAATGTTTGACAACACATAAAGAGGCAATAAATTCAAGCAAAGCCAAAGACAATACAAATATTAATTGAAAATAGAATTGAGTAACACGCTCTTCTTGTAAATGAGTATCCCAGTTTAACAGTTTCAATCATCATCAGTCCTATCAACCCTGTTTAATTAGGATTCTTGTAAATAAAATCATATTACCAGACAATCTGATATTAATGAATTGGTTGAGGCTTTCGCGGCCATCGTTCAATGTGACATGTTCTTTCGAGCATTTAGGCCGTCGTCGTAGATTAGTTCTCGACGTTTCGCCAGTTCGAGTGTCTGGCATCTTCAGGAGTTATATTTCAGGAGATGTTCTCACTGGACTGAACTGCCTGAGTGTCGAGAACTAATCTACGACAACGGCCTAAATGCTCGAAAGAACATGTCAAATCTGATATTACTTGGTTATGTTATTGTTACGACTGACATTTTCAAACCTGACATGTGCGTGATCCATTAAGATCCATCACGTGACCTCGATGGATCGAGTTAGTAACCCTATGTAGGTTTCCGAAAACGCTTAATGATGACGTATATATACGGCTACGTCGTAACTCGTAACACCTTCCCCTCTTTTACCGCTCTCGCAAAAATACGAACGTTATCAGAAAATCGTAACCGTTTATGACCGTTTCTAGCACGGTAGCTCGCAAAAATTGGACTTATGATTTATCGGTGTTAGAATAAGAATTGTTTCGTCGCTTATTGTATCGCGTCAGTGCGTAACACGCCTAATTCATACTGTTCTCAGCTTGTCGTTTCAACCTTGTATCTATTAGACACCTCTATTATTTTTATTTTCTTTCCTTTGGAACCATATTTTGATGTAAAACTAGCATATGGTCGGTTACTGATGCACTGAGTGCAATTTTTTTCAATATATCTTCCACCTGATAGAAAATGAGCCAAATTAAAAACATTCGTGAACCGTTCTCTTTATGCTTGAGAAGTTGATGTAACATTGCAAAGACACTCAAATATGCCATCAGCATATTTGACCGAATACATCGATTCGTTCCAATTGAATTAATATATTTTCCACTTTTGATATATCCATAGTTAAAACCACAAACTGCATTGTGAGTATGAGGACTATTTGTAACCGAGAACGAATTCCCTCGGACATAAATAACTTTGAGTAAATAACATACATAAATCGGCAGAGCCGGAATCAAGGCATTCGTTTCATACGAAAATCGCAGTATTAAACATTCAATAAAAGCTATAAATAGGAAATCATTAAATTTGTCGAAAATGTTGGGCATACGTTGTGGTAATATTATTTGAAACTAATTTTGAAGTAATGGCAATAACGTTAATGTGATAATATACAGGGTGTAACTACATAAGAGTAAATCATTCAAGGAGGCAATTCCTCATCGAAAAAGACAAGATCTTTCATATAAAGAAATTTCATTAGAGCATCCCTTGTTAAGATACATACCCTTAGATATAGTACATAAAATTTATATAACAATTTTTTTCACAACCGCCAAGAATGTTACAATATTGAAATTGACCTGACGTTTTTCACTACCCAAAAGACACTCAGCCAGTAATTTATTTGGTTTACCCCATGGTTGTAAAATTTATTTCAGATGTAACTTTTCGTCTGATTATTTGTTTACCATTAAAAAATTCATTTCCGATAGCCATTCTAAACAAGAAATGTCTCTTGGGGTTTTTGCCCAAAATAAACCAGTTCGCAGCAAAAAATTATTTTACGAATAATTGCAGCGATGCATCGTCGTAAATGCGAACTGGATTTATTGTTATTCTGTAGATAATCCCTGCATCAAACGATCAAAGGTTAATAAACAAAACTAATTTGTTAATAACAAAACACACAACATGTAGAAATCACAGTAAATGTTCAATATGTCTACCTTCAGACAGACTACCTTTAAGGGGCTGTATTTTAACAAAGGATGCTCCAATGAAGTTTGTTTGTATGAAATATCCTCCCTTTTTTTCGATGAGGAATCTCCTCCTTGAATTTTTGAAACATAGATGAATTCAAAATAGTAATCATCGAAATGAATACCATTTTCAATTCCCAGGCTCAGAGACTATTTATCATGAGGTTGGAGAAATGATATTAGATTTTGTCACTTGAGATGAGAGATATACCGGTTTCGGCCTTGTTTCGCCTCATCAGTATCCCATACATCATAGATTAATCACTTTGAGAAACTAGCAAGCGGGCCCTGAATTGAGCCACTGCTAAAATCTCATTCAGTGAAAGAGGAAGTACAGATTTCTTTTTTAGCATTTGATTGGAGATGTGAAACTTCATTTTGACTCAATTGGATGTCACTACTTTGTAATATTTCTGATATTTTTTATGAAGATTTTGTCCCTGAGGTGTATGAGATACTGATGAGGCCAAACAAGGCCGAAACCGGTATATCCTTCATCTCAGTTACAAAATCTAATATCATTTCTCCAACCTCATGATAACAAGTCTCTGAGCCTGGGAATTGGAATTGGTATTCATTTCGATGATTACTATTTTGAATTCATCTATGTTCAAAAAATTTTCTCGGTGTGACTTCCGTAAAGGCAAAAATTTTTTCTTTTCTTACCTCCTTGAATGTTTTAGACTCATTTAGTTACACCCTGTATTGCGAAATATCAAAAAACCGATGTGATCCTGCGGAAACATCGCAGCGTTGAAATAAAAACAGGGGTATATCAAGTCGGCTTTTTCGAGAATTGCGCCCTGGAGCAATGCTTGCTTGGAGGCAGAGAGAGTCGTTTAGTACAGTTGATTTATCTAGTTCCAGTTCAATGAAGTACCTTCCTATAGACTATAGACGAATATGCAATGAGCGTTCGCTGTCGAGGCGTATTTCAGGAACGGTCTTCCAACCATCGCCACTCAACGTGTTCATTTAATTGCGTCCCATTTTCGTGGTTCTGAATGGCACATCAATTGTTTCATGGGTAAACAATAGGAAAATTGTTGATGGGGGAGAAATGGAACTTCGACTTTCACAAATATGACACCGCAAAACTAAAATGAAAAGAGCAGTCTGTTCTACGACTCCTTAGCCCAGTGGCGCACCCATGGGGAGCCTTCGGCTGCAGTCCTCCCGAGATTCATTTTCGTCATGAAAAAATTGAGAATTCCGATGATACGTCAAAGATGCCTGTTGATGGAGCCCCCCCAGGATTACAGATCCTGGGTGCACCTTTGCCTCAGCCATAGAAATCATGCTTCTTTTGGTCTATCTGAAATCAATTACAAGGATATTAACAAAACGGAATTCGCCAAGCTATTGCCACATACAAAAATTAATTAATAGTCCACTCCATTTAGCAAGTTTTTCAGCTAAGTCTCATGTCTCATTGCTCAAAAGTCCACAAGGCGGTTACGACTGAAATTCATCAGGGTATGAAGAAAGCAGATAAAGTTTCCTAAAAAACTTGCGGACGTTCAATTTGAACGTATGTGATATTTTGGATAATTGAGGTAGATACTCTATTCCACACTACTAAGCGACCAACATGTTCGTTATAATATTGTAAGATTGATAATTTACTCTTCGTTTGTCTTCTCCTTCTACGAATGCATGTATACATTCTTCAATGACATTCGTAGAGTGAATCTCTTATTTATTTACTTATATATGGACCATCCATTTCACATACTAAAAAAGAAATAAACCACATTTTAACAAAAAATGTCTGTGAAGTGAACATTCTGTAGCATTCTAAAATAATTTTTCAATTGAAAGATTAAAATTATCCAACATACTGGCCACAAATTGATTAGCAACAAAGTCCATTGGTGCACAACCTTTTGTACAATTGCAAAAAGTCCTCTTCAAAAGACCATCGAGCAAAGGAAGTTGGAATGTCATTTTCGGTTGAAAAACATTGTCTTCAACATCTATCCCCACTTTTCAAGATTTTAGTCGTTACCACACCATTTTTGTACTTGATAGAACACCCAAAACAGATGTTGTTGGGTTGCGTCAAGGAATATGGGTGGTGAAAGATTCAATCTCACTGATCTGTCGCTGCTCACAGCTTTAATCAAGCAAGACAACCGGTAGTTGTTGATGGAGAGTTCTTTAGTGTAAGCACCATAGATTGCGAGGAAAAACGACATCCCAACTTCCTGAGCATCAGATTTCTTTTTTCCTTGATGTATTTTTGCCCTAAGTTCGATAGGATATTTATATACGCGAATTGGAGCAGTATTTCAGCCCTTTACTGCGTTGCCAAATATTATTCGCACACTTCCCCCTTGGGGACACCGAGACCTTCCTGAAAAACTTTCATTTGCTTTTGTATGAATTGATTCATGGATTGAGCCTATTTTGACCTACATGTAGTGGACTATAACACTTTTTATTGACAATACAGGACTTAACTCAACTATATCTAAGACTACTTGAACATAAATGTTGTACTTGATATTGCTCAAAGATTGAAGTCGCATTTATAGTACGTTTCCTCTTTTCAAATTTCAAAAGAGGCCAGTTGCACTGCCACACAATGTGTTCAAAATCGGTAGAGCAGTATTTACCCCAGAATCAAAACTTTTTGATATAATCCCCGTTACTTTGTCGGTGAAGATAAGGACGAATGAACATATTCTTGTAACGCTAAATATCCGAACGCATTGAACCTAATCCAGAAAACACGACGCTCTAATGTAATAGTCTGTAGTCAGTACTCTGAGTTTCTGCTACTTTGAATCTTAAATTGATGTATGATAATAAGAGCTAATTCTATTGATTTTTTCAGTACAAACCCCAAAACCAACTGCCAAGAATGTTAAGGAATATGTCTGTCCGTCGAATATGTTCGTCATAAAAAAAAGATGCTATCATTTCAGTCATGAGAAACTCAACTGGAATGATGCCTACTGGGCATGCAGAGACAACAAGACCTATTTGGCTGTAGTTCTAAACAAGGTACAAGATAAAATGTTGAGAGAGTTTATGGAGAGTGGTTTTGTTGGTGAGTTGAGGGCGGTATGTTCGAGTAAACTGTAAACTGTGATATTAAAAATCTATAATTAAATGCCAGATCTTGAGGTTGAATTGAAACTCCTACATATAATTATCTTTCTTTTTTGATCTTTAAAACAATCATCCGATTTTCGAGTTGTCAATTCTTCTTCAAATTTCATAATGAGTTTTCCTTGTATACAATTACTGCAGTCTAATTCGTCTTATAAATTCATCATGTATGACAGGATCAAATGAATTAATGATGCAATATGCAAATCTTACAAATTATTTATAGGTATGCGAATTTTCGCGGCTTCATATTATGTCAGTAGAAAATAATTTGATAGAAGCGCTCGCTTTCTTTTATTTTCTCTAGTAAACTGCCTAGAAAATATTTCTAGATGTTTTCGTGTATGAACTTCCTGAACACATGAGACGACTGTCTGACCATTGCCTGAAATTCAAAAAAGGTGATTTCTACCAACAAAAATATGGAATCATTTTCGGAAATTCTGATTATCGGCCATCACGAATTGCAGAGCAGGAGGTGCACCAAAAAGACCATCATTATGCTATATGTTTTTAACCTAAACCGTTGATGACCTTGGGTTGGGATGACTGGAATACCTTTTTATTCATCCAATCGATCTAATATTTCCTTAATGTTCTGGTGGAGAAAGTCGATAGAAACCCCTCTAACACGATATGGAAAAAGCTCTATAGCCCAGCTGCTATTGGCACGGGCCAGTCCTTGATGGTACCAGCAAGTGTTGGACTATAACCAACTAGAAGCTCCTCAGCTACTAGGCTGGTACCTCAAGGATACCGGTTACATCCAGGCAACTTCTTTCGGCCACTGGAACATCAATTGCCATGATATTCTTCAGCATAGTTTGCCTAGTTAAGCTCACTGTTGCCCTGGGATGTTGGAATGAGGGTCCAGAGCTTGCCACCTAGTGCTGAAGTCATTCAGTGCACAGTTTTCGTTGTAAGTATGTCCTCACGTATTGGTTACGGAACTGGGGTTGTGGAAAGATCCTCAGGAAGGTCTTGGACGACTCCACTACACGGCTAGGTACAGATTAAGGTAGCGGAGCCATTGTCCCACTTTCTCGCAAATAGAATAATAATATTACTCATTGGGTCATCCCATCTGGAGATTCAAGGTTTCCAATAAACTCCCAGTACTCTGGAGTCCTAACTCGTAGCTTGGGTCCGACTCCTAGACTATTTCAGTCCCAGGGGGAAGGCAAAGTCCTCCTTTTACTCCGAGGAGTAAAAGTAACCACACTGTTCTCTCAAATACTCATCACACTAGGTAGGATTCAATTTCGTGTAGTCAGCTTGATGCTTTGTTTGGATGTGGCATTTGTTCCTTCGTTGCTTCTTGGTGCCTTGAGATTCTTCTGAAACACACCTAACCTATGTTGTTAGGGGGGCATAAGAAAGGGTGATCTGGTGATTTCATTGGACGTCCTAAAGTCCTAAGATCGTGGTTCAATTGAAATTTCTCATAAATATGATTCTTTTAACCTGTCCAGACTCTGTCTCGGTATGGTCTAGCATGAATCAGCCTTTTGAAGAGATTCAATATCGAAAATTTGTACAAAACCACAAAAAAACTATTTCATTAGGCAGTGACCAGAGCAAGATCGATAGACATTCACATGAAGGGATATATGGAGTACCTTGTGATTTGAAAGGTTTACTACAAAGCGAAATGTCATAAAATATTGTCAACTGAACCACTCGGATTCAACCTGACATTAGCCTAAAGCTTATATGGGTGGAAGGGAATGGACCACCAAATTTTCTGATGGTGGGGATATAAATGCCTCAACAGGAAATGGTTTGTCGATCTCAATTCGGAGTAATATCCGACAGAGGAGAATCATTGGTCACGATCCTTGTGAATATAGGAGATTTGGGATATCTATGCCACCAGAACTGAAAAGCGTGGAATTATTCTCTTTAGACAAATTTAATTAAAAATAATCTTTGTAATCTATTCGAAAATTCTATTAATTGGCGAAATACTGAAATTTCGAAATGAAATCACATTGAATGAGTATGTTTCAATTAATTCATGAAAATGAGAGAAAGAAAAATATAGTTTCTAGTTTCCCATGATAAATCTATTTGAAATTCACAGGAAGGTACGAAAGATGGTTGGGCGGCCTTTATGACTGGAAACAAAAAAGATGGTTATGGGCCAACTCAGGAACACCCCTAAAATACCACGGTTTCCCGTATAAAAATATCACGGACAGTAGATATGAATGGAGAAGTATAACTCTAGATCCAAATCTAGGATTTAGGTATGCTTCGACGACGGTTGATATGTCAACAATTTTTCGATCATTTCTAAAATTTCAGGTGGAATTCTCGATTGAGAACAGAAGAAAAATATTTCATTTGTCAAAAGCGAGCTAAGACTATTGCTAAATTAGGTGATTTCAATACAGGTAAAGAAAAGCTTCAATTAATTTGATTTGTTCCGTTATTTAGACCACGGAACGTCGCTTATAATCTACTGATATTGTTATGAAGCCTCTGCTTTTCAATGATGTTTGTTTCAGCTTTATATTGAATTTCAGGGGATCATTTGCATGATGAACTTGGAGACCCTTCAGATGAAAGCAGTGAAACGAACAAAATATCAAAATGAAGAGGATGATTATTAAATGAAATGATATTAATCATTACAACAGAGCCTAACAATATTTTCTATCATTTGAATGTCAATAAAGTATTATTTTTATAAACAAGTGTGTTCTAAGAAAATGAATGTTACGCGATGCTATAAAAAGGAAAATTCCTGCAACTGGATACAGTAAAGGTGAAAAGTTATTTTTTCAAATATCATCAAATATATTGAACAACAATTAAAATTAGTCGGAATCTTTAATATTGAGATCATTTCCCTGGAAATAAATGTTCGAAGCACACAATGTCACATAGGCGGATGAGACGCTGACGATCTCTATCTCTAGGATTTAAGAGCCATAAATATTATCAATATCCTCACACATACACTAAATTACGAAAAAAATATTCCCATTTAACAAAATCACGATCCTTATGATCGTATAGAATGTGCTCCTGAAGAGTTATATGATGAAAATATTCCAATTTCAATGGAAAGCTTAACGATAAAATTTAGTAATAAAATGATCCGAATTGGGTTTCTAGAATCAAATTGTTCGGTTTTTTCAGTTATTTTTAATATGATCAGACAATTTAGCTGTATAAATAATAGAGGGTATCTCATGACTGGTTTGTTATTGGCCCTGTATTATTAATAAAATATGAACCTTTCTTCTGAAGGATCGGTCCTTCCAAAAGAGATTACTTATTTTAAAAGCCTGTAGGTGAAACGTAAATAATAAAAATCTAGGTGTAAGGGGCAGTTACTTGGAAAATCGAATTGAATGTGTTATTATCGGAAGTATATCTAGTTCACCATTGAAGGTTGATGTTGGCATACCGCAGAGAACCGTACTTGGACCGATCCTGTTGTTGGTGCTCATTGACTTGTTGCAGCCATTATTTTTGTTAAGGAGTACATGGGAGGATATTTTCAGAGAGCTATGAGAGGCTTGAAAACTGTTTTTGCATTGCTCTCTTTATCCTCGTTGAGTTTGAATAAGCATAAAATAAGATTTTTCTCATTTTTCCCTAAAGGGGCTGTCGATGGGCTGCTGTAAAAAAATGAGTCGATAAAGAATTTGAGGGTTCTGAGATCGACCAACACCTGAAATGGAATGAACATACAGCCTGTACAGGGTGTTCTACAAGCTCTATGACAAACTATGACAGAAAGTAGCTGTGCTTCTTTTGGACATTTTTGTTCCTATGAACATAGATCCGATTCGTTTTTGTTTCGGAGTTACAAGCATTGGACCCAAATCTGATCCGCCGAGTATCTTGAATTTCGTCGATATCAAACTTGCATTCAAGCCGAAGATGGATTTTGAACAATTTTTATAGTCTCAAAATTTCCTTTTTTTTTTATTATGATTTGAACATAAAAATATAATTTTTTAGATGCATGTATCTTCTTAACAAAAACCGAATCGGATATATGTTCATAGCAAAAAAATGTTCAGAATAAGCGCAGCTACCATCTTTCAAAGTTTGTCATAGAGCTTGTAGAACACCCTGCCTATCTACTGAAGCGGAATCGAAAATATTTTTTTTACGACCATGCGTTTTTACCCACTTTCCCGTACTCATTTTAGTTTAGAAAGTGACAGTTTCCCGCACTAGTGCGGGAAAGAATTAGCAGGGGTTTTTCCCGCACACTTTCATTAAAGAATAAACTGAATTATGAGATGTCCCTATGCATCGAACGTCAACGATGAGAGTACCATGGTAACGACATGTAGAATTCATGTGTATTATGGATTTTCATGGAATGTTTAGACGTTGAAATAAAATATATATTTTCAATGTGGGGTCGTAGAAAAAATAATGTTTCTATCTTGTGCAGAAAGTATCTTTCCCGTACTCGATTACTTGCCCGAACTCCGCTGCCGGAGTTCCGGCAATCTCGTACGGGAAAGTAAAACTTTCTGCACTTGATAGGAAAATAACTATATGTGTTCTGTCTCAGAAAGAATTATGTTTCCGGGTATATGAAGCTATGGTTTTGTCCTTGTTGAAGTAGGTATTGTATTGTGATATGGGGTGGTGGTAAAAATAACATGAGACGTTTGGACATAGAGTAGAGGACCATACTGAAAATGATCTTGAAGTTCGGAAAAGATTTGCAACTGGGAGACTATATTTAGAATCAAAGCAATTGAATATTAAACAAATCTATCTATATGAAGTCTATCTGAATCAAATCAAAAAGAGAAAACAACTAGTCTAACATTCATTTCAAACCAGTCAGTCATCCCATTATTCCATTATGAACCTAAATTTTAAAAACTTCTTCTTCAACAAACCTTATGGATATTATGTCATTCTTTCTTTTACCTTGTTTTGTTTCTGTCGTCATCCTTGAGTTGATCTTCCTCGTTTCTTCTTTTCCAATTTCTGCATTTTACTTCTCGATCTACTTTTGGTGACTTCTCTTGAATTTTTGTCCTTTCGTGGATTAAACATCATCATCTCCTCCATATTATGTTTCTCTGTTCCATTCTTTTCTTGCTGGCAAATGACCATGTTATGTTTCAAAATGCCAGGAAGGACTATCGCGTGTTGACAGTAGAATAAAAAACTTCGCTGTCGTCTCAATCAGAACGATCAATGAGAATTAGCAGAACATGCCCTACAACTTGATGATAGAGTATTGTGTGATACCAAAGTTATCTTGAATATAGAAAAATACGTAAGAATGAATATATAAAATATTATCAACAGGAAAGAAAAAACTCCCGTGGTTACCTTTGATCAACAACACAATTCCAATCCACACAGGGGAGAAGGGGGTAGACCATAGATTTACCAAACATATATGAGGCCTGTTATTCAGTGTTGTTGGATAACGTTATGCCAAGGGTGAGATAGAGCTAGTGGAGGCAAGAAGCAACGATACAAGTAAAGTACCGAAAGAAAGAGAGCGCGCTATAATTTAATTTTCTTTCCCTACGTCAAACTTCAACTGAATTGACGTGTATTGGTTTTGTTTTGAATAGAATTGAGTGTTCGCTTCTTGCCTCCTCTAGCTCCATCTTTCCCTTGGCATTACATCTTTCTTTCTTTTACCGCTTCCATTGTCAGTTATCAATTCTATGGGGTAGACCAATTATCGATCAACACACCCCTGACGGCTGGCGATGGTAGTATATCTGAGTATCGCACAAATTCTCAGTTATTATCTGGTTGGAGTGACTATGCAGCAAGGAACAACCTTGAACCGAGAAAACTCTGATGAACTGCATCTAAGCAAAAGGGTAAATTCTTCAGTGAAGTTTATTTCATAGAAATCACTTTTGACTGAGCTAGAGTTTTTTAATCTTGGGTCAACTCACACACTGAAGATTTCAATAATTTCAAGTCAATGAGAACATTTATTCGATGAAATAAATTCAAAATGGATACAATATAAACATTTTTAATAAGTTAATATTAAACTCTAAATAATCAAAAACAAATGGCCACGTAGTCTCCACGACTATATTATATTGCAAATGAACATTTTCTATATTATCTGAGATTGAAAAAATGTTATGAATAAAGAAATTTTTATAAAAAAAGTACAAGAATAAAGTGAAATAAATTGAGAAATATATCTACAAACAAATATATACAATACTTCAGTATTTTTCCGCAATCGCATATCTTTCCTATCTTTTTTCCTAGTGGAGAAAAATATATTTTTCATTCAATGCATAATTATTGACTTTTTAAGGTCTCAAATCGATAAATTATCATCTAAGAAAAATCATGAAAACTCTTTTTCAGTTTTTCTGTATAAAACTGTATTCTTCAACAATAGGATTTGGATATAATGAGTTTGAAATATTTGTATCTTCCCTATAAATTTCATATTTAATAGTATCCATTGATGTATTCATTTTATTATGTGAACCTGATGTCTCTAAGGAGCTATACTTCGGTCGATGAAGAAGGATCGAAGTATTATTAATCCTCTTTCTCCTGTTCTTCCGTCTTCTCTTCGGCCTTGATGGTATTATTGGAGCATCATTCTGATTATCTAATCCTATATCGCTAGGAAATTCTTTGAAATTGGCTGGCTCCTCGACGATTTCATTGTTGATCAGAAGAATATCATTCGAATTATTGTCTACCTCTGATTTTCGTATTGATACCTTAGATTTTGTGTGACAGATATATGGTTTGCTCTCTAAGCAAGGTCTGGTGCTCCACCTGTAAATGTCATAGTGAATCATAAATGTGGAAGAGGAGGGAATTTTAGGTGGAAAATTCTAAAACTCAATTCATAGTCATATCACGTCCAAACAAGGTATAAATTTAAATATTTCTTTGCGACATAATGAAACGCGATGTGATGAATTCAGAGAGATTTCTTCCGAATCTTGAATTCCATTGATTTTTGATTAATTTCTATAACTTCGTCTCGAATGTGATGAAATATATGACATCGATGTGTGGGTTGAATTGATAATTAAATAATACAATGATAAATCATACCGTTTCTGGACGATGATTGCATGAAAGAGTCGATGACAAATTCAATTAATTCAAATATTGAAAATCACGAAGGGAAATATTCAGAGTCACTTTAGTATAAGGAAAAATATGGTAATTAAGTTAATCTGGAAACCAGATATCTGTTACGGAAACAATAACGGTTGAGGTGCCAGAATTCAGGTTTTTCTCGAACATTCGAAATCCAGTTCATCAATTCATATATTTTGTAGCAACAGTTATGGGGAGAGGATTCAGTTGTATGAGTGTTCCAAATTGTGGTTCATTGAGAACAATGCGTGCAAGTTGACCGAGAAAATAATTACTCAATGGCTCCCAATCTTTCTTTTCAAATGTTCGATTTTTCCGAAAGCAGAGTTAAATACTCGTTTTGTTTCATCACAAAATATTGGTTACCATTGATGAGCTATGAAGAATAGTAATTCTTTCAAAATGGTGTTCGAGTCAATTTTCTTGGATTGTAAGCCAATGAAAACATTTTTCTTTATTCAATCTAAAATGGTGCCTTATTGAAAATAAAACTGATATATTCGGACAGAAAGATAGCGAGATTCAAAAATTCTTAATCAAGGAATTGAAAAAAATTAATTCATCCCTGTTACTAGCTCAGCGGAATTTTGTCGTTACAGCTTGCTATTTTGTAACGGGTCCTTTTCGATACCAATTGAAAAATAAATAACCTTGTTGATTTTGTGGATTGAGTAAAAGGTACATTCATTATTGGGGGCGACTCTAACGGATCTAATCGATGAAATAATTGTAATAAGATCTCGTTTCTTGAACTGCTGCACTTAGATGGAATGCATCGAACAAGTAAATTATCAACTACCAAATCTTGTTCCTTGTTCAGATACTGTCCTGAGAAACATCAAATATTCTATGGCATATAAAAATGCTAGGGTTGTTTCTGATCATGTCTGAAGACAAACCAATATGGCAATATATAAAAGACTTTTTCCTAGAACCAGTTGAAATGTTTTGAAGAAAAGCTCTCACGTGTCAACTGAAATAGAATATAGAGAAGATGATATCGATTGCCAATGGAAATTATTCATTACATTCATTACACTTTTGGCGTTTTTGCGCATGTCTAAATTTCACATCGAGAATCATGTTTCGATTAGTCGATACAAATCTGTGTACCTATCTTTATATGGTTCCGTTCAAAAGTTCGATTACCGATCAACGTCAGACACAAAAAACGAAAAATTAATCCAATTTTTCAAACAATCAACAAGGATAATAGTGAATATTTATAGTTATTTTCCTGGATGTTCTGTCACTGTGCTTTTATTTTAGGTTTGCAAGAATATACATACTCCCTTTCATACAACTTTCTCATCAGTTGAAACTGCTTTAAATTCAACTGCTTGGCAATTTCGCTGTAAACAGATTTGGACGAGAATGAATCTAAACATTAATTCAAACTGACTTAAAATGAAAAAAAATGCTAATAGTTGTTAAATGTTAAATATAAAGACTTGAGTAATTTGCATTTTTCTCTATTCATTCGCCATGAGAACATCGCCTTCTAGACTTAGAAT
Organism: Hippodamia convergens; assembly: GCA_038502775.1. Lineage (NCBI taxonomy): Eukaryota > Metazoa > Arthropoda > Insecta > Coleoptera > Coccinellidae > Hippodamia > Hippodamia convergens. The sequence continues at coordinate 18,936,636 of CM076610.1, forward strand.
TTGATTATAATTCACTAATTCCCTCATCATCCATTTTTACTCTTTAACAAATAATAATAATAATAATACGTTTATTGCAATATAATGAATTCCATCACAAATATTAACAATAATACAGAAATAAATTTTATAAAAATTTCCAAATCCAAGTGAAATCCGGTTGGCTAAAAATCCAAACCTCAAAAATCACAATCAAAATTTTTCTAATGTCAACGTTGGGAATAAAGGTAATCCTTCAGGACAGGCTAGTTCAATAAGAAAAATACAAGAAGAGTGGATGAATTAGAAAAGATGGAAGAGAAAGAAAACCGTTCCCGGTAAATCTGCAGAATCGACAAATGACTGAGATATCACGTAAAATTCACAGCTTTCATCATGTGGTAAGGAAAGTTTCATCATCTCCCATATATCACATATTATTGTATTATCTACATTTTAAAGAATATCCATCAACAGGGTTACCTTAGGAATCTCCCATTGGAATATATGTACAAGTCAAAAACTCACCCTGTATAATACCATTTTGTTTTGACTTGTAGAGATACTTTTCAAAAAAGTTTCAGTCTAAAAATTTTACAATTATACTTGATTGTTCACTTCATCTTCAGCTGAAAATGTAAAGGTCTAAAATAAAAATATTCACAGCCCCATAAAGGGATGATTCGAATGAAAGTCTTTATTGCATGATAGACAAAACAACTCACCGAATAAAATAAATAAAGCATTCAATTATTTTAATATGTATCTAATCATATGCCTACTTATATAATCTTTTCTATGAAAATTTTTTTTAGCTTGAAACCCTTTCGATTACAAAATTAAGTGAAATGAATAAAATAGTGAATGGTGTTTGCACAATCAGGTAACACATCCGCCAAAGGGCGGATGCTTGTATTAGGCATTCAAGATTACTTGTCGATTCTGCAGGCTTACCCCGTTCCCAAACGGAATATTTTTTTCACTGCGTAAAATCCTGACCATGCATTAAACCATTGAGTATTGATATATAATATTTATACTCAATGATTAAACGTAAGATGTCTATGTCTAAGTACTCAATCGTCACGTTTTGAATGAAAAAACATTACACCAATTTGAGAATGTGAGGAATGTTTCGTGGCGGCGCCACAATGTCAGAGTTGTGATTTAGTTCTATTTACCGTTGATGAATTTAATTGTTGTTCGAAAGGATAAACTGCCCAGGAGCAGCTTTCATTTTTTGAGATGTAAAACAATGTTTGCGCCGAATAGATGCGCACTCGTTTCGATACCTAGGACTGGTTCAAGTTGTTGAAAACTCGAATGCATCAAACAGAGAAAATAAAAGCGAGAAATATATCTTGTCTACGATTAACTATTACAAAATGGCAATGTGTATCATTATATTGAAATATAAACAGAGAAAACAATTGTCTTCCTTGATCAAACAAAATATATGTTTCATCAGAAAATTCTTGCGATAGGGAATATCTTCATCGAAGATTCTCGATGGCATTAAGATTCGGGCCAATGAACCCCACGTCACACACTAAAATGCATGAAACCAGAATACTCCTTAAGCAGCACATGCCCAAGAGAAGGGACAGCTTTCGAGACTATCCCAGGATGAATTGGAAGATTGATAAATGTGGGTGACTCATCATGAAAAAAGAGAAATTTAGTCCTTCCTTCCCACAATCTTTATTTTGTTTTTTTTCACTTAATTTGGGTGAGAAGACCGTATATGATAATAACCGTTTTTAAATATTTTATCCTGTAGCTTGTATCTTTAGACTTGAAAATGAGACTATTTTAGAAGAGTCTCGAAACTAGTCGTCACAAAATAAAGATTGTGGGAAGGAAAGACTAAATTTTTTTTTTATCCCAGGATGGTTCGTAAAAACTGATCAGTCCTGAAGCAGTCTCCAAAATTCCCGAACGCGAACAAATTCTAGGTATGCGCAGAGCGATACTGGACTGCGGGAGCGAATAGGAAACTTTTGCAGGATGGAAATCATACCTTGAAAGCAGTAGAGCTTCTTCCGAAGAACTGTTACTTTCAAAAATAATTCCAGAATGTCATGCAATCTCTACCCTGTTCCCGTCCCCGCTTCCGCTTCGCAGTCCAGAGTCGGTCTGCACATAGCTTTAATACGTAAATTTCTGATAGTCCTGAAACTGTAATTGTGTGAACTCGAAAAAAGCTAATATATTAAATATATTTATGTATTTACTTATATTCCAGAGCTGGATCCATAATGATGCAGTGCCATTTTTGAACTTCAGTGAAATTCTGCGTTTGAAAACCTTGATAAGTTAATGGTTTGCCGGTTGTAGCCCACAGCCATTTCATTTTCTTCCAATTGTACATTCCACCAATCCATCTTTCGTGAATAGCTGAAAAAAATTTCAAAACCAATAAGACACCCCATCAAAAAATTCGTTATATGATGACATCAGTCGAAAAATGGCCCTTTTGATCACGTTGGATTCGCGATGAACTATAACAAAATAAGTATTTAAGTATAAGATTTTTCAATACAGGTAAAATAATTGTGGTAGGAATTGAAGAAAATATCGAATATCTTCAAAGTGCCCAAAATTTCCTCATGTTTTCGTGGTAGTCTTTTTAAATCATTATTGCAAGTTACACTGTTATCGGAAATTAAGTTATGCTAATATTACTAATTGACTGAACGCATTCCGATAACACCTAAACCAGATTCAAAATCCACTTCAATATATTATTCATTGCTAATCAGCATTAATTCACGAGTTTTATCTCTATTTAAATCACACTATATAAGGAAGAATAGGCGAGAATATCTTGAAACTGAATTTATAGAATTGCAGGAGGAGAAAGCTGTACTCTAATAATGTCGTATATGTATGAAATCCATATTGGAGTCGTTGTAGATATCATATGTTCGAAACACTCCATTTATAGTCAACCAATCAGAATGAAATATTTCTTTGTACTGAAACACTCCAGGTTGGGTTTTTAAAGGTTTTCCTGCTCACCATACATAGGTATTGATTTCCTTTTTACTTTCTCACACAATTCAATGGGGTTTTTGTGAAAAAACTGTTTCAAAGTTATTTTGAAGATGATCTATATTCTGACATTGCCTACCCAAATCAACTTGCTACAAGCTTTTAGGTACAGGAAAAACGCAAAAAAGAGCATTGCATTCAATTCGAATATATGTAGGTATAGGTAGAAGTAGATTCGTAGTTTCAAAACCAACATCTGGCATCTGTATTTCAACAAGTCTGACCCGAAGTTTCCTCGATGATCTAAAGGATTATGTAAATTGATGTCTTATGGTCAACAACTTTCAGTAAAAAGCAATCGTGATTCTAGAATTACCTAGGTATTTAAATAACACATCAGTCAGAGGAAAATGTTGGAATTCGCGGTGAATTTGAATGAGTGGAAAAAACGATACTATGATCCATGCTGTATAGGGAAAATTGATATTACTCAATTTGAAATGAATGATGAATTTTTCATCATAAATATACCTACTGAAGATATATAATTCATTTGCAGGTGCAACAAAATTCGATGTAATAATCCCAGGGGTATCTATATTCATTCCCTGACGAATTTCAAGGCAAGGAGATCGTTTATGTGTAAATATAGTGGTAGGTAGAGAAAAGCTAACTCACTTAAAATAAAATTTCTTATTTCATTCGCAAACATTTTTAATTCCAAACAGCTGTTAGCCTCTTAACTGAGCGTTTGCAGACCTTTATTTATATGAACTTTTCGCCTCAATGCTAGGGAATATGGCTTTGAAATTATTATATTTTGATTTGAAACACTGAATAATGTATTATTCACGTATAATATCGGATGAACAGGACGAATACAAAATGATCACTCACCATGTGTGGGCCTACTCAAAATCTTCCTTATTCTTCTATCCTGATTCGCAGTCTTTATGATCGCTATACTACTTTGTCGGTCCTGACATTTATGTATAGCTTCCTGCCAAGTAGCCGAATTTCGGCTGAAAAAATAACACCTTCTTCCAATTCTCACGAAATGTTTTGGACATACATATATCTTCCTAGTTGGAGTGACTGAGTTTGTGTAATTTTGGGCAAGAACAACTGAAAAAGTTTTTAGAGATATACAAACACACAGCGTTTGAAATAAATTGAACTTAATATGTAGTTCTAAAATAAGTATGTCAATTGAATTATAATGGTTTATTCTACGACAAGTTGCAGAATGGGCTCCTGTTACAACAAGAATGAGAAGTGCCACAAGTTTTAGATGATATTTTCTCTATTTCAGTCAAGTTTTGTGAACTACTCTGGTTTTTCAAATAAAAATTCATATTTGTGACGTTTGTATTGTATCTTGGCAGTTGGTGTGCGAAATTTGACAGATTGCGGAATTTGAATTGATTTGATTCGAAAATTGATTGGATCGGAGGTCAGCACTGACAACCAAAAAACGAGAAAGATATCTGAAAACAATGCTGTAATGAATTCATTACAGCACTACTTTTAGAATTGTAATGAACTCTTTTTGAAACATAGATGAATTCAAAATAGTAATCATCGAAATGAATACCATTTTCAATTCCCAGGCTCAGAGATCTTTTATCATGAGGTTGGAGAAATGATAATAATAATATCATTTCTCCAACCTCATGATAAAAGATCTCTGAGCCTGGGAATTGAAAATGGTATTCATTTCGATGATTACTATTTTGAATTCATCTATGTTTCAAAAATGTTCTAGATGTGCCTTCGTAAAGGCAAAGAATTTTCTTTTTCTTGTAATGAACTCATTACGATACTGAAATAGAGAAATACATTTGAGTGATCTGAGATCTGAGTGATGAACACTAACCTATGAATAATGATGACACAATCAATAAAATCTTCATCGTTTCCATTTTCTTGCTAGTTCTTATCTTGAGTATTGCGGATTATCAGTGGAGTCAGCATTACCAGTTGTACATCTGCGAAAAGAGTTATTATTATATTATTATTATATAGTGCAAGCAACAAAATATTGCGAATAAGTTAAGCTTCGTGGGGGATCATTTTGATATTCAAATTAAAAAAATTTGGATGGATATCCATATATATTCGCAAAAATATGTAAGGAATGTATGGTAGATGAAATGCATCCTTTATTCCGAAAAGGAAAAAATAGAAAACCGAAAGAAGAATATATTTTCTAGATATATCCCTGTATGGAGAATGGTCAGACTTCCCTAGAAATATTATTTTTCGAGCCCCATTGTCGATCCTCAGTTAAGTACTGACTTCTAGTTACAAACAGGTTTTTTTTTCTCAATTTTGATGTAACCCACAATCTTACTATTTAATTGAGTATTGATAATGTGATTTATTACTGTAACTACATCGAGTACCTTTGCCGAGACTGCGTAATATGCCACTGATTCTATATGACCAATATGAGGCGGCATCATAAAAAATATCCAAAGTATATTAAATCAAACATCTTTAGAATGATTCGATGAAGTTCGACAGCAATCGGACCATTTGCTTTCTATTGGACGTTAACCCAAATTTTGTTACTTTCCAAACAAGGTGGAAACAATATATATTTATATTTGTGTGTTGATAAAACATTGATTCCATATGGAAAATATAGTAGAAACCGATACATGGCTTGATGAATTATCCATTCTCCATCAAGACAAATGGTTTTTTGAAACATAGATAAATTCAAAATAGTAATCATCGAAATGAATACAATTTTCAATTGCCAGGCTCAGAGATCTTTTATCATGAGATTGGAGCAATTATATTCGATTTTGTCACTCAGATAAGAGATATACCGGTTTCGGCCTTGTTTGGCCTCATCAGTATCCCATACACCTCATAATAAATTAGTTGTGAAATACTGAGTAAAATATTACAAAGTAGTGACATCCAATTGCGTCAAAATGAAGTTTCACGTCTCCAATGACATGCGAAACAAGAACTCTGTACATCCTCTTTCACTCAATGAGATTTTAGCAGTGGCCCTAAATCAGGGCCCTCATGCAGGTTTCTCCGAGTGATGGAAACGCCCAATTCTTTTCGCGACCGTGAAGTCAAGTGTTTTTAGGAAAAAGAATAAAACGGTTAACAGAAAATTCTTTGCCTTTACGGAGGCCACACCGAAAACATTGTTGAAACACAGATGAATTCAAAATAGTAATCATCGATGATTACTAATGGTTTAGAAGTTGATTTCAAACGTGGATGTTCGAAAGCACGATTGTTTCAGAACGCAGTTGATCATCCTCAAATGGAGCTGCTCAATCGAACAGCTTCAAAGATGTGCACAAAATTGCACGAGTATATCACATTCCGTTTACCATTTGGTATTATTATTTAAACATGCGGAAACAGTCCGCCAAAGGGTTTTTCGACTTTTCTTTTTTGAGATGCAAATAATATAATTTTTATCCACTAAGAATTTGCCTCTTAGAAAAAGAAAACAAAGTTGATAGGCCCATAAAATGAAGCCTGACAGAAATCGATGAAAATGAAAGCAAAATTCTATGGATTGACCTTCGAATCGCAACCACATCTACCGTTTTCTTCTGATGAGGCCACCAATGACCTGTCCTTGGATTTCAGAACAATGGAAGAAAATATTTGTCTTTAATGATAAAGTAAAAGTTGTCTCTGAGGCCAATGTTGAGAAAAAAGTCATAAATCGTCGAAAAAGTGAAGATAATCGGTGAATCGATCTCACCGACAAATACTTATATCGACTTTCACGATAAAAATGGTTTTTCTTAATCATCATACAGATTTGAATGACCTGATACTTGAAATATTTTTATATTCCTAGCCTAAAGATATTCATTACGGTTGATTTGGCTACTTACGCAACTCACTTTAGGTGGAACCGGAATTTTATGAAAAGCCAGAATGAAAGCTTCGATTAATATCCTAAAAGGACCAAGGATGATGCGACCATGATACCTTCACTTTAAAAGTTCAGAATCCAGCAATGCGTACATAATTTCTAGTTTGCGAATTAATTCAAGAACCAGCTAGATAGGTAATCTGAAATGATCAATCATCACATCACCTTCCCTTTTAACGATTTGCAATTATGGTGGTCACAATGATTTTTGTTTCACGAAATTAAATAAAGGAAGTATGAGGCTCTGATCATCTTCTAGATCTAGACGCAATGCCAGATGTTTCGTCGGTTTCAGAAGGAGCTGACGCCAAAAATATAATAATTATGGGGTGGAATCCACTCTGATTATCCGATAAAAGAAACTTATGTCAATTCGAACCTACCACTTTATTTGAATTTCAACGTTCAACAATTTCGGTTGGTTTAATCAACTTGAAAGTACTTGACCGCGCGATCAAAGTTTTGTGAAACTTACCTTATCAACTAAAATTTATTGCGAGCAAATCAGTTGTTTGAAATAAGTGCTTAAGAATGAATGAACAGTAAAAACTTTGAACCAAAAGAACATGTAACGTTTCGGCGTCTATCAGACAAAATCTTCAGAATCCTGGATTTTTTATTTGCCAATTAACATTCAACAACACACGGAGACATTGGTTTTTTGAAATGTCCTAGAATAAGAGAATTTTAATTTTTCTTTGTAATGCTCAGTTTCCTTCATCAGAATCTTTGTGTTATTCAAATTGAACACATTATCCGGCATTGGAGCACAGATGATCCCTTATTCGTGTTCTACCATTTTCTCTATTTATAATTTTCTTTTTATGTCGTAGTGTCTCTCTTCTATAAATTTTTCCACGAAAACAGAATGTTCTAAACACCATTTTCGAATCATTTCATTTTCATTAGTAATTAAGGATGAATAAAGATTGATTGATTGTGTTTTGAAAACAGTTCTTCTGTTGTATTTGAAAGCAATTCTGCTTACATTTTCTGAGAGGCCTCAAACACATTAAATCAATGAAGCTTATTAAATCCGGTTGTTCTTGAAGGTTTCCTGGTCTTCCCTGATCATCATCATAATATTGGTTTGATATTTTCCTTCCTTGAATTGATTTGTTTTCTCAATTTGCTGGGTTAGTTTGATTATCTCCTCCATCCATGAATATTTATAATAATGTCCTCATTTTATTTTGGATATTACAGTCGTTGATATTTATATTATTAAAAACCTTTTCCCATTCAACCAATGTTGCCAAATCACAACAAATATAATGCACATATCGTCACCAATTTTTTTTTAATCGGGTTATATGTGTAATTTCCTTCAGAATCCATGACTTGTAAAGAGTGGAAGTTTGTGAATTGTTGTTTAGTAAATTGCTGCAAGCTTTCAACACAACAAGTAAATATAGTTTGTTGCAGACATAACATATGCAGAAATCTCTTTGAAATCAGAAATGTTTTCCGTATATAATCGATAATTTTTTTCTTGATAATTTTTTTCTTCGGAAAACTATTATCTCGTAGTTTTGGTTTTTGTTTATTTCAACGTAGTTCTTCATTCGAATAATCATTATTATTATTATAGATCCAAAATTCCCAAATTTTTTTTCACAAGTTATTGAAAACAAAAGTGCCTCCTACAACTTAGTTGTAAGGCGAAAAAATGAATCTTCATATTAAATGGGAAAAAGGCAACCTCACCCTTTGAAACTTAATCATTCATAACTATATTACACACTCTTTCAGATGATTTCTGGGTTAATCAAAAATGAAATGAATAATTCGATTCCGGGATTTACATGCTTATGCAGATGCATCAGTATGCCTAACTGTACATTATAATTTACGAGAGAGCTCATCATCATCTTCACAAGATAGTGATTACATACCCATTCACCCAAATCCGTTATATCAAATTCCACTATTCAGCATATAATGATGAAAAATCTTCACAAAATTTACACTCACCATCGCAATAGAAACGAACAACAAAGGTTGAAAATAAAACAAACAATATTCTATTGAACTCGATTTCAGAATATCACTAACAGTAACACTGGGTCAGTTCTATAGTTCATTTGGTAATGCTTTCCAATCTTGAAAAACATGGTTTATAAGAAAATTATGCCTTTTCTCAATACATATTCGGCCATTCCGATTAATATTATAATTATCTAGATCAAATGATTGGTTTGAAATAACATAAGAACATCAAATGTTTGCAACAGTTTGCATTTTTCGTTTAACAGAAAAATATTGATTAAACTTCACTTGAATATTGATCATGTATGTTACTTTCTCATCTAACCATAACATAAAATTTCCACTCTAACCCGAAGCTTAGAGACGAATCGAAATATTCAATAATATTAAGAGGCAAAAACAATTAAACCTAACTAATTAATGTTATCAGTTGAGAATTCACAAGACCTGCATAAGATCAGTGGCAAATTTCCACCAAGTAGCAAAAAAGCTAGAAAGATCACCAGGTATTATTTTATTATTTATCCCCAATAGTATAAAGAGGCAGAAGCTCAAAAGTAGATCTACTAGGACTGACTGAGGAATGTTAGTTCTTCAATAAAAGAGTCGTATATCGTGAAGAATCTATATTATTCAAATATAGGAGCTTTTTTTTGAGTTTGTTGTCCGAAGTATTGACATTAGCTGAATTCGGGATAGAACAAGGATTGAAAGGGTCAATCCGCACAACAAAATATTTCGGATTTAATGGATATTTTTTTGGTGAAGAATGAAGTGAATTAAATCAATTGTTTCCTTGGATGATTTGTGGCATATGAGACAACAATGAATAAAAAATGAACGACTTTTTTGTTACCTGCAGTTAGAAACCAACATTTTTACCGGAAATAATTACGTTATACACACGTGATATTATTCAATTAAAGTGTCGTATCACTCGGAAATTCATATTGCCAACGTCGTGCTCAGAAAACTCAATTTTGACTGCTGATGTGAAAATCACCACCCTTTAGGTCAGTCCCTGATTTTTTTACAATTATTTGAAATGCCTAATCACAGAAATAGAATCAATCGGTCAAATGTCACCCTGAATGTTTTATAATGATCTAACAAATCTTAAGAAATAGTGAACTTATCGACAATTATAACTTTCATCTACATTCGGGACATAATGTTCATTCAATATTCTCATAAAGATACAAAATTCCGAATTTATGATAGTGAAAAAATCAATTCGTTACTAATCTGTGCATTTTCAGAGCTCAACGTAAGTTTTTCAATGAGAAAATTCGCAATAATTTTACCTATTCTAGAAATAAAATTGAATATTGAAACAAGAGAGCAATTAATAGATAGGATTTTACATTTCGCAAATGTTTTGCTGTCCATGAATGTTCTTGGAAAGCAAAATTGAAAAAAAAAACAAAAAATGTTGGGTTTTTCAAGAATCTTTCTCAGGTTTTCACTCTCAGTATCTGGAAAAGCTCCCACATGAATTTCAGCACTAATTTTACAGGAGCAAAAATTGATTGAATAACTTGACGAATAGATTCTTCCAATTGATTTTAGTTCAGAAACTTAGAGTGAAAATCCAAAAGAGGTTCAGAAAATGCAGAATCCTCTAAGAATCAACTTCAATCTATGACTATATCTATTACGTTTTCGCTAAACTCTTGACCTCAGAATTTCTTTTGAAATTAATTTTTGGTTCATAATTTTGTATGAAAATTGAGTCAAATGTTAGAAAGTTTTTCAATTATTTTCTAGAACTTTTCTTTCATAAGTTGAAGATTGAAATGAGGGACAAGGAGAGGAAGAAGAACGAAAATACCTCGTGTCCCGGACACGAATTTCCAAAGGGGGCGTTGAATTCGAATTTGACAATATAATAATTACTTTCACTTTCGTTGTTTCAGAAGCAATGATAAGTATTCTCATGACTGCAGTAGACTCGGCTTTACTGTTTGTTGAATTGCCAGAAGAAACTATATTCACGAAATATATCTCACTAGATAAACGAATATTTCATTATTTATTCAAAAATAATTTTGGTTAAACCTTAGTGAAAAAAGTTGACCCCTAATCAACTGAAATCAATAAAACTGGCGTTTTCGCCACACATGCTGATTATTATGATTGAACCGTCAAAGTTATGAAGAATATTTATTTATCTCACGATAATAATTGATGTATTGTTCGAACACTGCAATAACACTCCATCCTTTCAACTTCATATCTACTACTTTAAAATCAGTTCGAAAGAATGTTTTCAACATATGAATCTCGTAATATGATAACAACTCCATTTCAATAGTTTAATCCAGAACAATTCACTTCTATATTAATTCTCGAAGAACCACCAAAATTCTACTAGAATTTATTCCATAGTCTCCCTATTACCAATGTACTTGTATTAAAGTCGATAAATTCATTGAGAATATGATATTCCGCATAGGAAAAAAATTATCGGTAGTAATTGCATACGTATTAATTGCTGATAAGTTCACGAAAGGTTAACAAGCTCGAAAAAATTTTACCAATGTCTTTTCCTAATTACCTGGGATGTAATGAAATACTTCTTCTTCTTCTTTGTAGCGATCTTTCAACCCTCTTGCTCATTCTATGGAATATCATGAAATACAATTCCAAAAATTTCTATGGTAATTCCATTTTCCATTTCTATATTAATAGCTTGGTTGATCTACTTTCAGAATTACAAAAGAAAAACAGAAGAAATTATAATACTTACTGTTCTTTTAAATTATCGCATAGAAAATCAAAGCTCGAAGTCAATAGTCCTTCGAATAGGGGATGTAAGTGTTTTCTTAGCATAAAAGGCTCATAAATGTTTCTCCTCCGAAATTTACAATAAAATTTTTTTAGAATTTTGATATTGTATAAAGTGACACTTTTTAGAACTGATTAAGGTTATGAAACATCTTACTAAGTGTAACTACTGACACCATGTAAAATATTATGCAACTGAAGACGAAATATTAATTTCACGATTAGTGAGAAAAACATTTTTTTTAACACAAGGTAAAAACATAAATCCATTTTGATAACAGAAATATTGCAATTGTTTTAATTTATTCCTGACGACCAACAAGTTGTACACTTCTTTAGATGTTTCACCGAGTAACACGTTTTTTATTTTCTATAAAATTCTCAAATTATCCCCTCGCAGGGTGGAAACTGCAATTTTTGACGGAGGTATATAAACACGATACTGCCCTTCTTCAATCTCTGCATTTTAATGTAATTGGAATTCTAGCCATTTAGTATTATTTGTAATCAGCTTCAAATTCGGCGAAATATTCTCCAGTAAGAACTTTTTACTCCTTAGCACTGTAGTCAATAAACTTTCAAGAAAAAAATTGAAAAACGAAGAAATTCCTTGCCCTTACGGAGGAAATACCGAGCACATTTTTGAAACATAGATAAATTGAAAATAGTAATCATCGAATTTCATCAGCTCACAGCTCTTTAATCATGATGAAGACGGGAAAGATGAAATCAGATTGTGTCACTGATAGAAGAGATAAAATGCTTTCGGCCTAAAACGCTATACCCGACTTCCTGACGTCATGTAAGTGATTTTCTTGAATTCTTTTATCCTTTAGTATACAAACTATTACATCGAAACTTATCCATTCATATGATTGCTGAAGTCAAAATGACAATTCTCGTAATATGTCTTAGTTTTTGTTCCTGAAAAATATTCTGTTTTCTTGTGTTATAACATGTTTGGTTTATCTATGGGAGATGATTGCCTTTCATTGGGGTCCCGTAGCGGTCTTCAAACATTTGAAGTGCCGGAAAATCATCACCTGGAAGGTCGTATCTGGTTTGAAAAAACCCTCACGACCAGAGAGCAACAATTTGTGGATTTTGAATTTGCATATCGAAGGAATTTTGAAAGACAAGTGTGATTACGTCTCCAAATTAGCTGATGAACATGGTATCAAAGAGATTCTTCTGCAAGAAACCCACACGGCAACAGAATCGTCGTGAAAGAGGACAGTTGAAAGGTTATGTATTAATTGATTTTTTACAAGTTCAGCTTGTTATGTTGAAAAATTATCAGTTACGTAACTTTCAACAGATTCGGAAAGGGGAAATTGATGGAGTTTTTTTTTTTCATTTCTTTCTAATTTTGTGACATTTCTGTCATAAATATTTTTAAATCTCCGAACATTATTTGGCCAAGAAATCTTAATGTTGATGTTTTTTAAAGTAGCAAATGCATTTCCAAAATGCCTTCGATTTATTCTGAACAATTGGTTTCTTTTCTGCTTTTGTCTTTTTTCATTTCAGATTAAGAATTACGAGTCGTTTTGGGAAGAATCTGTGTATCCGAGACCATCGACGGATATCATGAAGATGATCACACTGATGTCTTTCAAGTTTTTCCTGATATTTTATGTTATTTTGTTTACGGGAGGCAGGTTTTTTCGGCTGAGGTTTTTTCCCCTGGCTGTATAGTATCGTATGATACAAGTGTTGATAGTATCGTATGATTCTATAGTATCATACAAAGAATGTTATGATACCCCGTTTTTTTTTTACCTCAGCTTAGGTACTTTTTGTTTCAACCTTTATTGTATTATTTTAGCTCTCTTTTTCATAAGAATATATATATATATATATATATATATATTGCCGTGAAACGAAAAAAGCAATAGGTACGACGAGAATCATCTCCAGTTCTTCTGGCATTGATTTAATATTCGAATAGAATATTCTTTCATCAACGAATATCAGAAAACTGCAAAAGAACAACTATCCATCTTATTTAAAGAATTCCTTAAGTGTTGAATAACAAATGCAGAATTAGCAATTATAATGTTGGTACAACTTACGAATGCAGGTTGTTCGCATTCTTTGAGTAATGAGTATTATAATATATTTTTTCATTAAAAAACTTTTTGGAATCCAATCGAAAAAAAGCTTTATCTCAAATTTCATTCGAATTCGGTAAATCCTCTCACATGAGCACCTAATAAGAATATTTCTTCGAAGTTCGGAGAAATCGATAGGTAGTCGAAGATGATCTCATCTCCAACTCGAGTTTGTGCGGCATTTTTCACATTAGTCAAACCGGAGTTAGTGGTCCGAGCATTCATTGAAATTCTAATGGCATAAACACATAAAGTCCAAAATAACGACTGAACGTAAAGATCGCCTATTGAAATATCACACCACAAGTCGGTCGTGAATGTGTTTCAACAGCTTCCACGAATGCCTTTCTCCGCAAAATTACTCCAAGAAAACCGTCTGGAGAACATGAATTCCAGAGGTAAACTGACAGAATAAAAAGACAGACATATCTGTAATGTTCATGAATTTCCTAGTAAATTGTGTTCTCCAATAGTTAATAATTTCTCATTTTATTTTGGCCTTATTTAGTACTTATGTCGAAGGATGAGAAAAAAATTTCATTGTTTCCCACACGAGAAAAATTGTAGAAATATCGTTTCATCGACACTGGCAAGTTTTTGAAGTTATTCTGAAACGAAAATCTGTTGGATTTAATTTTTTCAAGCGAACAGTCATATATTAGAAAATTCTTTGCCTTTACGAAGGCACATCGAGAACATTTTTGAAACATAGATGAATTCAAAATAGTAATCATCGAAATGAATACCATTTTCAATTCCCAGGCTCAGAGATCTTTTATCATGAGGTTGGAGAAATGATATTAGATTTTGTCACTGAGATGAGAGATATACCGGTTTCGGCCTTGTTGGGCCTCATCAGTATCCCGCACATCTTAGGACAAAATCTTCATAAAAAACTTCAGAATTTATAGCAATTGGTTGTGAAGTAATGAGTAAAATATTACAAAGTACTAAGGTGGTGACATCCAATTGCGTCAAAATGAAGTTTCACATCTCCAATCAAATGCAAAAAAAGATCTCTGAGCCTGGGAATTGAAAATGGTATTCATTTCGATGATTACTATTTTGAATTCATCTATGTTTCGAACAGTCATAGTTATAGTTATTCTAGTGACAAGCATATATATAAGTAAATAAAAAGCTTTCATTCTATTCAAAAAACATATTTTCCTACTTCACATTGAATAGTTCATTCACTAACGAATACTCAACAGAGCACATTCAGATAAATCAGTGTCTACTTCATCACAGTCTTATCAATATTATTCCATTTGCTGTGTTAATTATCAGTTATATCATAATGGCCATTCATTGACTCGCCACTGTTCACTATTTTTCATCTTGGGTGATTTCCATCGATACATTTAAATGCTAACCTTGGATATGTTTTGCACCTTATTATACCATAAGAGCACTTCATGAACAGGAAGCGATGATTTGGTAAAGATTTGCAAATAAAATTTATGTAAAACTAATTGATCAATAATATGTTATTCAACACGATTGAAAAACGATGATTCTATACCTCAAAACGGTAAAAATTTCTGGACACCCCTTACCCATTACTGTACTAAATTTCGATCAAATTGGTAGTTTAGTTATTATCAAAACTTAGAACTAAGTATTAGTATACGTCAAGTTCTAGAATTTTGAATTGCAACATATGAAATGCAACGGGGTTTAAATGTGATTGATATGCTTGCCATTATACAGGTGTCTTTTTCTCCGTCTTTCGGATTGTATTCTTCAATGAAATGGCAGGAATCAATACAGTGTTTCCTAAACAATAATTCTTGATTGTTCGGAACATGATTCAATATCTTCATGATTGAATTTGAAGTAGGTAAATGTATTTCGAAAAGGGTGCTTCGTACTCGTAAATAAAAGCCCCCTTGATACACAGGCAGGTCTGAAATCTATTTCACTTAACTTCATTTAATATTTAAAAATAAATTGTTTGGGTTCGGTTTTCGCCTTCGTAGTCAAGTTAACCCAGGGGTCGTTGTGGCTAGGTTAAGCCTTCCGGGAATTTCGACCGAAAGGATCTTTTATTCTGTACCGAACTTGTTCATTTAAATCCCAAGGGGGTCGCCAATGGCATTAATGAATCCAACGATATCCTTAGAAGCTTTAGCTTTTACCTCATGAAGATCCAGAACCGACTTCCCCATGTGAATGGTTATTAGTTCTGCCAACTCTGGACACTTGCATACCATGTGTGAGATGACATAGGATTCGTACTGGAAAATGTATTCGAAAGGCGTTTCAGGGCCTATTCTATTTCGACAAACTTGTTGTTCTCACTTCCGGAAAGTTGATATGTATAGTGAATCTTTTTACATGGTGCACGTATTATATCAAAGAATATATTCGCCATATTCAGTAGTTGTAGATATATGAGCCGGTCAGAGAAAAAGTGGTATAAATCGCAAATTCCGAGCAATCAATGAAGCCAAATAACTAAACTATCGAATTTAGCATAGAGACAAAAAATAAAAAATAAATAAGAAATAAAGGTGATACCTATGTAACCTACTGATAGATATATAAAAAACAGGTTGACAAAATATTCCGGATAACATGGAGATGATCTCACACTGATGTCTTTCAAGATTTTCCTGATATTTGATATTTTATGTTATCTTTTTCACGAGGAGACAGGTTTTTTCGACTGAGGTTTTCTCCCCTGACTCTATAGTATCGTATGATACTAGTGATGATAGTATCGTATGATTCTATAGTATCATACGGAGAATGTTATGGTACCTGGTTCTTTTTTTCATCTCAGCTTAGGTACTTTTTGTTTCAACATTTGTTGTATTATTTTAGCTCTCTATTTTCATAAGAATATATAGATATATATATATATATATATATATATATATATATATATATATATATATTTTACATTATAGTTAATATTACTTATAATGAATTAGTGTGGATTTCACAAAATGATTCCTCAAGAAGTATCCTGATTTACTTGCAACCATTAGATTATTGAGGAATCAGTTAGTGGAATTCAAAGGTAATTATAACGACTAATGATAAGATCTGTCACTAGTGATTTTCTTCACCCTTTATCAACACAGTTGATTGTTATGGAACGGATTTCATTAATCTAAGTCTACGGACTACATAAATTAAGAAAATACTAAAAATTCAGAAATTATTGAACTGAAGCATACAAATTTCAGAAAACTATCATTAGATGTTTTTCCCTGCTGAATTCAACGTAGTCATAAAATAGAGGGGTCCTAATTTGAAAAGCAAAAGTTGTGATCTCAATATTCGAAACAACCTGTGCTCGAACTTCAAGTATATTAGGTGCGTCAAGTTGGTGACTCAATAGTGGAATTTTGATATGAAAATATTTTGTGAATTTTGTGCCCATTTTGTGCCAATTTGTGCCGTATATTATGAATTTTGTGCCCATTCAGTTTTCGAGATATTTCGAGTTTTCACTGAGTCAAGCGTCAAATTGGTGACTCACATATGGAATTTTGGAAATTTTTTTTTTTCGATGAATTGTGCCTATTTTGTGGCAATTTGTGCCGTATATTATGAATTTTGAGTCCATTCAGTTTTCGAGAGTTTTCACAGCGAGTCAACAACTTGACGCCGAGGTTCACAGATGGAACTTTTCAAATTTTCTTTTTCCTATGAATTGTACTCATTTTGTACCGATTTGTACCTTATGTTGTAAATTTGGTGCCCATTCAGTTTTCGAAAAATTTCGAGTTTTCACTGTGAGTATATGAATTCGCAGAAATGTGGTGGAGGTGCATCAACCAACCTATAATACATTTATATGTTAACGTAAACATTATTTGAATTGAAATTTGTAAGTACGAGGTACCTTTAATTGAATATGAAGGAGATTTGAAACGTCGAATATTTGAAACTTGGTTTTTGGCACCTCAATCGAATTCCTGCCAATTGCTCAACTTACACATTATCATAACAAAATATTATGAAATCAGACTAATATTATCTATGTCTATCGTTGAGAGATAGAAATAACGCTCGTCTATGATTTCTAATACGAGTATTTATCTATCTCCACAAGAGACACCAGGAATTTCCCGAAAACTGAAAGAGCACAAAATTCAAAACATACGGCACAAATTGGCACAAAATGAGCACAATTTATCACAAAAAAATTATCAAATTTTCATATGTAAGTCACAGCGTCAAGTTAGTGACGCACAGCGAGAACTCGGAATATCTGGAGAATTGAACAGGCACAAAATTCAAAATATACGGCACAAACTGGCTAAAAACATTCTAATACCAAAATTCTAGGAGTGTATCACCAACTTGACGCATCTAAGAATAAGTGATAAACTTCACCGAGATATCCATGAATATAAAGTTACGTACAATGTGAATCCTGAAACGCACTAAGTATATTTCGTGTTATTATTTTTATCTCATGTTCCTTCTCATTTTTATTGTGTTTCGTTCTGAAAGTTTTATGAATGAACATATTTTATTAATAGTGTCTGTTTTATTGAATATTCTCATCCTGGTACACTTAAACACGAAACAAAAAAAAACATATTAGTCTGTTGAACCGATATGTCATGATTTTAATGTGACAACGTCTTAGATGAAAATGTATCGATTTATATATTAACATTATTTGAATTGAACTTTGTAAGTGAAAGGGTATTATTCAAGATGAAGAAGATTGGAAACATCGAATATCTGAAAATGGATTTTCTGCACCTCAACCTTATTCCTGCGAATTCATCTACTCACAGTGAAAACTCGAAATTTTTAAAACATAGAAGAATTCAAAATGAATATCATCGAAATGAATGCCAATTTCAATTCCCAGGCTCACAGATCTCTTTATCATGAGATTGGAGCAATGATATATGATTACCTATTTGAATTCTTCTATGTTTCATAAATGTACTAGGCGTGTCCTCCGTAAAGACAAAGCATTATTCATTTTCTTAAAAATTTGAAATATTTCGAAAACTGAACCAGCTCAGAATTCAGGACATACGGCACAAAATTGGCACAAATTGAGCGCAATTTATTAATGTGAGTCACATGAAGTTGATGACTGACATGGAAAATTTAAAAGAAAATTGTATGGGCACGAAATTCATAAAATACGGCACAAATTGTCACAAAATAGGCACAATTTATCGAAAAAAGAAAATTTCCAAAATTCCATGTGACGCTTGACTCAATGAAAACTCGTAATATCTCGAAAACTGAATGGGCACAAAATCTGTAACTTACGGCACAAATTGGCACAAAATGGGGTGAATTTATTGAAAAAAGAAAATTTCCAAAATTCCACATATGAGTCACAGCGTTAAGTTGGTGATTCATATTGAAATTTCTAAATATCTCGAAAACTGAATGGGCACAAAATTCATAACATACGGCACAAAATGGGCCCAAAATTCAAAAAAAATATTTTCATATCAAAATTCCACTAGTGAGTCCCCAACTTGACGCACCTAAATATATTTCAGTTCGGTAGAGAATGTCGAACAATATCATAATCTCAATTTTAAGATTTCGAATAGGTCCAGTTCTCTAGAAACGCCTAAAAGGCAGTCGAATTTAGGACACCCTGTATATTATAAGAGGGTTCTATGCACCAGTTCTACTTCTCAAAGGAATACAAGAAGATGATGGCGTCTGAAAGTTCTTATAGGCACATAAAATGAATTGAAGGCAAAAGGATGAATCGATGAAAATCTTATTAAAAAAATGTATAAAAATTGATATTTTTCCAATCGTTGTCAACGTTACTTGAAACATCAAAAACAAACTCTATTTGAAGCGAAATACTAAACTCAATGAATTTTCTTCCAATATTCATGTATTATATTAAATAGGTATACAAAAAACATGCCGAGGGACCATTTTTCAAAACTATTCTTTTCCTAGTACCAACTGGTTAACTGAAGTACGAGAAAGTTCAACAAGCAGGTCGCCCCTTGTTCTATAACATTCTGTATGAGAGATGTGTTTGCGACGAACCAAAAACCATCTCATCGAAAATGCCAACCAGATATTCGCATTCTTAGTTTTGTTGTCTTATTTTTTTGTTGGGAATGAAGTTAAATCATCAACGCCCACATTAAATGCTTATAAGAGTCTAGAATCTACGGCGTCCCCTCTGGATATGGCTCATTACAAGAATGTGGAAAAATGCGCGATATTGTATAGGTGTATAATTTGAGAGTTTCACTAGCATTATAAGCGTGATGGTAGCCTTCTCGAAGTTAATTGATAAATACAAATAAATAACTTGTTTACGATGGATCTAAATTTTGTAGTTAACATATCCTGCCTACTTAATCATTGGCTAAAAATAAATACAACCGAAGTAATTGCAAAATGTTGTGAAATAAAAAGAAATAATTTCAATCGCACTAACCGACAGAGGACAACAGAGAATTCTGAAAATTGGAAAAAAATATTTTAGAGGTAATAACGTTTGCACAACATTCGAGAATTTGAAAATTTATCATAGATGTTACCATTGTCTGAAGATATATTTATACAACGGATAAAATTAATTACATTCTTCCCCAGGAAAATTCTAAATCAGTTGTGAAACTCTAGCTAATAGGGGATATTAATATTAATAATAGCTATATAATATTATATAATAATATGCATTATCCGCACATGCTCATAAGTATTACTATGGGAATATGAAGCTCATCAGACATAGCTGAAAAGCTAAAATAACAAACTATTCTTACTTTTTCTAAACTTCCGGCAATAACCGAAAACATTGGGTGAAATTTTGAAATTTGGGCATGAAATTTGTATATAATAAATAAATATTCTCAGAAACTATCGAAAATGTTGTTTGACAAAATAACATCTGAATTTACTCGTAGTAAATCAAGATATCCAATACCATGATTAACATCAATGACATTATGATTAATTTCATCTATTCTCAAAACATTCTCATGTGTGTGAAGTTGGCACAGCACTTTTTTATTTTCGAAAATTTTTTTGTTGTGCTGAATTGTGCTAGGTTTGTGCAGCTTTGTGCCGTTTGAATTTTTTCTTGATTCCATGTGGTTCTCGAGATATTTCAAAAACCGAAAAAAATGGTCCAGCCCAGCACTTTTCGAAAAATTGAAATTCAATGACTAGAAAAAATTGTGCTATCCATATACTGACTTTTTCAAAACTCCTTCTTGTTTCCTGTAAAATTTAAATTTAAAAAAAAAGTATGCCCAGCACTTTCGTTTTTTCTTTTCACAAATATATGGAAAAATTTGTGCTACAGTTGTGCCGTAAATATTTTCACGAAAAATCTTCAGATTTGCCAGAAAATATCTGAATTTACTCGTAGTAAATCAAGATATCCAATACCATGATTAACATCAATGACATTATGATTAATTTCATCTATTCTCAAAACATTCTCATGTGTGTGAAGTTGGCACAGCACTTTTTTATTTTCGAAAATTTTTTTGTTGTGCTGAATTGTGCTAGGTTTGTGCAGCTTTGTGCCGTTTGAATTTTTTCTTGATTCCATGTGGTTCTCGAGATATTTCAAAAACCGAAAAAATGGTCCAGCCCAGCACTTTTCGAAAAATTGAAATTCAATGACTAGAAAAAATTGTGCTATCCATATACTGAGTTGTGCAGTTCGAATTTTTTCAAAACTCCTTCTTGTTTCCTGGAAAATTTAAATTTAAAAAAAAAGTATGCCCAGCACTTTCGTTTTTTCTTTTCACAAATATATGGAAAAATTTGTGCTACAGTTGTGCCGTAAATATTTTCACGAAAAATCTTCAGATTTGCCAGAAAATTAGGAAAATCAAAAAAAAGTCAGCCCAGCACTTTGCTTTTCTTCCAACGAAAACAGGTTCAAAAGATTGTGCTAACCGTCGGCAAAATTGTACAGTTTTTATTTTACGAATTTACCGCTAAATAATCTGAAAATTCGAAACATTAGAAAAAAGTTTTTACAGCATTTTCTTCTTTGGATTTTCGAAAAATATTTTGATTACCTTAATTGTACCAGATTTGTGCTGATTAGTGCCGTTGAAATTTCTGTTTTATTACATACGGTTCTCAAGATATTTCACAAAATGTGTCGTTCGAAACAACCTAAAATTTTCCATAAAATTGATTAACACCTGAAATAGATTTTGGAATTCATTTACTGTGTTGTTTACTGAGTCGTACCGTTCGAATTTTTCCAAAAGTATCTCTCATTTCCAAGAATATTGAAATTAAAGAAAACCGTATTTCAGCAATTATTATTTTTCTCCTCCCGAATTTGTGAAAAAATTTGTGCTACATTCGTACTGACTGGTGCCGGTGAAATTTTCAGAAAAAACTTCAAATTTATTCTTCAAAAGGTAAAAATTGGATAAATCAGTATATTGTAGGTAAATCCGTACATATGGCAACAGATGGTTAGAACTACGAAATTCGTACAAAGAGTCGCATCCCGATAGGTCGTCTGAATTTGCACTGTTGCCATAATTAATTTAATGAGGTCATATACACGACAATTTTGTTGATGAATATATGCTATGAATATATATTTTATTATAGTTTCTCGTGAAAATTGAATTCACTATAAAATCGGTTGGTAGTGGTAAATTCAGTCGAGTTTAACTAAATCGAATTGATGATCGCATGATTTTCATGAAGGATGAATGGTTAATGCATAACCGTTATTGAATTTATTCGCGAATTAGACGTTGTTATCGTATTTATATTGATTCAATTTTTACCTGTTCATTCGAAAATCTAAAGCGAATTAGACATTGTTAACGAACTTCTATTGGTTCCAATTTTCCATTCGAGAATTATCTTTTGAATAACCCCCTCTCTGAAAATTGGAACTATGTCTAATTCGCTTTAGATTTTCGAATGAACACGTAAAAATTGGATCAATATAGATGCGATAACAACGTCCAATTCGGTTTAGATTTTTAAATTGAGAGGTAGAAAAAATTCAATAATGGTTATGGGATCATCAATTCGATTTACATTGGGCAAAAAAATTAACGCACATTATGGAAATTCAAATTTATTCCACAACTGAAGGTGTTCTCAATGATAATTATTTTTATCAGAATTATGCATGCATATGTTATCCACGTTTTTCTTCAATACAGATGTTTTTTCCGAGCAGAAAAAAAAGCATAGTGCTGGGCTGACTTTTTTTTGATTTTCCTAATTTTCTGGGAAATCTGAAGATTTTCGTGAAAATATTTACGGCACAAGATAGCACAATTGTAGCACAAATTTTGTGAAAGGAAAAAACGAAAGTGCTGGGCTAACTTTTTTTTAAATCTCGATTTTTCAGGAAACAAGAAGGAGTTTCGGAAAAATTCGAACGGCACAACTCAGTATATGGATAGCAATATTTTTCCAGTCATTGGATTTCAATTTTTCGAAAAGTGCTGGGCTGGCCCATTTTTTAGGTTTTTGAAATATCTCAACAACCAAGTGGAATTAAGAAACAATTTAAACGGCACAAAGCACCACAAATTTAGCACAATTCAGCACAACAACAAAAATTTCGAAAATCCAAAAGTGCTGGGCCAACTTCACACACATAATATTCTCTCCATAAAAACCAGGTCGACTATGTCATTGACTCTTTTAAATGGGATTTGCTTCTTTTGTAGGGAATAGGTATTTCCCTACACGTACGTTCCCTAACCACAGATCCTGAATTTCACCAGAAAAATGAACAATATATCCGTGAATTACTTCTCAGAAATAATTACCCCTTGTCTCTGATCAAAAAAGTATTGAGAGGAAGTGTATCTGTGACTGATGAACAAAGTCATCCAAAAAAATATTTCAAGATACCCTTCATAAATGCCCTGTCTCAAAGGATCAAATATGTGGTAGGAAGCAAGTTAGAAAATGTGAGAGTCGTTCAGAAAAGTGAAAATACTCTTCAGACTCTCTTTTTTTCTCGTTTAAAATGTAAAACGGAAAAAAGACTTTATCTCTAACATTGTGTATCAGATAGCATGTGGAGGCTGCTCCGGATGTTATATAGGTCAGACAGGTAGATATTTGAAACAGAGAATTTATGAACATCGTAACGATAGCAAAAACTTTTTAATTGAAAAAAAATCCAACTGCCTTAGTCGAACATGAAAAAGAGACTGCTCATGAGTTCAGCTTTGATGAAACGAAAATTTTAGCATCATAATCTAATTATAAAAAAAGATTACTACAGGAGATGATGTGCATAAAAAATAATCCAAATTCTGTGAACAAACGATCTGCCATAGATGGACTGAGTTCTTCATATTTTAATTTACTAATGCCTACTTGCACCGTTTTCTGGTTAAGGCACCCTTAACTAAGGCGCCCTTAAATTTTGAGTCATGCTTTTCCCCGTCTTAACGGATCAGATCTTGCACCGCATATCTAATAGAAACGACTTTGTTAAGCACTCGCTAAGCAATGCCAAATCTGGCAAGAGTGAATAAATCAGTGAATTTTTTCGTTTTGACATAGAAATGCGACTTGACCATTTGGTTTTGTGTCGGCACTGAGCACAGCGAAGTAAGAAGAACACGAGAATTCATAGACGAACAAGATAATTTGTCTACGCATTTTCATTTTCAGTATTCTGATTCACAGAACGACATATACTTTGGGCGACGCTGACGAACTGGCATAGTACAACCAATTTTTTTTTTTTTTATTTGAAGCAAATGATTTGATTTGATTTCAACAATTCTTTATTCGTAACTTGCATGACTAATTCTGCACCTGTGGAATATCATCGAAGTAATATTTTTCATATTCACAAGAGTAAATAGTACCAGCAGAATTAATAATTGCATGGGTACAATCAATTGCTCCAATAACAAGGGGAAAGCCAGCAATCTGGTAAAATTGGGTTAGGGAGGAACGTAATTCTGCTTCTGTCTGAAGCATTTTTATGAATACTGAAACTCGAACAACTATTCTTGATACTGTAGATTGGTGGATTTTCATCAAATCGGCTACAGCCAATAAATGTCCTGCTGATGCGTAGAGTCGGAGGCACGTAAGGAGTTGACTAATCGGTAAAACACTCTGATTCCTACAATCATCAAGGCTTAAACTCCCTTCTTTGAGGTTTGACATCATCATATATGAGATATAATAAGATATGTACTTACATATCACTTGGCAATTCTGAATCATCCTCAATTATTCTCAGCAGTTGCAGAGTACTTTTTCTTGGTCAAACGAAATCGCCGAAAAAATGCGAATTCGTCCATATCATGGTAGTGATCGGCCCTATTAAATTCTAGACTTCTAGGAAAACCATAGTCAATGATATCTTATATGTCGAAATCATCTTCATATAGATCATCAATTTTATTTAATGAAAATCTATCCATAATAATTATTAAATTCACGCAATCAAAAACAACACGTCAAAACTGAAGTTCGTTTTTGACGTTTGAATATTTGAGACGGGTTAAAGTCTTGTTAGAGCTATGAATATTCGCGGCTCAAAATAGTCATAACTTATTTGGCACTTAAACTGCGGTGCAAGAGAACCGGCGTCTCAAACCTTACTTAAAATTTGAGTTGGACGTAAGTCAGACATATATTTGACGGTGCAAGAGGGCATTAGAAGAATGAATACATGAAATGTTTCGAACCATGTAATCGTTTCTATGTTTTTATTATGGAGATGCATATGTCAGCTCGGTTTATTGAATTTGATCCTTCTGAATGCTTTCTCTCCGTGGAATGTTTGTTGTTTTCTAAAGTATTATATATGTTATCCTGCTATTTGAATTGTTATGTCCTAGATCAAAGAGAGCACAACTGTGAATGTGAGTATTCGATATAATAAGTTCATTTTTATGTATACATATTTATGTGTTTGTATTTACAGTTTTTATTTATGAAAACTTTTTATTTATTCGAATAACTTTTAAAACTAAGTGTGAATCTGTACGTTTTTCATCTTCTGACATAGTATGTTTCTTCTAGAGCCCTGATGATGCAAAAATGAGTTTGCGAAGCGTTGGCCTTCACATAAAGTGGTTTCTTAACCCAAAAAACAGTAATATATCGACATCACAATATTTCAAAAATGTTTTTTATTTTCTCGGATCGATTTGCAAATACATAAATTTTAAAGGACAAGGGTACGCACTGGCTATATTGTTCTCAGAATATTGCATTATTAGAACTTGAACTCAAAAATATTTAGGGTTTAATTCCTCAATATATTTTTACAGAGTGAATGTGTCAACGACATGATTTAATATGGTTGGTAACAATGAAGAGTAAATTGGTATTTAACATTCGACCCCACTACGAATTCTGAGTTTGTATTTGAGTCAGTAATTGAATTGAAAATGTCGATAGTAGTCTATCGATTGTTTTATTGAAGGAATATTTAGAGTTATGGTTTGATATACATAAGAAAAACTTTCAAAAAAATTGAAAAATTCTTATTTACAAATATACATATAACAGTTCCATTTGATGTCTGACCATCGTGTCTGTCATCATTTTTCTGGGGTTTGCTTCTACTCTCATTTCAGCTGCCATAACTTTAGCTGCAATGCAATTTTTCGAAAAATGGTCTCAATGTCGAAATTGCTTCATCATGAGAGTGAACTTATCTGAGATCTGGATATCTGGCAGGCCATTTTATTGTTCATATTCGAAACCTGTGACTGTTCCGTGGTATTGAGCTATACTTGGAATCTAAAAGAATTTAATACAAAATATTGGGTAGGCTTTTTACCGAAGCCGAGACCGAAACCAGAATAATCCCTTTTTATTAGCAGGGGTTGCCAATGGGAATTTCTTCTCAAATCAATTACTTATACAATATTTGCCGTGAGATAGAAGAAAAAGTATCAACATGATAGTCGTCCTCAATCCGAGAGTTTTCAAATGATAAACCTCCCTAAAATTGAATAAGGCAAAATGAATATACAGGGTACCCCACCGGGAGAAGTTTATGGAGAAATGACAATTCGATCAATTTCAAATTCTGTGTGAAGATATAAGCCAAGTTGATGTTCATTTATGATATAGTCTCAAATACCAATGACTTCCGCTGTCACCGGAAATGTTATCGACTTTTTTATTTCAAATGGAACACGCTGTATATTACGACTTTGTCGGATAGATCTTCGAATGCCACATTCATTTTATGTATCATTCCCTAGAGCTATCTAGAGCCGTTTTCGAGCTATTCAATGTTAAAAAAAAAAAATACAAATTGGGGCTTGTATAGAACACTGAAAATTTGATAAAAGTGCAACGCACAATCTCAGATCTATTCATTAAAATTCGACGTCAATCTGTAAAGAAAATAACGTTTTGATATACTGGGTGGTAAAATGAGAGTGTCAAAGTTGGAATTCGAAAAAAGCCGAAAATTCGAATTTTTCAAATGGAAACCGTATTTATTCCACTCACATATCAATTTGGGGGGTAAAAATAAGTGGAGTCTTTTAAGGGTTCTCTATATCTAAAATGTACCTTTTTTGAGATATTCAGAAATAACGGCTACGAGTGTACCTAATATAATATGATCAATGTCCACCCTTCCATAAAAATCTCTGACATTATTCAAAATATTTTTCCATGTTTCTGTTGTTGATATCTCTCAAAAATTAGTTCATTGCTCAAAGTAAACGACCACTAATTTTTTTACTGCTCATAATGAAAAAAACGTGTTATTTTTCAGGAAATATGACATACATATCGAGAGCTGGAATTGTAATGCGACACATATGAGAAAAGTAATGAAACTTTTCGAAATTTTATTCAAATAAATCAGAATAAAAAATTGAATTAGAAAAAAATTTCAAAATTTCGTTATTCATTCTGGGACAGAATTCTGCCGATACTTTGCTCGATGAATTCTTGAGTTGGAACAAACCTGAAATACTTTGAATAAAATCCTAGAGATTCTTATGGAAGGCCACCATAGATAAAGAAAAAAAAATTATTTACCTTTACGGAGGTCACATCGAGAAACATTTTTGAAACATAGATGAACTCAAAATAGTAATCATTGAAATGAATACCATTTTCAATTCCCAGGCTCAGAGATCTTTTATCATGAGGTTGGAGAAATGATATTAGATTCTGTCACTGAGATGAGAGATATACCGGTTTAGGCCTTGTTTGGCCTCATCAGTATCCCATACATCTCAGGGACAAAATCTTCATAAAAAACTTCGATATTTGAAGCAATTGGTTGTGAAGTACTAAGTACTAAGGTGGTGACATCCAGTCAAAATGAAGTTTCACATCTCCAATCAAATGCTAAGAAAGAAAGTGAAAGAGATTTCTTTTTTAGCATTTGATTGGAGATGTGAAACTTCATTTTGAAGCAATTGGATGTCACCACCTTAGTACTTTGTAATATTTTACTCATTACTTCACAACCAATTGCTTCAAATATCGAAGTTTTTCATGAAGTTTTTGTCCCTGAGATGTATGGGATACTGATGAGGCCAAACAAGGCCGAAACCGGTATATCTCTAATCTCAGTGACAAAATCTAATATCATTTCTCCAACCTCATGATAAAAGATCTATGAGCCTGGGAATTGAAAATGGTATTCATTTCGATGATTACTTTTTGAATTCATCTATGTTTCAAAAATGCCACCATAGATCATACTAGATACCCCACATATTATATTATGCTCGTAGCTAACAGTTTTTTTTGAATATCTTGAAAATTGTACATTTTAGATATATGAAATCCTCAAAAGACTCCACTTATTTTTTTCCACAAATTGATATGTGAGTGGAAAAATACCGTTTCTATTCGGAACAAATGAAATTTTGGCTTGTTTCGAATTCAAACTTTGATAGTCACACAGTTTTCCTGAATATCTCGAAAATGGCACATTATAGATATAGAGGACCCTTAACAGACTTCACTAAGTGTTTTCTCACAAATTGATATGTGAGTGAAAATAATAGGGTTTCCGTTTGTAAAAATCGAATTTTTGCTTTTGTTTTATTTCAACTTTGACACTCTCATTTTACTTCCCAGTATATGAAAGCGTTATTTATTCTACAGAGTGACTTCAGATATCTTCTCGGTAACCCATTTCAAAAAACAGATTTTAGATTGTTTTTTGTACTTTTATTGAATTCTCAGGGTTCCACAAGCCTCAATATGTAATTTTTTCCAAAAAACATTGAATAACTAGAAAACGGCTCTAGATAGCTATAAGAAATGATAGATAAAATGAATGTGGCATTCGAAGATCTATCCGAAAAAGTCATAATATACAAATGAAGGTCTTCTTCGATTTTATCTTCACACAATATTTGAAAGTGATTGAATTATTATTTTCCATAAACTTCTAATGGGCACTCCCGGTGTGACAGCCTGTATATTATGGTCTTCCAAATTTCCAGTTCTAATTCTCTACTACGTAAGGGTAAAAATACCTTCTTTACGATACCATTAATTCTAACGAAATGACTGGGTTCAACATGTTCATGAGATGAAAAACGTTCATTTATAGTAAACGACGAATAAACGAGATATATCCAAACAATACAGAATGTGTATCATTTAGCAGAGGTTGATGACGAAATAGGCACCATGTTGAAAATTCAGGAAAAAAATCACATTCACATCATTCTTTTTTCTTCTTCGTAATCTTCGGTTTAGGAAAGTCTTGATTCCTCCACATAAAACACTGTTCACTAAAAAATGACACCATCATTGAAAATATCATGGTAACTTATGACATGATATTCACATTGATTGGCCCATAAAAACACAATTTCGCCTTCCCATAAATCATTAAGATACTTGTTAATGAAGGCATCAACATTATATTCTATCAATTAATCCGACATATTAATGATAACAGAACTAGCGGATGAATCATGTTCCACCCCATTGTGAAATCAATTATTGTTATAGGGATATAAAATGTGAGAGTACTTAGTTTTGTTTTTTGACAACGGAAATTCTTTCCTGGTGATATCATCACAGATTTCTGGTAATTTTTCATCAGAATCGATGGTTATTCATCACTGGTGTTTAATATAATCAACTTGTTCTTAATTTATTACATTTATACGACGAAGCACGCCATCTAATTTGAATTTCTACTGTGTGTCATTGTTCCTGGGAATTATCAGAAAATAGGTGAGATGTTGGTTCTTTATTTCCCACAATTCGGAGGTACATTCGAAAAATATGTAAAAATAAAAGTAGAATGGAACCCATTGGAAGAGAGAATTAATACAACAAAAATTGAAGGTAAATAAATTACGGGATGGGGTGAACCGAGGGGTGAACTTTTAAGGGTAAAAACGGTTTATACGGATTTCCAACAACAGTACAAGACCTATGGAAAAGAAATGAGTGCTAATGAAAATATCTACAATACAACTTTTGTCTTATACTTTTTTCACATAACCTTAAAATTTTCGGAAAAGTTCAAATAATCGAGTTCTTGGTTTTTTATTTTCATTTTTCACTGAGCAAAAAACATTTTTTTTACGAAATTTTATTAAAACTTACCTACACACTGAAATTTTGTTACCTAAAATATTGAGTATTTCTCCTTATATCGATTTAATATTGAAAAAATAACAAAACTTTGAATCAAAAAATCACACGTCAAAATATTTGCCTTTTTGAAAAAAAGTCATTGATCGTTTCATTCCTTGAAGTCTCTACTTTTTGGTGACTTGAAAAAAATATACTTTACTATGGTAAATATTCCCAGAAATTTCAAAGAACTTTGCTGCAGCTGCGAAACTGGATGAACAAAATTTACTCTTTATTTACTCGAAAAACATAAGATTACCCTTTGCAATGATGAACGAAAAATTACAAATCAATAAAATATAAAGATTGCGAAAAACACCCTATATTAGTTCTTCTAAATATCGGAGATATAATTTGAAAGGGACTTCATTTCATTTGCATTTTCTGAAACATATTTTTTTATACCATCAATAAGTAAAGATTTCAAGAAATAAAAAAAACGACTTTTTTCGAAAAAACGTGGGATTTTTCGGTTAAAACTGAGGCTGTTTTTTCGGTATTTTGCATCAACTAAATAACAGTCGTTTGGGACATAAAAAGGTGTAATTTCACCAAATTTTGTGAAAACGAATTCACATAAATTTTGACGATATTTGAATCAAAAGCTGTAGATTCCTTCAATGCCTACAATCTACAACTTCGACATTTAATTTTTGTCATAGGACTCGTAGTTTTGCAGTAAATCTAGATGAAAAGTTTTTTACCCCTAAGGTCAGATGACCTCCTTCACTCTCCCCTCCTCGACCTCAGATGGCCAGTAATTTATTTTTCCTTCCGTTTTTGGTATAATCTCTTTCACAATGGGTGGATTCCTTCTTTAATTTCCTGTTTTTTCAGAAATCGCCGACCCTTATGTATCAGGGAAGCCAAGTGACAAGTGGTGGCAAGTATTCTGATGAATGAGTATTCTATACATTGTATTATACATCGTTTTTCTCTAATCCATTTATTTCCATTGGAGTTAACAGAATATTTCTAAAAAAATCGTTTAATGATTTCTGAATTGAAAACTTTTTATTGGTAGATCTTCTAACTGAGCACAATCCGAATTTACAGCATAGGCGGAAATGGAAATTTTTGTGAGGGGGCACAATTTGGGGAATTCTTAGGTAGGTTCGGAAAAATATTTTTGAATTCAGTAATTTTTAAATAAATTTTTATTCGTTCTGGGGGCACCCTGAACCTCTGGGGGCGGTCCGCCCCCCTTATTTCCGCCTATGATTGACGGACATAATAGATCGGTGACAGAAAATTTTCGAGTACGAATATAATATAATATTATCTCCAATATGAAATATGAAATCTGTGTGAAACTGAGATATTCTCGAACGGTTTTGTTGTACAAAGACTACAAGGTATGTCAGAATAAGAGGAATAATTTCATATGTCATATTGAGAAGGATTTTTTGAATGAGCATTAGATTTTGAAAATTCGATTTTTTACCGCACCCAAGAAACAGTGTCTACCAACCATGTTGGATGATGGAGAGTCAAGTTCATTGAAGAGCTTTGTATTGATTCGGTTCGTTCCCCTTCAAACGATTCATTAATTGATCTCTAATAGGCTCCAGGGATACCCTTCAGACGTAATTGTCCTACTGATTGATAGTCTTCACTCAGTTTGTTCGAATTGATTTTTATAAGTGTTAAAAGACGAGTGAGTTTATGAAAGGTCATCCCAATGAGACACTAATGACGTGGAAAAAAGAAAATCTTCCATTATTTAAATATTAACCCACTATTTTTTCTAGGTTTAGTGTCGAAATGTATTTCTTTATCGATATATTCATAGCTTCTTCTATTTGACGACTCGAAATATTAGGAATTGCGGATGCAGTACCGATTGCGCAGTGTCTTCGTCGTGTATATAATACTTTAATAGAAAACAAAAAGTAAATTTTAACGGTGTTAACGCGGCAGATTTAGATAGTAAATTAAGTGTTCCACAGGGGACTACACTGAGACCACTTTTGTTCCTCATTTTTATAAATGATATCATACATGGTCTGAGATATTGTGAATTGTCCTCATTTGCCGATGATACAATCTTGTTCATTGCCGTGATGATGGGGGATTGATGACAAAATGGATGAATGAGGATCTAAAAGTATTGTTTGGTTCACTGGGGGATAATCAATTAGCTTTAAACTCGAATAAGTCTAATGTCATGATGTAGACAAAGACTGAGGAAAATAGATGCTAATCCTATTGTATAAGTAAACAATATTATATTGGAAAAGGTAGATTCTATCAAATATTTAGGAGTAATAATGGAAGAAAACTCAAATTTTCAATTGCACTCATGAGAAAGATGGCTTGAGGAGAATCAGTTTCAGATTGATATGAATACTTGGAATATGATATTTCATTCTATTGTATTACCACATTCGGATTACTGTTCTCAACTTTGTTTAATTTAACCTCAAATAAGCTCAATATATCACAAAAAATTGTAAATCGGGGAATGAGAGTTGTTTTAGCCTGTGGTAGGAAAATACCCATCAGATTAATGTCAGAGGCCCTGAATTTAATGAGTGTACGGCAGAGATTTGTTTAAACAACGTTGAACCTTATTTATAAAATTAAACATGGCATTCTTCCAAATTATCTCTCGAAAAGTATGAATTTCATTTCTGAAATTCATCACCATAACACCAGCTAAATTAATTAACTTTTCTGTTAATACTTTTCGTACCAGTTTGGCAACAGGTTCCACATTCGTGAAAGATTTGGTCGAGTATAATTCTCTGCCCCAAGAAATTAAATGTTCTAATAGTCATAGGTCTTTTAAAAATTGTTGTCAACATATATAAAGGAGCATCTAAAATCTTTAATCTAATTTGATTAGTTTTTCTTTGTTAATTGAATATTTAATTCGTATGTTGCAAATAGTATAATTACGAAATAATGAGCTATTATTATACTTTTTTGAATTTTTCCAGTTCCATATTCAATCAAATTGAGTCGTCTACATATTGACTTGAGCAGTTGAATTCTTTGGGGAACACTATTTAAATAGTCTTGTGATGCATCATCCTCATTATAATTGGACCTAATGTAATATCCTAGTATGTTGAAATTCCATTATCCATTTTGAAGTACGAAAAATATACAATTATTTCGAAATGCTAATATTGCTACCGGTATCCCGTGTTTGCCTTATATTCTTGTGGGTTATAACCCCCAGTTTTTTATAACAAACTACTTGTATTTTTTACCAACGAATCATCTCCTGAAATCTCCCGGTGTTGTAGCTTAGCACCCTGTACACAAAATTCAAGTCGCTTGAGATGATATATGTCGACATGACATATAAATAAAATAAGCCAAACTCCACTTTTTTATAATAGTTTAATTCGCATTTTCTCAGCAATGTGAATAAACATGTTGAGCCAAACGATATTCGACCTCTCTTCCAAATGGCTGAAGGAAATGTTATCACCGACAAAAAACTCGCAACACATTTTCAATTGTTTCTAGAGGTTACAGTAAACTCATCTGCAACAATTTCCATGAAAAAATGTGTATATTCTTGCTTTCACAGTATCACTAGAGTAAAATTTCATGAAGGCGTTTCAAATTCGCTTTTCAGCTCTCCAATATCACTTCGACGAAAACGAAAACAAACGCGTTGTGCTCGTGAATAATCAAAAGTTATTCGGAGTAATGGTCAAAACTTTAGGCTTTTCTAGATTTTTCTCGAAGACGGTGAGTTTTATGGAAAAAACCTCAAACAAAAGTTGTAGATCTTGAAATTTTCTACAAAAATGTTTTCGTAAGAGTTACCATTCTTGGGATATCGCGATTCTAATGGAGCCCACAGACTTCGTGCTTTTTCATCCATTCGAATCGCCGTGATTCGAACCGTCGTGCCATATGCACACATTTCCGCGCCACCGTTTTTTTTTACTGTGATTTCCCCTGTAGGCCTGCTCCACTAACTGTCATGACTATTTGAGGATTATTCAGGGGGAAAATATCCGTCCCCATCATGTTCTAATATTGCTATCACTATTGCTTATTGATTTTAATCAGACTCATACTCTTGAAAGTCTACTTCGTTCTTATCTCTGTCGATGGTTGATGAAATTCGGTTCGAAATTATCCGAAAATTATTCTTATATATTTTTCATGAATTTGACTCTACGTACGGAATTAATTCAAAAAAATCTTGAAGAACCCAGAAATTACCCTCGGTATTTTGTAGAATCTTATCTTTGAAAAACATAAGTTATGGACAAATTCTGATCACACACTTTGACACAATATTTTAAACACCATGTGAGAAGATATTCAATGTAGGAATAACGTTAAATGGAAAATACGTATCCCCCTCGATGTCCCCTTTTTTCAGTTTTTTTCAATATCTTCAAAACTTTTGCGATAAACGCAACAATCCGAATGGAGAGAGAATCAAATAGGTCATAACAGAAACGAAAATATCGTAAAACATTTTTTTAGAGAAATTCATTCTCATCCCCTGTATACTTACTGAAAGAGATCAAGAATATTTGAGATCAGTATAAAATGTCGGAGAAACGTCTATTAGGCTCTCGAACTTGGGACACCCTGTATATTTCAAGGTTTTTTCTACCCCACGCTTATCAAGAAGAATCTTCGAGTTAATTATGGGGAAGGAAAGGTAAATCGTTCAACTATTCTCATCTTACATACACTGAATCAGTATTCAGAAAACTATCATCAACGAGAAAATACAACACCTACAGTAATTCTGATCCAATAATAATTTCATAGAAAAACTGAAAAATCTTTTACATGACTGATTTTTATATTTGTTTCGTAGAATATTATTTCCAAAATACTATCATTGTGTCCTATACTTTCCATGGGCCAAAACTTTTGTCATGAGTTTTTAAAGCTCCTAAAAAAATGAATGAACTAATTTTCATATTTCTGATTTTTGAATATGTTTTTGAGGTAACTATCAAATTATATTTCATTAGTTCGACAAATTGTAGTGAATAAAACTTCCCCTGAACACAAACACTATTCAGCTGAATAATATTTGTGTTTAGAGAGATGTTTAGTCACTAAAATGTGTCCAACTAATGAAAAATAATTTGATAGTTATCTCAATAGCATATTTAAAAATCAGAAATGTGAAAATGAGTTCATTCATTTTTTTTTGGAGCTCCAAAATGTCTGACAAAAGTTTTGGTCCATGGAAAGTGCTGACACTTATGATACTATTTTAGAAATAATATTCTAGAAAACATATATAAAAATCAGCCATGTGAAAATAAGTTACGTCAGACAGCTCTGGGATCTTGGACTATAAACACAATACCACTAGGTACCTACTCATTTCAATTCACTCAATCTCATTCTCTCAAGTCCTGCAAATTCCTTGACCCATAGTCAGTTGCAATACATGTATAATATTGCTACTTTAATTATAAGTCACGACGAGATCACGTTCTAAGAGTCAACAATGATCATGAATGAAAATTCAATTCAGCTTTAGTTATGTCACCAGTGATATCACCGCATACATCTCGCCTTTTCGTTCATGTACCTTCTGAAATGTTGAGAACAAATGTTTGTATATTTTATGCAAAATCACGAAATACAAAATTCATTATTGCTCGAGTAGGTGTATGTGAACTTCCAGTAACGTTCCAGTGTGCTCGTCCAGTTGTGCATTGTGTATGTTCACTTCCCCCAAATATTATTTATAAATATTATAACTTGATAATAACATATAAATATAACATTTTCGTTTGCGATATATGCCATAATAATTTTGCCAATACCACAATCAAAGAGCAAGTAACCTTTCATTCAACCAATTCATTTCTGATTAAGAAAGATAACTAGAGAAATTTTTTTACATGTATGATGAAATTCTCTGCCATTATTATTTCTATGAAAAAGGAAATCTACAGGAATATGCTTTTTCAAAAGATTATCTAATCAAAGTCCCTGATGTTGTATTTAATTTGATATAAAATACTTGAAGCGAATTAACAATTGAAAACAAATCAATTATATATCAATCATGATTGTTTATGATTTAGGTAGGTATTAGCCAAAGAAAAACTCATATGAAAAACGAAATTCCATTTCGAAACAAATCAAAGGTAGATAATTGATATAATAAGAAGAGTTTCATTAGAATTTGAAAATATCTTTTAAATTTTAATGGAAAATGCTTCATATAGAATAGATATTTTCAAAAAAGTGTTTCGACCATTTTTATTAAGTAGGGAAAAACTCGCGGGAAAGTATCCGAATTTTTTGATTTCGCCTAACAAAGGACAAAAACTTGGAATGAACATAAAAGCAGTATACTCTTATTCAACAAAATATAATCTATTGGAAATTGTTTCAACTGACTAGTCTCGTTCCTAAGAAAGTAATAGAAACCAGCCATTCACTGAAATGAAATGACCCAAATTTATGATTTCATTTGTCTATGAACTTTCGGTCATTGAATCAGTAAAGAAATTTCATAAAACCTTCAACATATTATATTAGTAAATTTCATTTTTCATATTCTAATCGAAAAACATAACAAGATCAGAACTGCTATCATCCCTATGATTTGACAAAAATTAATGTGTTTGGACACTTTGTTTCCCATTTTGTACAAAATCCCGATTATTCCAGGTTGTACACATGAAGGTATGAATCTTCTTAACAGAGCTTTGTAGAAGATGTATTAGGATTATTTTAGAAAATTATTACGAGGTGGTTGTGCACACCAATAGATGAAATTGAATTGATAAATTTGAGTACTTCGGTGAGGAATTATTTTATTTGTCGAAAACCGAGCGCTGTCGACCTAATTAAAAGGCCATCTTCTGGGTTTTGCCATCCAGGAGACCATCACAAACAGGACGGGAAGACCCTGAAGATGGCCTTTTAATTAGGCTGAAAGCGCTCGGTTTTCGACAAATAAAATAATTCTACACCGAAGTACTCAAATTTATTAATTTAATTTTAGAAAATATTCCTCCTGGCAGAAAAATTGCGTTTTCTAGTTGTCGGTACTCGGCCAACCTCTACACTTCTACACAAACGCATGTTTTGTTAATTCTACAGCATACCATCCCCATTTGCAATAACAACCCGCAGCAAAAGTGTGAAGATCAATTATAACGAGATTTTGCAAAATATTCTGCAATCATGTGAAATTGACCTTCGAAATTCATGGCTGTATAATTAGATGTAGGTACTGAATGGTTTGGGACCAGAGACGATGAGTCAGCCAGCCAGCCAATCCTTGCACTTTCACTCTTTCATGTATGTATCATGTAGTTTTTTTTTCTTCGAAAGGAATTAATGAAGATATCTCAGGGATCTACGATAAACATAATTCAAATATGGGTATGAAATATTTTCTACGAACATAACGGAAACTCTTTGGATATAATATTTCCGATTTGATAACAGGATCCTTTAATCAAAACGATGTGTTCTCAACGAATGATGTTGAAATAATATTGAAGATTCTGATTCAATTATTGAGAATTAATTATTCCTTCGTCCAAATCAAGCTCATTTCTGTGACAGAACTGAAGCAGTTTAAGAACTAGAGCTTTGACTTGTCGTATTTCGTTTATAAAAAAATTGGTGTTCGTTGATAGATGAATTATGGTTACAGTGTTTTCGGCTACAATAGATTATCACAATATTTGTTTCGATTACTCGAAAGATGAAATGTGTTAACTTTTTCAAATGGTTAAGAGCAAGAATAGAAGTACCTATTCGTGATAAAAAAATCCTTTTGGTATTATTTTATCAAAGTCAAAGTGACTCATCTCGCAATTTTCGTGAAAAAACATATAGGTAAATGCATTATTCGTAGAGCATGAAATTCAGTTCTAGAGATATTCTGAACCACTGCTTGATGAGAAAACAATATTTCGAACCAAGCCAATATATTTGCTCCTAAGCATTAATTTCTTAGGCATTTCCATAGGCAAATCGAAATTATAATTCCGACATTCTATAGCTTTATATTATTTCCATGTGACTCGGAGACTACTGGCATGATATGAACCTTATGCCGCTTCCTGACTTGTCGGTGCAGCAATGGTATGGTATCGGTATGGTCGGTATACTCGGTCGCCGCACGGTATTTATAACGCGCTCGCACTTGAAGTAGAATAATGGTGGAGATATATACTAAGTTTTAGTACTGGAAATTGAAAATTATGCCGTATTGTATAACTATAAAATGACTGAATATTCTAGGAAGAATGTGATTGGAAAAGCCTGGAGTGAAACATCAAGGAAAAATAATTTATCGTCATCCTGCGGAAGTTCTTGAGCGCATGAAAGTGTCGACAAGTCATACTATTCCTTACATTCTAATGACACCAATGAGGTTTGATTTTCACTATCGGAGATATATTTATCTCATTTTCATCACTTCAAGACAGGTCGACGCGACGTCGGCACAAACGGTGTTTCATTCTACCTACATAATAGGTAGCTGTAGGCAACTCTGTAAGGTTTCTGTACAGAGCCTCCAGATCCCGCACCGTTGCTGCACCCACAAGTCAAGAAGCGACCTTAATGAACGAAATTTGGACGAAGCAGTTTTTCTCTCATTCTGTACCACGTACCAACATTGGTACTAGAAAACGTTCTAGATTCTTGTTCCTGCAGAAAAAAATGATCGATTGAAAATTTCTTAAATAGGTAATACAGACTCAAGGCCAGTTCAATAATGAATTATCGTTTCTCATTTTTTCATAGCTAGTTCGATTGTTCAGACTCAGAGAATAATCTATGATTCAAAACAAATGAATTCAAAGTCATCTTCATTGCAGATGATATGTAATTTATTATTCTATAATTTATATCAGTTTCAGTGGAGTGTCCAGTCCTTGCGGAATAGGGAAGCTGGGGTTCTTATTGATTTCCCAAATTCTATGAGGTTTATTTATATCTCATAAATTAATTCTGCTAATGAAATAATGATATCAGATTATAGTTACAATAGTGGAATCAATAGCCCCGATGTGTACCTCTAATTTACTGTCGAATAATAAATAGTTTCAGGCTCTCACGACCGGATATACTAACATCAAGAGAGTCTTATTGGCCGTGGTCTATCCGGAATTATTTCACCTAACGTTTCGCCCATAACTGCGGTAGGCATCTTCAGGAGATTCTTAGTAACAACCTCAGACCAACTGCGGTAGGCATCTTCAGAGGATTCTTGGTTACAACCTCAGACCAAGAATCCTCTGAAGATGCCTACCGCAGTTGTGGGCGAAACGTAAGGTGAAATAATTCCTAATAGACCACGGCCAATAAGCCCGGAAGACTCTCTTAATGTCGAATAATGTTCACATTCTTATGAATTTAAGTCGTTTACTTCCACAATTCTTTCAAAAATATTGGACTGTCTGCAGCAATAATTTCCGCTTTTTTTCCAAAATCACAATATTTGAATTCTTGATTCAGTATATTGCCGACTTTGCATTCACATGAATTAAATAATATAAACCGACACCGAAGACGCCATAATCTGTGGAATTATTACGGGTACTCGAAATAATTCAATCATAAATACGGGGTCCTCCAAAAAATTTGATTTTTTTTCCAGAAAATAGATAACCCGTTTCGCGAAAAATTATGAAACTCATTTTTAAATTCCATGCCAAATGATGACACATTGCTTTCTCTCATAATAAAAGTGACACGATTTCGTGAACCTCTATCGAGACCTCTATTTTTTTCAGGGTAGACATAACATTAAGTCAGGCAAAGCCTACAAGGGTGAAGAACTAAAAAAACTTAAGAAACATACAGGGTAATAGTTGAAAGCTGGCATGGATCAAGTCGGGTCGATGTGACGGTGGCGGTTGATACGACACAATGGTCGCATTCGGCGGACAAAATTGGAATTCAAATTGAATTTGATAATTTTTCGCAAAACGCGCTCGATCTACTTTCTTTTTTAAAAATGAAGTTTAATTAATTTGAACTCCTATTGTTAACAGTCATTACAACCACCTTTCGGATGCTTCATGGTCCTGAAGATCACTTTTATTTAAGTTATTGAGGTTGGAAATTTACAACATATTCGACTATTTTCATGTGTGTATTTTTTATTCCTTTATTCAAACTTCGAAATCTCTAGATCAAAATGTAATTCTATGAACAGTAATTGGAAGCCAATTCTAATAATGTTACTTCACTACTTGGATAATCTTCATACTTATGGCAACGATTCTAGTTGATTTTAGAATCGAATTTCATTTTGGATCATGATCAACAAGATGAATGACGTGAACGAGATTTCACGCGCTGTTTATTGCCTCTTCTTTTATTAAAACAAACAGGAACCATTTTTCAAGTTCAACGTGTGAAACAGTATGGGCAAAAGCATTGTGCAAAGTTGCTACTGATATATCATGCGAGAAAAACAAAAAGTGATTCAAACCCTAGAGTATTTTTGTCCTGCAACCATCGCTTGAATAGTTTGGTGTGAGATACAATCAAATGTTACATTTGAAGTTAGAAATGTTTCCGCTCGTTCAAGAGATATATAATTTTTTCATTTGATATCATAGATGGTTTCTTCTGAAACACATTTCAAACCATTAACAGTAACAAATCCCTATTCGATACCCGTTGATCAAGAAGGATGTCATTTCTACATTGCGATATCATCTATTCAACATTTTCTAACAATATAATATAGTATATCAAACATTGAGCTAGTTTTGTAGCAAATAAAAATTTTGAATTCATATAAATATGCATATTTATCTTCAATTATAATATACAAATTGCGTCAGGGCAATACAATTTATAACATATTTTGCAAAATGAAGATATTAATATACCTGAAGCATGTGAAACATAATTGCACAATTCGAGTAAATATACTATATATTGATGACTATCGGTATGTTAATTTATATGGATGGATTTTTTTGCTTCACTCAATTTCACGTGAATTAATATGAAATAATATATGAATGCATGTTTTTCAAATAGTTGTTACATTTA
The DNA here is from genome assembly GCA_038502775.1 of Hippodamia convergens. Taxonomy (NCBI): domain Eukaryota; kingdom Metazoa; phylum Arthropoda; class Insecta; order Coleoptera; family Coccinellidae; genus Hippodamia; species Hippodamia convergens. The sequence continues at coordinate 18,977,970 of CM076610.1, forward strand.
AGAAATGCGTAGTAATATGAGAATGTAAGAGTCTCTGTACAATAATAATGATGTTGATAGAATTTCTTAATACCTGTTATTTGGAGTCATTTCAATTCTAATGAATAATGAGGGGTGGAATCATATGATTAGCTCTAAGGCGCATCCGTGGCTCGGAGCTGCCCTATTTATGAGACGTTAAATTCTTAATAATAATCAAGATAAATGTTTACTATCTAATCTAAATGAACCCATCATCGATGTACTTGTCATTCGGGAAAACTAAGACTTAGCAGATTGGAGCACATTCGGATCATCATCTTACCGTGGTAGCTCAGCGATGAGGATATTTGATATCGAATGTAATATTGCACATTTCCCCGAATTGTAATTCTAATTTCCGCATGCATATAAATAGACTTTGAACATAAAGCGGAGTGCAACTTTGCATTTATTCTCTAATTTGTAAATTGGGTACTATAAAGCGGCTTCCCAATTACACAATCATACCTAATTTGACCCACTGCGGTCATTCATGAACACTTGAGGGAACTTATCTTTTCGAGATGATAGCTATCTGATTTCACAAATAATTTGACTGGAGTGAAAAGTTATTCTAAGAAAAATCACCAAATTCATTTCAGCTCTTTTCGGAAACATCATCGAAAATATTTTGACTTCATAAGGCTACCATTATTCATAGTCTTCAGTGAAAATATTCAGTATTCAATCCATTTTTCTGATTCTCTTTTATGAATAAATTTCGATATATTTTGAATTGAATTACATTTCCTTCCATGGTTTTGGAGGGAGGTATCAAGAACTTGAAATTAATAAATTATAAATTCATTAGCCAACGTAATCTCAATTTTCCTAAATATTATGACTTAAAGATTGAATATAATTTTAGCAATCCAATTTTTAGAATGTAGGAAGTAAAACAGCTTTTGTTTATGGTGTTATCAAAAAGAAGTTTGAAAGGAAGTATAATTTTCACCATTTACTTTTGTAGTTAATTCAATATTCTTAACCTAACGAAATACATATATTTTTTTGCTTCTAATTATTTTTCTGTTTCTGGAGTTGCTTACTCGCAATTAATGACTTTCTTTTGGCGTAAATATTGTAAAGAAAACAAAATTCGATACATAGATCATTTCCATACATATTGCATCATGTCTTATAATATTTATATCATATCTTGAAAGATATTATCTACGGTGAAATATGTTTAGGACCTATGTAAGTATTAGGAGCTTTCTCATAGTGTAGATACAGGAAAGAATTTGTAAACGGTATTTTTACTCAAAATAAGAATTACCGCAAAGCTGGAGAAGCTTATGTAGTTCGTGAGATATCCTGATATCAGAGAATTAAGAAAAGAGATTGTAGCAATTCAAAATTAGGTGCCAGCTGATATGAACTTCTCTGACAGAATATTCGAAGCGAACAGTGAACTATTTATTTAATCAAGTGTTTCTATAATGGGCGTTGGAAATGATGCGTAAGAGGTGTATATAAACTTCCGTTGGTGAATCTAAGTGTGAAAATGCCGATTCAATCGATCAACAGGAATGGTTCCCAACTTCGAAAATACATCGTTGCGAAGCTAGGAGAAATTTAACGTGAGGGTGATTTGAGAAGAAAATTATTACAAAAATAGTTATTTTATCAGTTTATCCCATCATTTATTCTTTTACTCTTTTCTTTAATTCATGAATACCTTTTTGATAGAATATCAGAGGAATTATTTCACCTAATACTAGTAGTGCTAGATTATTTCCGGCAATAGAGTAGGGTTATGGAACAAGAAAAAATCTGATTTTTTAGTACTCGGGATAAACAGTAGATAAGCAGAATATGCAGTTTCAAAAATAAAACTAAAAATAGTTGAAAGGCAATATTTCAGAGAACTTCCGAACTTCAGATATTGTCGATGAGGATGAGAATAAATTATAATATTATGATAGGTTATGTCCTTATAATACTCTTTTTTGGGAATTTATTGTATAGTTGAATTGTTATCCCATGTTTCCATCATATATCAATCAGAAGATAAACTATTTTTTTATGAGAAGCAATATTTTGTTCAATGAATCAACAGAGGAACTATTTATTTTACAGGGGATAATTGACAGAAGATGCGTAAGCCTCGAGCAAATGTATTGTAATTAGGAAGTATTGAATAATTCGTCTTTAACAAAATGTGAGATCCCCAGAAGAATGAAACTTATGAAGACCAACCTATTAAAGTGAGATCATGTTCTATATAAGCCGAATGCGACGATTAAATGCGATGGGGATCCTGAACTTGCTGTGATAATTTCAAAAATTGATTCACTGAATGTTAGTTATCAAGGAAAATAAAGTTCAAACTTGATATAAAAACAAAAAATTTCACTCACCAATTTCAGCTTTCAGAATTGAAACGATTGAATAGGACAGTTTCAGGGATGCGATGTAGATAGATATGAAATCAGTTGAACCTTCAGAATCTGATATGGGACACTTCATTCAATTTGACCGCCAACTATTTCAATCACTACCGTGAGTGTTTCAGTATACCGGTGCCGGCTTTCAAGGAGCTCAATTCGTGAACTGAACCGAACTAAAAGTAAACCACACACTCGTGTAGTGCCGCAAAATGGCCCGCAGACCGATAGACTGCAAGTCTTGAATAGTACGGGAGATGGTTCTCCGAGACAATTCATTACGATAAATTTATTCATTTTTTTCTGAGCTTGATCTAGATTCAATTGTGTTCGATTTAAAACACTCTGTTACCAATAATTCTCCTTTTTTCTGAAAGGTGATCAATATATTAAGAGACCCTTGTTTGTATTGAGTATTTGTTTTTTATACTCAACGAACTTTGACAAGTTGCGGAATGCAAATTTTTCACAAAGATTCAGCATATTCGATCATTTTCTACAATCCATTAAATTTTGATATGATGGAATTCTAAGAAAAGAAATAAAAATCAAATTTTCAGTATTTTTTTAACATCACACTGGTCAGAAAATCCGCCTTTTTTTTAATTCTTAAAATTCTCTTCTTCCTTAGATCTTCTGATGATTCTGCTCACTTGAAATTTCTATATTTGAAAATTTTTTCTTTAAACTAAAAGTAGTGCTGTAATGAATTAATTACAGCATTATTTTCAGTTATATTTTTAGTTTTGTGGTTGTCAAAACTGACCTATGATCCTATCAATTTTCAAACCAAATCAAATCAAATCAAATTCTTCAATTTATCAAATTTCGAAAGTCACACCATCTGCCAAGATACAATACAAAAGTAACTAGGATGTAGAATCTGGATTTTTATTTGAAGTTCTAGAGTGATTCACGTCTGATACTCGTGGCAGAAGGCAATTCCAGCACTCATGCGTTCGAATAGGAGCCCATTCTGCGACTTGTTTTAGAATATACTATATTAACATTTTCTGATAAGTTCTGATATTTTTGACATTCTGAAATTTTTCTGCATCTTTATCTTTATTTAGTTATGAATAAAATCTAATCGCGTCAACTCCTTAATATATCCTCTTTTACATTGACTTATATTCAACAACCAGGTATAGAAATTGCATCATATTATTCAATATAAATTCAAGTTGAGTTTGCAAAACAAGAGGGGACTACATTCAAGATTACATGAAAACGCTCCAGTAGTGAAATCACTACTATAGTCCAAAAAAATATACCTACAAGTACAGAAGACACTGATATTGTTCCCAACTTCGAAATTCAAAAACGAGGCGAGAAGTGTCGAGTTTTTGAATGAACGAAGCCAATTCTGTACGAGTATTATACTTTATTTTTTTCTCATTCATTTAAAGTAAGTGATTTTCGCATTGGAAAATGTTGTTTGGCAGAACTGTTTTTCCTTCCATAAATTTGTCAAATTTCGACAGTATTTCACAAAACTTTACTGAAATAGAGAAAATATCGTCCAATACTCGTTGCAGGAGGCAATTTGACCATTCATGCATTCGTGTTAAAATATAACCATTATGCAACTTTTTTCAGAATATACTATTGGTAATATTGGCTTTGGAAAATATCGACTGTTTTCTCTCTCATAACTTTAACAGCAAGCCAACATGTGATCGAAAAATATTTCCATGAAAACTGTGCGAGAATGAAATATTCTCGCACGAGTTTGTTCTATAAAATGTGGCAAAATGAACGTATTTGACATACAACTAGAAAAATACATAACCTCAATCACTAGTTACAGAATTTTGGAAATTTAAGTGACCTACTTCGTTTTGGTTAGTTTATCGGCAAAAATATGGGATTGACGAATAATTTAATTAGCTCCCGTAGTATTGAATTACTCGTTAACTATTGGGATTACACATTCTTAGTTCAGTTTTTCGCTGGTAAGCATAATAACGACTCAGATTGTGTATTTCATTATATTTTCTGGAGAACTTTCCAAGAATTTTTCCTCTGATTTGAAGCCTTCTGTTCAATTGAGCAAATTTTAATGTGAAAAGCTCATATTCTAGAGTCAAATCTCGTTTTATTGCACAGCTACATTAGGTTTATTGTGCGCCTATCAGAGCTGTTCTCGCTATTATCACACAGTCTACCGCTCGCCCTCTAGTTCCGGAAATCTAATGAACTCCAGTATGTGGACGGCTTCTTCAGTTCAAGTCCCGAAGCTTTCCATTACCAGGTTATCCGGGGTTTCTCCCTCCTTCTCACGAAGGCTGCACTTTACATTTTCTGCTATTCCCATGAGACTAATGTTTGTACCATACAATTAGAGCTGTGGGTAGGTCCAAAAAGTAAACAACGAACATTTCACAACCTCGACGAGGAAGCAAAAAAGAAGCGTAGGCTTTTTCATGGAACTATTAGGACGACAAAAGTATAATTGGGAATGATAATACCAGGAATTATTCTCTTAGAGTACGATCCGCAAGGTAACCGAAGGTACAAAAATTCCTGTTGACTGGTAATCCCTGAAAAAATATAGTTCGTTTCAATAAATCAGCACACGGAACAAAATTCTGGGAAGTCTTGTTAATCGAATGAATTGCATCAACCAATGACGGTTTTAAGGATTTACAATGAGGCTTAGTTTAGATGATCGCGCGATTACGCGCGATTCCCAAACGCGCGACTGGAGATACCGAGTAGTCATATCCAGAGTCATATAAAAATGTTCATATGGTCACGCACGATCGACTTTGCTCTGTCGGCAGTATCTTGTTTCGCGCGATTAGACATACAAAGCTGATATATGGACAGAAATTTCAGTGACTTTTTCTGTGTTCGGAATCAAAAAATGATAGTAATCGGGGGCTGTCGCGCTATCAACGCCCTACCATAAGAGTACATCAACGCGCGGTAACGAGCTACAAACGTGCGTTGGCGCGCGATCATGTGAACTTATCCTTAGGCCTTCTATACGAAACCCTTGAAAAAATTAAAGATATCACTTCTCAACGAATCGCTCATATCATAAAGGTGCGTACAGGCATGCTCCGAATGGCGTACCGCACCACGTCGCGTACATCGACGCAATCAACAAAAGTTCGCCAATATCTATACCGTGAAAGCGGATGTGGTGCGATAGGCTGTTGCACCCCGTCGTCCACACTTAGGTAGAGCATGTTTGTACGCACCTTTAGGCTTAGTTCAGATGATCTAGCAATAACGCGCGATCCCCAAACTCGTGACTAGATATACTGAGTAGTCATATAAAAATGTTCATATGGTCTCGCGTCATCGCGCGTATATTGGCGATCACTATACTTTGTCGCCAGTATGGCTAAGTTAAGATGATCGCGCTTTTCACATGGGTCGCGCGACCATGTGAACATTCGTATATGGCTACTCAGTATTAATGAAATCTTCAAGGAGGCGCCAAATGATTGAATAGGCGTAGTAACATCAAGTTTGGAAAAACACTGGCCTAAGGCCTGGTTCAGATGATCGCGCATTTACGCGCGATTTGAAATACTGGGTAGCCATATACGAATGTTCACATGATCGCGCGTAACACAGATAAAATAAAAATTAAAAACAGATAAAAAAATTAAAAAATAATAGGCCTATCCTTCTGGTCTCGAACTTTGCATAAAATTTCGAAAGGGTTATCAAGCGACAAATGGTTAAATTCATGAATAAATACAATTCACGAAAATCAATATGGTTTCAGGAGGTTGGAGGGGTTGTCCACGCAAGATGCTAAAAACTCACATCACAAATGTATGAATATTTTGATGAAAAAAACCGTCATTGGTGATCTTTCTGAACCTCGCTACGGCCTTCAATAAGGTGGATCACAAAATATTGCTTGGGAAACTCTGTAATTATGGATTCAGAGGACCTATTTACAGTTTATTCAGGAGCTACTCAAATAATAGAGAGCAATTCGTAAAAAATGATTACCTACTGAGTAAGCGGTCGGCATACAATTGAATATATACGGAGTCCCTCAAGAAACAGTTTCAGGGCCAGTGTTATTCTAGATATATATAAATAGCTTATTGAGAATGAAGAGGACTGGCCGGATTATTAGTTTCTCGGATGACCCAATACTAAATAAAGCTGATAGGTGGTCAGAACTGGAATTGCAAGCAAAATATCTCTTCTTCAATTTACAAAACTGGTTTAAACATAATGAATTAATAATCAATCTAGAGAAAACAAAGTTCCGGGATTGAAGCAAGAACTTCCCTTAATTTGTTTCCTTTTTGTGATTAATATGTGAAACCTGTCTTTTGTTTATAATTTATCATCAAGGGACGAAAATCATTTGGAAATATCGAGAGTTGCTGAAGTTCCGAAGATTATGGCATATTTTCAAGAGATAATCCTAGAATTTACCAATGCACAATTATTCAACATTTTCATTTGATCAACCAGCTAAGTGTATCATGAAATAAACGCAGAGTCCGTTTTTAAATCCATCAGGAACGTTCGCAGGGAGACTAACTCAAAATCGGTTCGGAATATACTCATAGATATGCCCATTGTATTAATTCAGCATTAGTAAGGTCTTGGTAATTTCATAAGATCTCTGGGACTGGAAGGCGAGCTGTAAAGCTTTGTCAGGGGGCACAATAGACCATCAGGTCGCATTGGACTGTAACCCCTTTTAAACTATTAACTAAGGTCTTGGTAACGAACCTATTCGAACTGAATCAGCGAAGAAAGCTTATATTTGGGGGGAATCATTGACTTTCACTTACGATGGGACCTACAAATGAAATTTTTCGTTGTAAAGTTGAGAGTAGTTTTACATAAGTTGAGAATCTTAGAAAAATACTTGAAAAATAGAGAGTAGGTATCTGAAAATACTTTACCTACTATGCTTTGGTTCAACCGCAAATTTCATGGTATATTCAAAAATGGATTCTTAAATGAATCGTTCAATGTCACCTGTTCTTTCGAGCATTTCGGCCGTCGTCGTGGATTAGTTCTAGTCGTTTCGCCAGTTCGAGTGTCTGACATCTTCAGGAGTCATGGATGCTTAAAATAATATAGAACAAAGAAAAAAATTGTCCGACTGGAGAAGAGTACCTACCAATTGTCTCAAGTGCTGGATACAAGACAATTTGGGCCCTGAAAATTAGAAAAATGAAATTCAACACAGTAGATTACAAGCATGATACATTATTACATGGATATATATATTATATAACATTATTATATGGTTGAGAGCTCCGAAAATGACAAATATTTAAGGTATATATAAATTGAATGAGAAATTGAAGAACACTTGTTAATTCATAACAGAAAAAAAGATTAACACTGATATATACGATAATCACTTGAAGTTTAACTCTATACCTGATAATGAGACAATCTATACCTACCATTTATGACTAATACGTCCCCGATTAATCAATTTTCTAGGATTTTGCATGTTGAATGTACGTATTTATTTTCATAATGGTAGGGTAGCAAATTAATATTAAGTTATAAAATGTAAACAATCAGTTGGTGTATGTTGTATTTTGCATTGTGAGGTAAATTATAACTATATTTTAATTAAGTTAGGCACAAGTAGCTCAGTAACATATTCTATGATTATTGTTGGAATAAACTTATATTATTAACGACAAATGGCTTTTTAACGAATATATACTGTTGGTGATGAGGCAAAAAAAACATTTTGTTGTTTCCGGGGAATATCAATATGTATCATCATCAGGAATTTGATGGCACATTACTGTCTCCAATAGTTTCGACGCAACTGGAAGAAGGCTTATATGACGATATGTTATTGACAATAACTATAGTTATTCAGATCAATCAAATGTGAGCTTAGAATTTCTAGGATTCATGGAAATTTTTGGTCTCGATTATCTAGGCCCTGGTGAATATTTTATGTGAACCATTTCTGGTGAAATTACTCATTTTGATGATTTCTATTACCAGTCAAAAAAATCCTCACATTCAAAAATACCCTGTATATTACGGTGGAGTGAAAATATTGACCTTTAAAATTCAAAATGCCTGTATGCAGAAAAGTGGTCTGTATAATTGTCATGATATCCTGCAAAATTTCTAGTCGATCAGACTTTGTTTAGCTGTGCCCCCACTACTCTGAATTTTGAGTTCATTGACTACTACTAAAGCAAATTGTTCACATTAATAAATACCCGATTTATTTCTATGTAAAGGGTTGGTGCTGAATCGGGAGCATGACTTTATCAAAGATACGCGACATGATCGAGAAATTGTTATTGCCCTAGGAACGGCCCTGCTTCCTGTTGTCATTTTAAGCAATTCCATATGTTTTACTAAAATATGACGCAAAGGATGTCGACCAACAGGCACGACAAGTGAACCTCCAATGAAAAAAAATTGGAACAAAAGATCTGACACAGATGATCAAAGATAGGTCCTGCAGAAGTAGAAATAATACATTTTCCCTGACACTTTAAAGTCATAAAACGTTGTGTTAAAATGGTAACAGAGGCATCGTTTGAAGTATGGGGCCCTGAAGCAAGAGATGGCTTTATAAGGGCCCAACTAGTTTCTTGACAAGCATTGCCTTAATTCGATACAAAAAATGATATTTTAGGTAATCTCAACTAATATTTATAAATATTTCAAAGGTGGGTGGGCGTAAGAAATTAAAATTGCAGCCACCTCCTCGTGGTTGTTCCCAATTCTCAAGAAAAACGACCAAATAGCAAAAAAACCCTTTTCAGTTCACTTAGGGCACCGGAAAAACTTGTTTTATGAAACTCATTTTTTGACATTACGAGAGTCTTCCGGGCTTATTGGCCGTGGTCTATTAGGAATTATTTCACCTAACGTTTCGCCCACAACTGCGAACTGTGGGCGAAACGTTAGGTGAAATAATTCCTAATAGACCACGGCCAATAAGCCCGGAAGACTCTCGTAATGTCAATATATCAGGTCGTGAAAGCCTGAAACTATTTATTAAACTCATTTTTTAATAGCTTCCTTTACTGAAGGTGAGGCCACTTTTCCGCATACAGGCGAAACAATTTTGAAGAAAAATGTTTTTTACTTCATGTTCGCTCCACCCTAATGTACACCCAGCCCAGTACCAAGGCAATGAGCGAGAAGTGAGCAGGGAAACGGTAAGTTTAAGTATGAGAATTGAGAATGTAATCGATTCACTTCTTCAGCTGCTCCTGCTCCTGCAGTTGCCACTCGCGCTGCCTACGCTCCATAAACTGTCGGTTTTTCGTGGTATGGGCATCGCGAGCGGTTCCTGAAACCATGGAGGCAGTAGGTTCTTTACCTCCATGGCTGAAACTCAGTCTAGAAATTTACTCCTAAAATCGTTCTGGCGGCGCGCCTCCACCAATTATGGTTCTGGAGGATGAACATTAGGCCTAATGGATATTCGGTAAGAAGGATGAATTTAGGCTAATGGGATAATCCTTAGTATAATGACGGACGGATTTGGTAGTTGTGCATATACACTGTGTACATATTCGAAACATTAAAAGAATTGACATTGTGAAAAACTGTCAGCCCCATGATGAAAGATCAGTGATGAATTGAAGATGGTATTCATTTCGATGATTACTATTTTGAATTTATCCATGTTTCAAAAATGTTCTCGTTATGGCCACCTTAAAAGCAAAGAATTTTTTGTTTCTTCATTTGTTCTTTTCTTGAAAAATTCACACTATGTTGCATTACCTCTAGCGACAGATTTCCGACAATGGACGAAGACGTGTATGAATCTGTGTTTTGAAAACGTTTATAATAGGGTACATACACTGTGGGAACCACTTATGGAATTATATTCTTTGAATAATTGAAAATCTCTTTAATGTTTTCCTTAATGATATATGTGATTTTTTCATGTTAGGAGATTATAAAGAACACCGGGATACATACATCAGTGGTGATTTTTAAACATAAGTTCAAATATACAAGGTAACTCGAGCAAGTCCAGCACAGTCCGTCTTCTTTATTTCAAATGGAACACGATATATATTTCTATATTTTCAAAGCTCCAAACATCCCATTTCAATCACAAATGGTCTATTATGAATAAATATAAAATAACGAATTAATAGTTTATCACGCGTTAGAAAACATGAAATTTCCGCAGTAACAATCAAATTTTCTAAAATCATTTCTCTATACGCTCATGGTTCTAGGTTTTGTTAACTCAAGGAAGTTCACAACTTTGGGAATTCTGAGGTGACCGCCCCCGAGGTGAAGGTAAGTTCGGACAAATTTTAAAATTCAGTGATTTTTAAAGAAATTTTGAGGCGTTCTGAAATTTATAGTATTTAAACTCAATTTTCTTCATGAATAGCAAAATGACAATTCCACGTTTCTTCTTGAGAGAAAATCTGAACCCCTCGCGGCAAAAATAAGTATCTATTTTGTAAATTTGAGACATTAGGTACTACCTTCTACTCATAGATGCCCATTGTATTAATTCTGCATTAGTAAAGTCTTGGTAATTTCATAAGATCTCTGGGACTGGAAGGCGAGCAGTAAAGCTTTGTCAGGGGGCACAATACACCATAAGGTCGTGGACTGTAACCCCTTTTAAACTATCAAATATCAACTACTACCTTCTTCTTTCAATGAGGAACATATTGGAAAAAAATTTAAGAAAAAAACTTTGAAGTCAGATTGATAGAAAATATTTTGACAGCGGAAGGCTTTTTCACCACTACCAACAATAGGAAATATTTTTATACGGTAGCGAAAAAACAATCATTCTTTTCGATTGAATATGATTTATTGTAAATTTGCATCCATCGTATTCGTTTATAAAAAAAACCGTTGAATTAAATTTTGGTTGTGACACTGCATTGTATAGGAATTCGAAACAGGAACCGCACCATAAATACCGTGGAACTCTGGGTGAACACCGCCCTATGGGCGCCCACAGAATTTTTTCTCAGGGGGGCCAAATCAAAATTTGATATCAGTACACCAGTTTTGCTCAAAAACAATAGGGGGATCAAAATCTCAGGGGGAGGCACGCCCCCCCCCTAGTCTCCCCTATTTCCGCCTACGCCAACCAACATTTTTCAATTTGAAAATCACAGGAAGACACACAGGAGAAAAAAAATTATGTATAATACTCAAACAGAAGACTCATTCTAACAGTCGTTCATTCAAAAACTGACTTCGTGGGTCATCTCTGAACTCAATGAATGCCTTCTGCACTTTTATCATAAATAACTATTCTAAATAAGATAAAGAATCTCATTCGATAATGCACACCATATTCATTCTCTTAATTCTTTTTCCGTTTGAAGCAATCATCAGAAGGGTGATCCGTATTGGTCTGAAGTCGATGTTAATCGTCGAAACTGAATCGATTCGAAAAATTAGCGTAAAAGCTCATGTTCATGCCGAAAGTGAAGTTAGAAATAACCCAATCTTGAAAATAATCAGGGTTGAAAAGTCTGAAGCTGGATAATAATGAAGATAACTCCATAATGCAAACAGCACGAGCCAAGGTTTTAGCAATGATAAACTAACGTTCTCTCCTCATATCAGACTTATCAGAGATATAAGTTCTAGTGCCATGAAAAGTTTGGGTTTTGTGACACGCAATTGTAAGGATTTTTCTTCGTTCCAAGCGATTTGATCTATGTATGAGGCTTTTGTTAGAAGTAAATTTACATATTGTAGTGTGGAATGGAATCCATGTCATGAAAAATACATAGATTGTTTTGAAAGGGTCCAAAAAAATTTATTAAATTCCTTTTTCTGATGAAATACAGTTTTTATTCAGACAGAAACTATCGTAATGAATCCCTTCTGATTGAGTTTGAGTTCGCTTCACTCAGAAAGGTCCGTGAGATGAGTGACTTGATATTTCTATATGAAATTGTGCACAATCAGGTAGGCTCTGCTCTCGTCACTGCAATTTAATGTTTCTCGTTTAACTTCTACGTTACACACAACATTTTGTATTGGGGTATCTAATTCCTATCATCACTTCTTCTGCCCACTAATAACAATGTGCAGAAGTTATAACAATAATTATCTCAGTTCAGTAGATATAGTTCTATCGCTCGTTAAAGAACTAAGGGACACATCTATTCATTGTAATTAATTTCCACTTCACAAACTGCTTGTTTTCCTGTTTCTTGTCTGCTTCACCATCGACGATGTATTTTTTTATTCTTATTGTTGTATACACCTGTAATTGAGCATTGGTCTGTTGGATGTATTTCTGAATAAATAAATCAAAGACAAGAATATAGATACACAGTATCTATATTCAAGAGTCACAACTGATTTCACCCCGTAATTAACAAGCACTATCAAGAACGATGTACACGACCGCACACACCCTTTTAATTAATATGAAAGAAAATGTAAAATAAATCAAATGAATATTTCGATATCTTTCTCAAAAAAAAAAACATAGGTGTGGATGTTCTGCCTAGGGATTTTGATCAATATTTATGATCAAACATTTCCTGTATATGGTCGAACAGTGATTAGAATATAGAAAGGAATGATGAGAGATTATTCGAAATGGACGTCAATGCAATGATGCCATTGCATTGATTATGGCTTATTTTTTTGAATTCACTCTATCAACTAATTTATTCATTAATACAGTTAACAAGTAGCAAGTGGCGATATTCAGCACTACCTCTGCTAATTAAAAACAACAAGAGAAAATCATCATCGCAATTAATATTAAAAAAAGTATCTCAACGATCAATAAAGAAATGATAATTTATTGATTCTTCCATACTCCTTGTACAAAAATTATTAGTATCTTAGCAGGCCTTGAAAGTCCAGTCACGGCTTCTCATTAATAGTTAAAAAACAGACACTGTTCTAAAAGTCCATCACAAAACAAAATATGTTAATATAACCTAGAGAAGTATTCATTTCTTCCTCAGAGCAAATCATTGTCGAGATATTCTCCAAAAGAATGCTCAATAAAAGAAATTTGAAAAAAGTGTTTATATCGAGTATTTTTCTACACACAAAATAGTTCAAAATATTCGATATTGAATAGAATGTAAATTTATTTTGATCAATCGAATAAAATTTAGCCCAAGGTCATTTATAAAATATAAAGCTTGCAGTCAGCATTCACTCTCGTCAAAGGAGATCATCCAGTTTAAACGAAATTAGGATTAGTATTATGACGTCTTCTTCTTCACTGGGGCTCTTTTTTCATATGGTTCCCAGTTCCATCCTCCAAACCATGATGAATGTTTTTTCTTGTGATCTATTTCAAACAAAGACCTACGACAAAAAAGTGACCCATCAGTCAAATATCGTATGTGGTGATCTCAAACTCATAAACACCTTAAAAGCCATTTTTTTCTCAACAACTATATAAATCTTGCAACTCGAATGGTACTGATGGGATATATTACATAACTTTCATTTTTCCCAGACGACGTGGGCGACAATAATTCTTGAACGGGAGTAAAGAGACATATACATCTGACAGCAAACAAAAATTGTCATCTGTCAAAAAAGGTTGTCTCAGTTTCAAAATATCTAAAAGATACTCAGATTGAACAAAATAATTCCCAACATTCCCACATTAAAAAAAAAACGATAAAATTATAAAACAGTTGTTATTCTTTCAGGGGATGAATCGAGCTGCCTGATTGTGGACTGGCGAAACGTCGAAAATGAATCTACGACGACGGCCGAACAGCTCTAAAAAAAAAGTGACATTGAACGGTGGTCACGAAAGCATTAATTAATAAGACAGTCGTTTTAAAATTTGATTAAAAGAAATAAATAATGTATATGACGTTTCCTTTTACTTGTCTAGCCTGATTCCTCGAAAATTTAGCTTCATAAAATTGGAAATTGCAAACCAGTGTATGATATACAGGGTGGCCATTTGAAAACGAAACAGACGAGATTACAGACGAAATAAATTTTTTCGATAGAAATGCTCGGACAGGTCGATTTCTGTTTCGAGGGGGACAACTTAAGATGTAGGTTACGGACGCATAGCGCTTCAACCCTTGCTACTACAACCCTCACCCCCAATTTTTGAATAGGGAAGATGGGGTGAGTGATACCTCATTTGAAAGGTATTTTTATACTGATTTCAGCACAGTAATTGTTTTTTCATTTTATGCATTAGTTCTCGAAATACAGGGTGGCCATTTGAAAACGAAACAGACGAGATTACAGACGAAATAAATTTTTTCGATAGAAATTCTCGGACAGGTCGATTTCTGTTTCGCGGGGGACAACTTTAGATGTAGGTTACGGACGCAGAGCGCTTCAACCCTTGCTACTACAACCTCACCCCCAATTTTTGAATAGGGAAGATGGGGTGAGTAATACCTCATTTGAAAGGTTTTTCACAAAAAACACTACAAGTGCCATGAAAACACCACTTCATTTTCAAATGCTTAGTCAAGAATATTTCGAGAACTAATGCATAATTAAAAATATGACACACTTCTTCATGAGTTCTAACACGATCACCATAACCGATCATCATAAAATTTCAATACGCTCTTTTTCACTTAATTGAACCATTCTAAATTGTTCAATTTATTTCCGTCAATTAGAATTTGACACTTGAAGAACAAAAGACGTACTAAACAGTACTTGTTTATTTATTACTATGCATACAAACAACATCAATTAGTTTATCTAAATAGTTTTTTGCTCTAATGCAAAAAACTCAAAGGAGGTTGGTTAAAGTGCTATATTCCTCGTTTTTACAAATTTTTTTACACTAAACTCAGTATGTATGAATTCAAAATAACAAGCTCTTTCAAAATCTGTAAAAATATATAGGGTGTCCCATTTAAATTAAAGAAGCTGATGGCATTTCCGGTTAAACCGGAAGTATATTATTATCAGAAAATGTACATCAGATACGTTTTGTCCAATTGCACTTATGTACCTGCAAATTTTCATAAATATCGTTCTTTTCGTTTAAAAGATATTTACTTGGTTCTATACTTTATCCCAACCCTGTATATATATATATATATATATATCGACTTTTTTTGTTTTCACGAACCCCCCCCCCCCTAATTATCTTCAGGGTATCGAAAAAAAGCTTTGTGAAAATATCAGCTCCAAATAATAACATTTAGAGGTCGCTCATCAATTATTTCTATTTTGCCTACTAATAGCAGGGGAAAAAAAATTTTTTTCAATAAAAAATTCCTAGAACACAAACCAATTGACGGATTTCTTTGTGTGATACATTTTCGTGTAGGCAATCAGATACACTACAAGTATGTCCCTCACGATATTTCGATAAAACGGCCTCTTCAGAAGTTATTCGATTCGATGCTAATATTGAGAAATTTTTGAAGAAAAAATTATTCAAAAAAAACGACTTTACTTGTTTTCACGCAACCCGCCTTCTTATCATCTTCAGGCTATCGACAGAAGGCGTCTGTGAAAATATTAGCTTTGAATATTAATATTTAGAGGTCGCTCATCGATGGTTTCTATTTTCGCTGCTGATGGCAGGAAAAAAAAATTTTTTTTCAATAAAAAAATTTTTGTTCACGAACCAATAGACGGATTCCACTGTATGATACATTTTGGTGTAGGGAACTAGATAATCTACGAAAATGTTCTATACGATATCTCGATAAAACCACTCGTTCAAAAGTAATTTGAACTTTTTATTCCAAAATACCTCAATATAAGGTATTTATATAGAGGTATATTTGAAGAAAAAGTTCGAATAACTTTTGAACGGGCGGTTTTATCGAAATATCGTATAGGACATTTTCGTAGAGCATCTAGTTCCCTACACGAAAATGTATCACAAAGTGGAATCCGTCAATTGGTTCGTGAAGAAAAAATTTTTTATTGGAAAAAGAAAATTTTTTCCTGCTATCAACAGCTTAAATAGAAATCATCGCTGAGCGACCTCTAAATATTAATATTCAAAGCTAATATCTTCACAGACGCCTTTTTTCGATACCCTGAAGATGATTAGAAATAGAGTTTCGTGAAAACAAACAGATTTTTTTGAATAATTTTTTTCTTCAAAAATACCTCAATATTAGCATCGAATAGAATAACTTTTGAAAGGGCCGTTTTATCGAAATATCGTAAGAGTCATTTTTGTAGAGTATCTGATTTTCTACACGAAAATGTATCACACAATGGAATTCGTCTAGTGGTTACTACTCTAGGAATTTTGAATTTTTTATTGAAAAAAGAAATTTTTTCCCTGCTATTAGTAGGGAAAATAGAAATAATTGATGAGCGACCTCTAAATATTATTATTTGAAGCTGATATTTTCATAGAGGTCTCTTTTCGATACCCTGAGGATAAATATAGGGGGGGGGGGGTTCGTGAAAACAAGAAATGTCGATTCATTTGAAACAGTCTAATATATATATACAGGTTCCTAATTTATTGGAAATAGCAGCAGTTGAATCAAATAATACTCTTTTTTCTTCACTCGAGCTTTCGAGACATTTATTGTCCCTTCATCAGGAGAACTGAATAAATACAACGGATAAACATAAAGACAAGGTTACAAGGATCTTACTCACGAATTTGAGGTTGAATTTCAAAGATGTAGTTGTATGAAAGATTAGAATGGTGGGATTAATTTACAGAAATCATAAGTGAATTGAATTTTGAAGTTGATAAAATTTCAATATGACATTATGAAAGAAAATTATTTGAAATAATCGAAGCACAAAAATTAAAAGGGTATGATTCTATGTAATGATGTTTGATGAACCTCTCTCAATGACTCGATCTGGTGGTTTGTTTCTGATTGAATCGATGTCCATCAGATATGAATACATTGAACTGAGTCTATTAATACCTTTTTTTAAATTCATAGAATTATCATGTTGCCATATTCTGAACATCTCAATAAATGTTCTTTTCTTGTCATTTTTTTCAATGTCTAATATTTTTACATTATTCAAATCAGGTTGGTGATTTTCAGAATCAGCATGTATTGATAATGCACATGTATCTTTGTATGTTCTTATGTTACTCTTATGAAGAGCGATTCTCTGTTTAAGTTTCGTCTTAGTTTGTCCAATGTAGCATTTATCACAATCAATACAATTAATTTTATATACCACATCAGATTTATTAAAATCATTGATCGAATCTTTTACTCTTGTAAAGATTGATCTTATGGTTTTCACATTTTTTGTTGCTATTTTCAATTTATCAATAGGAATTAGGCTTTTGATTCTATTTGTGAGATGTTCTTCATATGGTATAATCAAGTATTGTTTCTGTGTATTTTCTTGTGTTAAAGAGATGTCCGGATCAGGTTGATTATCATTAATGTTCAATTCTATGTTATCTGGAATATTGTATATTATCGTCTTAACCATTTTTTTGGGTAACCATTCTTCACTAGGAGATCTTCTAATATTTTGAGATTTTTTTCTTTGAAGGAGTTATGTGAAATTTTAGAAATTCTAGATTTCAGATTCTTAACTACATTAATTTTCATTTTGATAGGATGATATGAAGACCAATTCAAGTATCTTCCTGATGACATAGATTTCCTGTACAAATCTGAAAGTAATCTATTATTTTCTCTGATAACTAAGATGTCAAGAAATGGTACGGAATTATTATTTTCTGTCTCAACGGTGAATTGTATTTTGGGATTGAATTGGTTCATTATATTCAACGATTTTTGTATTTGGTCTGCTGGTATTGCTGTAATAATATCGTCCATAAATTTCTTCAGGAATGGAACTCGAAATGGCAACTTGGGTAGAGATTTTTTTAATACAAAATCTAATACATATACTGCTATTATTGGTGATACTGATGATCCCATTGGTATACCTTGTTTTTGTTCATAATATGTTCCATTGAATGAAAATATGGTTGTGTCAAAAACAAATCTGATAATTCTCATGAAATTTTCTTTACTTATGGGACAATAATCTTGAATATTATTCCAATTGTCGTCAATACTCTTTTCTGTCAGTTGTATAGTTATATTAGTAAATAATGATATTACATCCCAGCTGACCGAGACAAAGTTTTCGGGAATAACTCTATCATTTATGAAATCAACGAAATCAAAGGAATCTTTCACATAGAATTCATTATTGAAATTGTATGCTTTGGTTAAGATATCTTTGATGAATTCAGCTAACATACAATTTGGTGAATCTAGAGAAGCTATAATTGGTTTTAAATCTAAATTATCCTTATGAATTTTTGGGAGTCCATAGAATTGCGCTGCATTACTTTGTAGTACATTAACTGTGATGCTAGTTCTGCATTCAGTTGGCCTCTTTTCTTAAGTTCTGAAACTAGGTTATTTGCTTTAAGTTGTGTACTATGACTTGGATCTTTGCTAAGTCTTTGGTAGTTTTCCTCATTATCTAGTTGATTTTGGGCTAATCGATTATATTGATCTCTTTTCATGATCGTAGTGACATTTCCTTTGTCTGATTGAATAACGATCAATTCCGGATGTTCTTTCAAGAAAATTCTTGTTTTTTGAAACATCTTGAGTAAATATAAATTGTTTATATGATCTCCATTCATGAAATTAGTGATAATATTGATGAATCTAGATGTTAGTATATCTTTTCTTTTCTGTTCTTCTATAGAATCAGTCACCTGATTTATTGCATCATCATGATAGGAAAATTTCATGCGGGACTTGTAGTATGAAACATGTAGAATATGCTGACATAGGGTTGCCTGTTATTTACCTGGACGAACTACTGGTTGCCTGGTTTAAAGAAGTATGTCGAAATGAGATTATTTCACTTGTTTGATAATAGACAAAAAAATTATATCAGCATAAGAGCTGTTTTATTGTCAACACGTTGATACAGGGTTTCCTGCAAATAAATTGGACCTAATAGGGGTTGCCGAGATTTAAAGATTGCATTTTTGATGCGACTAGTTTCTGGGTTGTTACCCGTCATCAGTACTGCTTAACGTTTTCGTCGATGACAACCAAAATGAGCCGCAGACCTAAATTCAATGCTGTTAGGCACTTTCCAGATATGAAAAAGAAAAGTGCCATCTAGCGGATTTTCACTAGTCCATATTATTAGACATTTTCTTCGACGGATTATGAACGTCGTTAAACTATTTTCATTACTTTACATATATTGTTCGTAACACTTTTTGTTTTAGGGAAATCCAGCATGGCGGTATAGAGTTGGAGTCAAAACTTTTAATTTTGTTTGAAAATTGTTCGCCGTCTTCTTTTGCGCCGCACTTATTAATGAAAGTACGAATTCTTGCATCGTTTACTAATCGAAAGTGCTTTATACCATATATTTGTGCTTTGAACACTTCAACAGCATTAATTTTTTCGTGGTTCAAAATATCAGCTTCATAATTTAATGAAGCAAAAATACTTTGATACGTCTCATTTTTCGAGAATATTTTAAATGGTTTGACCTTTCCTTTATTATAAAATGCTGCAGTGTAATCACAACCTGTGAATGCATGATGAGGAGGTGGTCTTTTACATATTTTGGGTCCCAACTTTGAAGCTAAATCGATGCAGTTAATGCAATCGAATTGGTTCGATTGCTTTTTAGTCGTTGAAGTAGCTAAAAAAATTGTAGACTCCAACAGTTTGTGCATATTTCCAAGTAAAATTATGAGAACATCAGTATCAGAAGCTTTTATTAGAATTCTGGAGCCGGGTGTTACTTTATGAGCGTGAAAAACAATCCTCGTATCCGCCTCTTCATGATAGCATGTATAATCAACTTCTTCAGATTTTTTAATACAATTTTCCTGAGCTTGGTACGAGTAACACAGAAGTTCAACAGTTAAAACGTATTAAGTCTGCAACTTTCTCAAATATTTGTGGCATGGACTTTCCAATTGAGTACAAAAAATGAAAACCGCCTATAATTTCAACGTCAATATTAGTGGGCTCAACCATTTCAATTTGAGATTTTAGATTGTGCGCAAATGTTGATTTCGGAGTTTTTAACATGTCACCACCACACGAAAAAAGTGCAGGGGGCATGGGTGCCAGTGGAAAAGTCAAACAATGTTCTAGATTGTTTTTTTTTTACACTAATATCCAGGAGTCTTCCAAAAATGTCCCGTTCTATTTTTAGCAAAACTTTTTTACTTTTGTCTTTAGTCAAGAGAACTTTAGTAGAACATTGAGAAGCAAAATTCATGATTTTGTTAGGATTAATTGGTTTTTAGAATCTATCGGGAGTTGAAGAACAGTCGGAAATAAAGTCAAGTTTTCGTTGGTTACCGGCTGTTTTGACATTCATGAGAAAATCAGTAGCGATGCAGCTCTTCCAGTCGAAATGTTAAACAACAATTTTTTATCGGTTGGTTCATCGAATGGTATGGGCCGGGATATGTTTCAACGGGCGCACAGACACACATTTGTCCTGTCAATTCATCACGTCATTGACAATGTTTTGCCAAATTTTCCCGCTGCTATTGGTGAAACTTTTCAATTTCTAGACGATAACGCTAGACCGCACCGTGCAGCCATAGTTGAGAATGCGCGCGTGGAGCTTGGTATTCCACATTTACCAATACCTTCGCACTCACCAGATTTGAATTGCATAGAACATGCATGGGATATGCGCCAAAGAAGATAAGAAGATCGAAATGAATTTCGATGATTACCAATTTGAATTGGTAAACAGCGCTTGTGATGATATAAATTTTTTTCCATTATCACACAAGTGAAATTTTCTCATTTCGACATACCTACCTGTTTAAACCAGGCAACCAGTAGTTCGTCCAGGTAAATAACAGGAAACCCTATGTCTGCATATTCTAAATGTTTCATATGACAAGTCCAGTATGAAATTTTTTTCAAACAAAACATGGTCCGCGATCATCAGCAGCCCTATGTTCTTCAATTTTCGTGATGATCTTCTTTCTAATACCACAGAAGGTCTGGAGATTCATGCTATTTTCAGTTTTCCACTTCTGGAGATTGCACAGAACTATATCCTTTCAACTTCAAATTGAGATTAATCACATTCAAATTAGGATTGGTGATCATTGATATTTTTTTCTTGTAGGGTACAAAGTATTTTATCATAAAGATTAATTTCGGAAAAATGTTAGCAGACTTGCTCGACTCCAGCTCGTTATATCATAGCCCCATCCTTACAATGATATTACAATATATCTTCTTTCTAGTCTTTCTCAAATTTCTCTAGTTTTCAGTCTCATCCATTTCGTCAATATAACAACTTTGTGTTTTATTATTAAGCCTTTTTTATGAAGCTTATCATTTTCATTCGCTTCCAGATATTCCAATTCATTTATCGGACGATATTGTTAAGTTTTTCATCTTTGTTTGTTTCATACGATGCAGTATTATCTATCCTTTACTATCTAGTGGCCACAACTGGGTTTGTACGCTCCGTTTCTGGCCACTAAGTGGCCACAAGTAGCGAATCGTACTTTTTTGTGATCCAGTTGTGGCCTGCACTATATTATTTAGTTAGAATCAGAAATTTTCAATTTTTTATAAAAAATATAGAAGAACATGATATAAGAATGATATAAAACATTTACTATTTGTAACGCATATGTTTAAATAAAAAAAAACATTGGAAACACACCCTGTGTTTCTTAATCGCACTTCTAAGCATTCGCCTACTACCCCGTCATGTCAAGAACTAAATGAAAAAGCAACGAATTTCGTTATCTCTTTTAAGAAATGAGCTTGCCAATTGGTGCAGGAATAATGGAGGATGGCAAAGAAGGCAAATTTCAATGGCTAATTCGAATGTACTACGTTTTATTCAAGAAAATAATCTCGAGTGGCCACAACCGGTGCCCTTACCCTATCAGCTCGGTGAAGGTCGATGTAGGTTCGAATCTTCTACTATTAGCGAACAACTGTGCAAAAGAACTCGAAAAAATAAAATTGATATTATATGTATCAATTAAAAAACCCAAAATCAATATTTTTAATGGGAAGGATCGAATGAATGATTCACAGTTGAGTGGTGTGTGTATATGCTGTCATATGTGACCAGCATTCTATATAGGTCAGACTCGCCGTTCTCTTGCGGTCAGAATTGAAGAACATAAAAGATCTATCCTGACAAATAAATCAGCAACTGGTTTTTCAGATCACTGCATAACTTTAAACCACTTCATTGACTTCAATAATATAAAAATCTTACATAAAGGTAATGAAGGTAAACGCTTGGACCTTTTGGAATTCATAGAGATATCCTCAGCCCTAAAAAAGAACCTGCCAATCGTAAATTACCAACTAGATTTCCGCCTGTCTCCGATATTAACTTATGTTATCTGATAATAATTTCAATGTGTCTTTCTGTATTCGTGTATTCAGTTTTAAAAATGGGATGAAACTCGGAACATATATCGTCAGTACAATGCCAAAGTCACGAATGTGCTTTTTTGATGTTCCGAGAAAAACTTGTTTTGAAAATTGGAGGCAGTGCTATAAACAAAGATTTTTTTTGTGGTACTAGACTAGAAGTTGGAGAGGGGGATAAGCAAACTCTTTCGCGATTTTGGTTTTGATACCATGACTATAATCGCGATATAGTGCACATAGTCGAAAAGCACATTCGTGGCTTTGGCATTGTACCGAAGATATGTCAACGAATATTTTTAATCAAAATTGTTAAATATTAGCCAAGTGTTTTTTGTCTTCATTTATCGTTTAACTCATCATGCTTCATCAAATGTTGTGTGAGGAATCAATTTCAATTAATGTACAATCATAAATAGTTTCAGACTTTCACGACCGGATATACTGACATTAAGAGAGTCTTCCGGGCTTATTGGCCGAGGTCTATTAGGAATTATTTCACCTAACACTGATTACTGGTAACGTCCATGTTTCTAATAGTGGAATAATATTCACAGGAATTTGGACAAAATATATCAATTTAATTTCCTATTAATACATCGCCAACGTTTCGAATCTTATGTGATTCTTTTTCAAGGCTCTAGTAAGACAAACAAATTCAATTCCATGAAAATACGAGCCTTGAAAAAGAATCACATAAGATTCGAAAGGTTGGCGATGTATTAATAGGAAATTAAATTGATATATTTTTTGTTCAAAATTCCTATGAAAATTATACCACTATTTCACCTAACGTTTCGCCCACAACTGCGGCATCTTCAGAGAATTCTTGGTCTGAGCTTGTAACTCGACCGCTGAATTTCCGAAAGTGATGCTGGATTTGATCCGTTGGCCCAACTTATACCCTGATCATTGGCGGGAGAAGGTAGTGGGTTTACGCGCGCGATGTTGATTGGTCCATCACTCCCACTTCGTATTGGCTTGATTTTGGTCTTTTCCAACACCGGCAACCATGCGCTATGTACTAAAGGAGTTTATTCCCTTCTGTTCACGTTGTTCTTATGTTTATATATCTCAATGGCTTCCATGTTCATCCTAGGATAGAAGCTTTTGACGTTAGAAATAGCCTCTGCCTTTGAGAAAACAATATTGTGTCCATCTGTTAGAGCATGTTCCGCTAGTACGGATTTCTCTGTCTGATTGAGTCGACAGCATCGTTCATGCTCCTTAATTCTCGTATTGATACTCCGCTCCGTTGTACCAATGTAAACTTTGCCGCAGTCACAAGGTATCCTGTAAATACCGGGTTGAGAGAGTGGGTCGACTTTGTCTTTGGTAGTTCTGATCATTTTACCAAGTTTTTAAGTTGGCTTATAGACAGTGTCTATATTGTGCCTCAGACCAAGAATCCTCTGAAGATGCCTACCGCAGTTGTGGGCGAAACGTTAGGTGAAATAATTCCTAATAGACCACGGCCAATAATCCCGGAAGACTCTCCTAATGTCAATGTACAATCAGTTCGAAACAGGACGAAAACTACCATCGTACCTTCCCAGTACTGTAGATGAAAAACGGGGGAAAGTGTATGAATGGGTAAATAATTTACCCGACGAATATACCTATGAAGAAATAAAGTAGTGTAACAAGTAAGACACTCATAGTGAAATAAAATTATTATGTGAAACTATCGAAAATACCATCGAATTAGTTTCGACACCGACCAAAAACAATTGTAAGTTCCTAGCAAGACATACTAATTGAAAGAGACTTTCCCTTTTACGATGGGAGATGTCGATTTAGTGATGGAAACTCTGAGTTCGTGATCCATGGACTTATATCAAGAGTCGTCCTTTCCTTAGAGATTAGAGTTTTGTCCGAAAACTTCCTGATTATCTAAAGTTGAGATGGGGAGAAAAAATGATGGAATTTGGAGGAAACCTCAATTTAGAATATTTTTCTAAATGGGTGGGAGGAATTGCAAGAGCAGCTTGTTATGTTAGTAAGCCATCAAACAGCCATTATGACAAGTATTTTTCGCTGAGTAGAAGGTTTTAGAGAAAAAAATGTGAATATTGTGACGGAGAAACTCACGAAGATGTGTGCCAATAATGAAAAATGATCACATGGACAATCGTTAGAAAATTGTGACAGAAAAGAAACTGTGTTTTTAATGTTTGACGAAAAATCATCAAAAGTTTAAGTGTAGGGCTCGGAAGTTTTGTGGAATCGACGGTTATAGATTATTACATCACCAACTTTTGCATAAAGACAATCTAAAGAACACATCTTGTGAGAGGAAGCAAGAAGATGAAAATTTGGAAGCAGTTTGTACCTTGAGAGACAAGGTGAGAAGAGTACAACTGAGAGTAGTGAGTGTTTATTCGAGTTAAACGAAAACTTCGACCACAAAAAATGACGAGATGTATGATTACTCTCATTGAGCATTATTATTAACGCGGGGCATTAACAAACGGTAAATAATTTGTCTTTGCCCAGACAAACAATTCGGATGGCAGAAATGTCAGAATATTCTCATTTGAGAAATCTTCCAATCAATGACATTAATGATGTCCAAGCTGTTCTCTTAATTGGACAAGATAACATTGATTTAATTCCTCGACAGATACGCTGTGGTCCAGAAAATTCTCCTCTTGCTAGTAAATGTGAATTGGGATGGGCTATTCATGGTCTTTGTCAAAGATTCTCGAACGATAGAAAAAGACACGAATTTCTTCATATCATTCTACACATTTCTGATTGAGTCAATGATGAAAATTCGAAAGGGATGATGTAAATTCACCAAGTTTTTCAGAAAAACGGAAATATGATCACTCTTCTGCATATAGTGATTTGAAATCGAATAATTATGTTCTAGAAAATAGGAGACATCAAGAAATCACCTTAAAATTTCCGAAATTAGATTCCTACTCAAAACACGAAACTAATGAAAATGAGGTAGACAGGAGATGAAAAGGGATCATATCGAAAGTAGGTTATAATGAATTTTATAGCCCCGTCACCGATTTTAAAAATATTTTGCACAGTGAATCTATAGGACTTCCTAATACTACAGTCTCAATTACAGCTCTGGGGAGGCAGTAATTTTCGAGAAACAAAAATAAATGAAACTCATAAATATACTCCATTTACCTCGGATACGGCTCTGATATAGTCTTATTTATAGTCTATATAGTTTAGTTTAACAAGGTTAGGTTATGTTAGGTTAGGTTCATTTTCCCTACAAAATTTGAAGAAAAAAATTTTTTCAAATAAAAAAAAATTTTGATAAAAAAATAAAACATCGATCCGCATTTAGGTTAGGTTAAGTTAGGTTAGGTTAGGTTCATTATCCCTACCTCAAGATCACAAAAAATACCAAAAAAAATACAACTGGGCAGGGAACTTTATAATTACCCGAAAGTGAATACCTAAGAATTTTTAACACCAATAAAAGAGCAAGCTAAGAACATTTCATACGAGAGTCCCATTCAATTTGTAGGATTTGATAGAATGGTGGAATTCGAATTAGAGCAACCCTTTGATATGTTCGATATAAAAATATTGCTGCAAAAATGCTTGATGGCAATTGTACCTTCTTGTGTATAGGGCTATCATACTAGAAAAATTGCTGTGAATTGTAATCAATTAGGCGCTCATGCCAATGCCCAGCATAGATATTCTGCAATTGTCAAAAGTATAACGAAAGAACAATTGATCCCTGAAAGTTTCGTCAACAGAGTTAAGGAATCCCTAAATGATGATGATACCGACAATATTTATTTCAACCTGGAATCTAACCTGACCGAAGGTGTAGCCGAATATTTCCAATGCAAAAATTTTACAAATGTAATCCAGAACCGGTGCTACATGTCTATGAGCGACGATATACCGTCCGCATTCCGGCTCATGGCACACCTTGAAGAAAGACATCATATTTGTTACGTATCCCTGAAGATATGTCACGAAAAATTCAAGTGGTCCCATCACGTATGGAAGCACAAACTGACTCACTTTTGCTACCGGTAGCCGTAGTGGACGATCGAAGCCTATGATAGACGTGTACGATTTACCTGGACTTATCTATCACAGAGCAGCTACAACAACATGGACAAGAATCTCCAAGATATGTCTGGAAGTTTGCACGAGTATCTTCAATCTAGGACCCGTATTCTCGACAAGTGAGCTTTTAAACGTATACATCTCAAAACGAACGGTTCATGTGCGGATCGGTATTCTTGACGTCTTGAAGACCATTCGTTCCATGAAACAGTGGCGTAACGTACACCCCCCAGCCACCCCGTTGGGGGGGGGGGGGGCGAGGTCAGGGGGCCCGGTTGTTGAACCTTTTATTTAGTTTGTTTTTTATCTTTTTAAGACAGTTAAAACTAATTTTCTGCTAATGTTATATATTTATATATCAGCACCTCAGAGGTAAATTGTGTTAAGTCACATTTTTCTCAGACACGATTTACCTATAATATTGGATTGAAGTAATTAAATTCTACCTAGTGAAAAACAGATTTCACTCCCTAGGTACATCAATTAGCTCAAAAATAGCAATAAACATTCTTTGAAACAATAATTTCACTGGAAAATCTCTCTTTTGGCTGATTTTGATTTCGTGACTTAACACACCTTACCTCTGAGTTGCTGATATAGATTAAAAATTATTAGTGAAATTGTTTAGGCTTATGAGACAGCAAAAAATTATAAATGTTGCTCATATTGAGTCTAGCTAAGTCTGAAAAATATAATCAAATAACAGTTAAAATGATAGAATAGATGATCTTATAAATGTGATTCATAACGAATTCTTTGAAGTATATATCGGTTCAAAATAAAGCAATTCGTTTTTTGGATATAATAATGAACTACAGAACTAAAGAATTGAAGAATCAAAATGAAATCGAAATTTTTTTGTAGCGTTAGTAGTTTTTGAGAGATATTAGAAAAATCAACAACAATAAAAATTCAAGCTTTCAACTCTCGTTTTTTTGTCCACGAGCGTGAGAAAAAATTTTTTGGCTAACCGCTATAATATTCATTCAGCTTAAATTTCCATTTTTTAGATTTTCATACGCCCTTTTGTTTTTGATTATCGTCGTCGCACCAACTATCAATGAACAATGACTTTGTGGTCAACAAAAATAAAACAAACATAATGATATTTCGAGCCAGTAACTCTTAATTAATATTTACAATCAGGAAATGCAAACAGTAAAATTCACCAGGTTTCTGGGGGTTATTGTTGATGAATTTCTGAAGTGGACCACACATATTGACATATTGATGATCTATTAGTCAATCTAATAGTCCAAGAGCTAGTGAACCTTTTGACTAACGGTTTGTCTGTAAGGCTAGAAATTTTTATAGCGATAGTTCCTAGCATGCTGAGGACGGAAATCATCGCCTGGCACCCCTCACCCCTGCACGTCATCAATATCTATATCTTTGAAAGTGTTAAAAAAATAAAAAAAATAAACTTGTTCCTGTAAGCTTGAAACTTTCATACGATTTTGTTCGTTCATTGTGAAGTTCAAAAAAAAATTGACAGGCGATTTCGACGAGCACAAGTACCTGCCAGGCGACTCGAAAAGGGTGTAAAATACGAACAAAAATGAACTTTTTCATGTAAGACTGAAATTTATATATGTGTTCGTCTGAGGGAATGAAAAAATAAGTTTTATTATTAATCTTCATCATCATCTGATATGTTATCATTAATTTTTCATCATATAGTAAAGTCGTTTCAAGCGTAGTACACTGTGTCTTGAATTGGTTGAAACTGCATTATATCTCAG
Source organism: Hippodamia convergens (assembly GCA_038502775.1). Classification (NCBI taxonomy): domain Eukaryota; kingdom Metazoa; phylum Arthropoda; class Insecta; order Coleoptera; family Coccinellidae; genus Hippodamia; species Hippodamia convergens. The sequence goes on from CM076610.1 coordinate 19,006,479, forward strand.
CTATTATTGAAAATAGAGTCGTGCGGTTTTCGAGACCCTGTGTCACTTTTTTGTGAAACTTTTAAATCCACAAACAGAAATATTCCATCTTCTTTTGTTTCTGGAATACAGTGCGAAAATGAAAATATTCACTTTTTGAAGATGTTATTATTTCTCGAGCCCTGTATGAGAAAAAAAAAGTATGAAAATTTTTATAATAATGTTTTTACGTAGAAGTCAGTGGCGTAACTTAAAAATCCTTTCTATCTAATAAATGTTTTCAAGATATAGCTCAAACTTGAAATATTTCAAATGGAACACCTCGTATGTTTTAACGTCAAATCTTCTCATTTTTTTCTGAATACATCGATGTATCACAACCTTACCTTTAATAAATTTGAGCGTCAACCATCCGAAAAATGTATACAGTCGTCGCTCGATAATCCGGTACGCTCGGTAGTCCGGCACTTTGGGACCCAGGTAACCTGCTCTATAATCCGGCAATTTATACAGCTGAACGCCGGATCACCGAGAGTAGTTTTTCCCGCTCGGCAGTCCGGACCTAACCTCGACAGTGATGTCACGTATTTGTTTTCTCTTGTTTCATAGCGTCCCTTGACAAAATAGCGGTCTTATTTTGTGAAAGTTGGATAGTAGTGAAAATCATATGAAGTTAGCTTTTTTTTCCTGTACAAATTCGATAATCCGGCATTTCCGATAATCCGGCATCAAGCGCCTACTGTATTTCTGTTTGTTTTTTTTAAAGTAAGACATGAATTTTTCCACACATGCATCAAAAAACCATTTTTCAGTTGATATTTTGAAATTATGTTCAAAATAGGATAAAATGAATGGGTTTAGATCACATGGCTTTTTGAAAAAGTAATGATTAAATGCTTGTGAATATTGATTAAATGCGTGGGATATTTTTTTCAACTGAAATTTATTGAAGCATAGGTCGTGATACAGTATGGTGTTCCATATGAAAAATTTCATTCCGTTCCAATTCAATCTCAAAAACAATGCTTTGAAAAAATGTTTAGCTACGCCACTGACTTCTACGTAAAAATATCATTCTAAGAAGTTTTAATTTTTTTTCTTCCTTATGCAGAGCCCGAGAAATAATAACATCTTCAAAAAGTGAACATTATCATTTTCGCACTGTATTCCAGAAACAAAAGAAGATGGAATATTTCTGTTTGTGGATTTAAAAGTTTTACAAAAAAGTGACAAAGCGTTTCGAAAACCGCATGACTCTATTTTCAATAATAGCTGAGATATAATGCAGTCTCAACCAATTTAAGACACAGTGTACTATGCTTGAAACGACTGTACTATATGATGAAAAATTAATGATAACATATCAGATGATGATGAAGATTAATAATAAAACTTATTTTTTCATTCCCTCAGACGAACACATATATAAATTTCAGCCTTACATAAAAAAGTTCATTTTTGTTCGTATTTTACACCCTTTTCGAGTCGCCTGGCAGGTACTTGTGCTCGTCGAAATCGCCTGTCAATTTTTTCTTGAACTTCAGATGAACGAACAAAATCGTATGAAAGTTTCAAGCTTACAGGAACAAGTTTATTTTTTTTAATTTTTTTTAACACTTTCAAAGATATAGATCTTGATGACGTGCAGGGGTGAGGGGTGCCAGGCGATGATTTCCGTCCTCAGCATGCTAGGAACTATCACTATAAAAATTTCTAGCCTTACAGGCAAACCGTTACTCAAAAGGTTCACTAGCTCTCGTACTATAAATAGAGTTTAGTTATGCATTCAGGGTATTGAAAATATATGTGAATGAAAAAGTTTAGAAAATACTGTACTACGCTAACTATGAATCGATGATAAGATATGGGATAGTATTTTGGTGCATAAGTTCTTCCACTTCATCAATCTTCATAAATCAAAAAATAATAATACGAATATTACTGAATATGGGATTCAGGGACGCTTGTAGGGTTAGATTTGGACAACTTGGTATACTAACCATCTATGGTTTATATGTATATGCATGAGTGTCTCTTATATCTCCATAGAAATAAAACACAATTCCAAGAACAGCCAATATAACTTATCCATCACACAAATTATCTTTAAGTGAGAAAAATCCATCTTATATGTGCATCAAAATTTTAATAACTTACCTAATACATTCAAAACAATTGAACATTATAAAATATTTAAAATAAAAACCAAAAAATTATTAATAAACTTAGAACCATATTGTGTTAGCGAGTATCTTAGCCAAAAAATTGTAATAAGGGTTTATTGACACTATTTCTTTTTATGTTCTCTGTATGAAACTTCATTGGAAATAAAGAATTTATCTATCTATCTATCTATCACACAGAAAGTTGTTGGTTGGTTTCGAGAACTAGGATGAATTCCCTTCATCGGCTTTTTATTGATTTTCCGAAAATATTTTTTCCCCTTTTTCACATGAGTTTGAAAATGCAACGAAAAGGGAGCTTCTTCGAACATATTGAGAGAACCAATGAAGAGTGTGCTTTCTACAGTTCATTATGTTCACAAAAACCCTGCAAAGAGCCAAATCAATCTACCCAGTCAATTTTTCGTTTCTCTCGATCGAATTTTCAAAAAAATTAAAGGATCACGACTTTTGCTACGAAAAGCTCATAATCTTCAAAAAATTCTCGAGCTCTTCTTCCTCTTCTTTCATTTAAAAAAAAAGAAAAATTCGAAAATTTCAAGAAAATAGTTACCGCCGGCATTAGGAGGTGTGGAGGTTGGGCGCCGGATTTTCGCTTCTTTGTTTGTGTGTGTGTTTTTGTTCGAAAAAAAAAAACGGTTAATGTATTAATGAAAATTATATAAAAACAAGCTTTGAAAAGCCTGTGAAGAAGGACCGTGCTTTCTAATACGGTTCAAGCTTCGGAGAAACAGCTGATTCGAGACGTCACCAATTTGTCACTCGAATGCGGTTGGTCCAAAACTGACGGACCAATCTATGATCCAACCAAGGATCAAAGTCAATCGAAATCGCCTTAAGTATTAGTATTAATCTATGACAAGGATTATGAATTCGAATTTAAAAACTACCACGGATCTTCAATGTGGTAAAGTTTCCAACCAATTTACATAAGAAAATGCCCAAAAGAAGTGGTCAATAATAGGTAACATATCTAATAACATGTTAGGTGCAATCAGGGATTGAAAGAATTCGAGAAAGGCAAGATTATGATCCACAAACCCATTTTGTTCAAACATTAAACATAATATGTATTTGTAGCCTTTGCAAGACCTTAAGTCAAGAACGAAAACGAAGGTTAGCAATGTGAAGAAGCATACCAGAGATGGGCCTCATGAGGAGTTTTGATTTATTTACTGTAATTGTGTGATGTACTCATTATTCGTTGGAAAAGATATTTGATTTTTTTGGAATAAATCTATAATGAGAGTGTGTATATGTTAAATGAAAGAAATGAAATATCAATAGATTTATGAATCATATATTCATGAAATGTTTTACATAGGTGGACGGACTTATCACTTATCTTGGAGATTGTTTATAATAATTGTTACTTGTAATTTTCTATATACAATATATGATCGGTTTTAATACGTTCTCCGACGTCTTCCGATACCCAGTCTCCATTGATCTCTATCTTCCTAGAGATTCTCCTCCAATACAAATTCTCTCATTTCTTTTTCTATCTCCTCCCTCCAGCTTTTCCGAGCCTCTTCTGCTCGTAATTTTTTACCTGCTGCCAATTTTCGGTTGATTCTCATTATGTTTTCTTCGTTGTCAATGAGAGATCCATATATTCCTAAAACAGCCAGTGCTATGTCGTCACGGCCATCATCTGGTTCAGGATTATTATCTCCGATACAAAGATTATGAAGCCTGAAACAAGCATTGATAATTTTACCTGCCGACTCCTGAGCATAGTGAAGAACTCCTTGTGCAAGCAGACATTGTATCTCCCAATTAAACTTCTGATTGTTTTGCGATATTTATTGTACAAATATTCTGAAGTACCTTCTTGTCGAACGTCTAGACAAACACAGAAAAATCAAACTATATCACGAACACGAATGATACAAAGCGCTCGCTGTAAATACTCGCGCTGCGACCGTCTAGTCACGTGTCAAGAATACCAAAGTGTGTGATACTCTGAAAGTTCACATACGCATAGAAAGTTCACTTGCCGAGAATACGGACCCAGGGCTGGATTAAGACCACTTGGCGCCCAGGGCACTATATGTTCCCAACCCCCCTATTACAAAAATGATCATTTAATAAAAAACGAACAGTTATTCGCCCCCAATTCTGAATTTGCCTTGTTCAATTGCCTCTTTGCCCTGGGGTTAATCCGACCCTGCCTTCAATCCAGGACCGATTCATGTGCTGATGTTAAAATGTCAACTGCTGGATACTGTTCCTAGTCACGAAAATTTGTCGACTAGAGCTAGGAGATAAATAGTTTCTCTAGCTGGGGGAAAAAATGTTGAAACCTTAAGAATGAATTTGTATTATTTGTTGAAACCTTAAGATGAATATGTATTATTAATATCGATCTTCGTTACCTTATTTTGGTTTTGATGGGAAAGGGGAACCGTCAAGTTTATTTTTAGAAGACAGACGTAGAATGAACTCTGAAAGTAGGAAATCCAATATTATTGGCAAAATTGAGATAAAAGGTAGCTTGGCAGTGACACTATGACTGTTACGTTAGGTGAATGCCCCCATTGAATGAATATTTCAAAGGGACGGCCAAAGAACGGTCAACAGGGCTATAAATATTTTATAAGGTTCCGACATCTGGGATAAGTAAACATTGTACCTAAAGACTCGGGTAATTTTTTCCCTAATTGTGTTATGTGAATCTACATTCTATTCTTCCTACTGACCTGGTAGGTCAGACATTTGGTGCCTCAATTACGTATTTTGGACCTTCCGACAAGGCGCAATATTCAAAAACTACAGGTTTTTTTCAATTTTGTTTTGAATGAATGTATTGGCCAACAAACTTTTTCGAACTTACCCTCATGTTTAAACCAATTTAAATCAATATCACAATTTGCCCGGGTCTTTGAGCGCGAGGCCTAACCAAGAGCGAGGCCCCGCCCGATTGCCCCGCTCGCCATCCCCTTAGGCCGCCACTTCAACAGAAGACTCGCAAGGAACCACGTATAGTAGTGAGAATGCCAAGTTGAAACTATGATTTTTCATACAAAGTCTAATTACTATAGGTATACTTTTTTTTTCGACTGTGTAAAAAAATCTACTCATTAATTAATTAATTGATTAATCAATTAATTTCAGACGCTTACAACCCCGTAGATGTAGGTAGTGTCTGGTTTAGCCTTCGTAGTAGGTAGTGCGGGTTGGCCCCCTTATCAACCGCCTTACCAGGGCCGACCGACTAAAAAACACAGTTGGACCGGATACACCATTGTCTGGGAATCACAGTATAGTGATGCACTGAACTTCTTCCTGTCCCGGTAGATAGGAGAGCGCAGCGCTATTAGGGATCCCCATTGTACCTGGAGTTATCGCAGTAAGGGGGAACTATACAATGCTTCTCCCCTGTTCCGTATTTTTCCCCTTCACTCTGATAACGGAACTCGAGTGTTGGGTAGATCCTCAGGGAGGTCTGGGGTTTTCCCCCTGGCTTAGTCGAGAATAGATTTGCGAGGAGCCGGTGTTAGCGGACTGCCAATAGTACTCTTTGGGACATCCCATCATCCAAAGATTCAAGGTTTCCAATAGAGCCCTAGCAGCCTGCATGAGGTACTAACATGTGTAGCCTAGCATGTGGTGCTCATGGTGTTCTTTGGGGTCGACCCCGAGTCCGAAGACTCGATGGGCCAATAGGACCATGGATGACCACGCCGATCCCTCACATCTCATCACTCGAAGCCTCTTACTCACAAAGTTTGCTTGGATTAGGAAGGGGATAGTCAGATTCTAGCTTGATCGAGAGTAGTTTTCCGAGGGATCGGTGTTAGCAGAGTGCCAAAAGTAATCATTGGGTCAACCCATCCGAAGATTCAAGGTTTCCAATAGAGCTCTAGCCCTCTGCATGGGGTGCCCATGTGAGTACCCTTGCATGTGGTGTTCTTGGTGCACTTTGGGTCTACCCCGTGTCTGAAGACTCAGAGGGCCAATAGGACCATGATTGGCCACGCCGTTCCCTCATATCTCATTACTCGAATCTTTCCTTTTGAGACCGTGAGACAAGAAGTAGCTTGAAGGTAGACTCGTTCATACGACGGGGCAATGATATGGAGAAAATGCGTTTGGCCTCAGAGAGACTCGTTTTGGAAATAGAAGTTGATGATTAATGAAGTAGGTTCGGCTCTATCTAAAAGGTAGCCCCATTCTGCAAAGAAGAAGACTGAAGGCATATCAGTTTCAGCATTTGGCGTCCGTGACATGACTTCTTCTTTACAGTATGGAAAAAACCAAGGAAGCCTTAGCACTACAAAGAGCAGCTTAAATACACAGTAACATCATATTTCTGGATGGAAGAGTGCTTCAGATGTGGAAAAAGTAGATATGAATACAGAAATGGAATTGATTAATACATTGTGCTCGAGATATGACAAATATAATTATGACAATTTGAAATGTCGAGGAAGCGGCTCCAATGAGTGAGAATCCAGAAGTAAGTTGAATGAAACCAAGCTTGAATTCGAACAGTTTGATGATATATTGAAAGGTAGGCTTGGATTTTGAATTAATTCAGCAGATTTGATGAAGATTCTGATATAGGAGAGGATGATAAACTACAATATTCTTGTCATAGTGGAAAAAGTGGTCAATCATAGTCTCGCCGCTCGCCAAGTACCTTCCCGATGCTGGGGTACAAAGGTCATTGCCTCCCACAGACCACGTCAAGGTGCTGACCACGTGAGGGACTATAGGTGTACCTACATCATAAAATCTACACTCAACGATAAAATTATTCATAATTCTGCTTTGAGTGACAAAATGGTGAATGCGTTCATTTGAATTTCTTCAAGTTCAATTAGAACCATAACTATATTTAAAAAGGGTTGATTCAAAGGTGAGGATTTTTTCGACAGGTTTTAGAACTCAAACTAGATTGTTTGAATTTATATTGCTCACACAAAATATTCAATTTACCTAAAAAAGTTAAAGAAGTTTTTGGGATCAATACTTTTCTGACCTTCCACTTTCTATTTATTAGATAATAATCACCTGTTATAAATCAGTGCGATATGGGTTTTTTAGAATGTTTACCAAAAAAAAAGGTACACACTCGGTTTTTTGGTATCTGTGAGAGGCACTAGAATTTCTAGCAAATTTTTATCATTCAACTTTCAACTTTCATAAGGCGATTTTTCCTGAGAAGAATACTTAAATTCAAAGTAAGGAAAGGAAAATTGCTGATTCAAAAGGCCGCGAAATAAGGAAATTAGGGAAGTATATAAACTCAGTGATGAAATTGATTCAGAGAAATTGGTCAAAATTATGGCTGTTCGTTTGATGCACAAGCACTTCTCCGCACTTTGTATTAGTCGCATCAATTAAAATCAACAAGTATTTCTATATAAATATGAACGATTGAGTAATTGAAGGAATCTGTTGAAATTCAGCGGATGCATGATATTGAAACTAACTAACAAAACTTTGAAACCCGCATGAAATTCATCCCAGAAGTTTTTTCGTGATACGCAAATCATTGAACATAGGTGCAGACAGACCGCAAAAAATGGATGTTTTCGCTCCTATTTCTCGTTTAGGTAATAATAATCCATGGTGGAAGAATATTTTTCAACCATTATGATAACCCAAATATTGTTAAGTACAGACGTCATACCTGTCACATATTCAATGTGCACGAATGCTTTTTGTTAAAAAATTTTTTTTTGCATTGTATTTTTTTCGCTTTTTCACAGGTAAAATTAGATACCCGAATGATATATGACAAGACTATTTAATGAGTAACAGGTTAATCTACATGCATTATGTAAAGATATTAATTTGACAACAACTGTCAAATTTTGCCACGGAAAAACTGCTGACAGCTGCTGCCATAAAGTTTTTCCATTTAGAAACCATTTGTAATTCAAAACGGCGCGTTTCTAATTGGCGGAAATTATGGAGCATTCACACGTGGACAATTGACAAGCCATTCCATTACGCCAATCCATTAAGACATTCCATTAAAGTGCGTCATTCATTCCAATGGGAAGTGGGAAATGTCAAATTCGCTTCATTCATGTAGACAGTTTCTATCAGAATATAATGAGAAGGTATATTTTTGGGGAAAGTGAGGAAAGTTGTTTAGCGGTCATTGATAGACTCAAATCAGAACGTTCATTGAAAAACCTATTTTCTCGCTAAGAGATGAATACACAATTTTCAAAATAAAGTCGATTAGACCTGGATGTTCGGAACATCTACTTTGGGTCAATAAAGACAAATGCATATAGGGATAATTAGAACTAGAGGATCTTGAGGAGTATAGACTATGTATGAGAATGTCTCTGAAAATGGTGCAAGCTCTAATTGGACGTACCAAAAAAAATGTAACAATGAATCATATTTTCTGAAGGAATTTATGTCGACATTTTGAGCATGAATCATTTTCTTTCGATTCGAATATATTACAGGAGGATTCTACATTTTGCTGAATATTCTCTCCCAATCTCTGGAACAATTTTTAAATAACAGAAGAGAAGAGCCCCTGCGTAAACTTACACCAATTTGTCCAGGGCAAAAACCTCAAAAAAAGTTGTTACCAAACAATAAAACAGGAAATAATACTTCGAATTATCGAACTTTGAAACGTTTCGGGATCTATATCAGACTCCTTCATCAGACAAATTCGTATTGTGAACACAGTTTTTTGACTTTTGGTTATCATACAAAGGTTTAATTTTTTGTAGGTATAGATCTTAAATCATTTTGTGATTTTGAGAACAGTTCAGAAAAATGAGAAGAATTGGTTTCAAATTCAACATACGAACAGTATTCACAACACAAAATGATTTCATGATAAAAACTGAACTTTTTAATAAGAAAAAAAAAGGCCACCAATTTTTTTATAATATTTTCTGTTCATAAAATCTTTTGAAGATATCAACGTAAAAATAGAGATATTGGTAAATCGCGAATTGAAGGTCATGAATGTTCCAATACCGAAGATCACATGATGCAATGGAATAGGTAACACAAAAATTTTGTTGGCGGAACCTGATCATTATGAAAAGAAAATCAAGGAGTCATCTTGTATTTTGTTGGATGAAAATAATAATCTGGCCAATTGTTCGCTGGGAATATATGGGTTAATTTATTGGGGAAAGAACTGACTGTAGGAAACTTCGAAATGAAATGAAAATGTTACCATGTATAGACATCTTTTGACATTAGACAAATAAGTGCACGAGTTCAAACAGTTGCTCCTTCTTCTATTATTAAAAAAATTTTCTGATTGATTTTGTTCAAGAGATTGGTAGAGAAAATTTTCAAGATGTTTCAGAAATTCAGTTGTTCGGAAAACATCTAATGAAAATTTCAAGATCAGCATGAAGACAAAAACCAATTTTCATGTTGAGCGTCTATTGAAGCTGCTTTTGTTGCAATAGGTTGATAATAAATCTTGATACATTTTTCTCATGGGTAGGTACTTTTCATTAGAAATATTTGTTCTGTAATTTTTCAGAATTATTTAATGTTATTTTCAAAAGATGATTCACAACATCAATGTTTTTTTGATATCAACTAGGATATTTTCTATCGATATCCCAACACTAGGGTAGAAACGTTGAGATGCACGTCAAAATGAACCAATTCAGCGTACCGAGGATGGGGGGCCATTGGCGCCAATGAATTCAAAATCGTTCTGATTCAATGGATTGTCTCCATTGACAGGTGAAGACATTCCATTTCACTGGTTTGTATCTATTCACACAACGCTATTCCACTAAGCCAATCCAATTTCTCAGTGAAATGGCTCATCAATTGGCTTCCTGTATTGGATTGTCCCCATGAATGGATCAAGACAATCCATTGTCTCCATTCACACGATGCCAATCCACTAGATTATTGGATTTTCTCAGTGGAATGGCTTGTCAATTGTCCCCGTATGAATGCTCCATTAGGACGAAGTCTGACGAACAAAGTTCGCCACTTTACTATAAAATTATAGATTGCGTCAATCTTCAAGACCACAGGTATTAAAAGATATTTCACGAATCAATTAATATTGAATTCGGTAATGGTTTCAATGACTATGAGGCAAGATTTATGACATCATATAAGTATATTTCGGAAGCGTGATCTGCAAGAGAAAAATGCAAGGAATTTCATGGACCATGATATTAACCTCCAGAAAATATCTCTTCATCCCGTAAGCAACGGTATATGCAGTAACCATACCATACCAGTTTTTCTCATTTCATATTATTATATATCATTAATTCCAAAAGAACAGATGCAAATTAATCGATGCTCCATCGTAAACACATTTCTGAAAGGTTGCTTTCAACCTTTCACTACAGCAGAGAGTAGATGTAATAATAACTTGGGTAGAACATGATCACCGGTTGAATACAGTAAACAACTTGTATTATTTCATTTACGAAGGGATGACCAAACTTTCGTAAATGAAAAAGCATAGTCAAGCGATGGTCTTTTCATTTTCGATACTACCGATTAACTGGGGTTTTTTCCCTTTCCTCATTTTATCATACTACAGACCTGTATGGTTCTCCTGTGTTGCACTAACCCCAGCTAGGTACTTTTTTGTTTCAATATGTATTGTATTATTTTAGCTCTCTCAATCAAAAGAATATATATATATATAATATATATATATATATATATATATATATATAACTGGAAAAATGAAAGAATTTCAGTTTTCGAGTAATACCTTTTCTCTAATTCGGTATCAAATCCGTTCATTCTGCCACATCTTGTAGAACAAAATCTCACAGTTTTCATAGTAATATTTATTAGCTTTGTTCGCGGATCCAGTTCTGAACAGGTTCGGAACCCATACGCAGGCGCAGATGGAAAAGGACCGTTCGTGGATGTTACAATTCGGAACTACCAGTTACAGTTACAAGATCACATCAGTTCTGTCCTCAGTTGATAACGAACGGGTTCCGACGATAACATGTTGGAATCCCGCCACGGCTTTATTTATTATCTATCAAATTTATAAAAGAAAAAAAGTTCTGACAATCAATATTTTTAATGCAAAAATCACCAATAGCTACTTGATCTACTAGTTTATTTATGACTATTTTCTGAAAAAAAATCATGCAACCAGCTTAAGGGGGCGCCAAAATCAAACAGCGGTTACTTTTTTTCATATTTGATTTTCTCGGAAGAAATTAATTTCCTTGTGCTAAAATCGAAACAGTAGAATGGAAATATGATAAACCATCACTATGTCAAAAATCTTTCAGTCTCCTTATCGTTTTTCAGTTCAACACCCTCAATATAACAAAAGGCAGTTTCTAATCGACTCAGCTATTATGTAATTGGCAGAGGTTCTTTATGAATTGATAAATTCCTGTGGCACGTGGCACGTTGAGCTCTTTCAGGTTGAACAAAAATCATGAAAAGTTTTCGGTTACGATGAATTCCATGAATTTTGTTTACCAAAAAAGTGCTCAACGCGCCCCTAAAGAAATCATAAATTCATAAAATACCCCATGCGTGTCGGCATTCTCTTCAATAGTTACAAGATGATCGTTTTATTGGCGGTTTGTTTAGGCGGCTTCTTTGATTTGAGTTTGTCATGTGGCAATACTCTCATATTTCAATAATTATTATCCATTCTCCAACAAGGATATTTTTTTTTCGAGAAGGGGATAAATGTGGAATATTCTAATTTGTATTCCCATTCTAAAGATAAACGAAAACAGTTGCCGTGGAAAACATTATCATTTTTACCTTGCCTTTTCCCACCTGAGAACAAATTCTGCTGGCGCCCATGCATAAATTAAAAAAAAAGAAAGAAACGATGAACTTATGTCGCCTGCACCTCATCGTTTTTCGAAAATTTTTGTTTTGCCCCCCCTGAGAACAAATTCTGCTGGTACCCATGCAACGCAAGCATAGACCCAGTAATTTCTCTGCCTGGGGAATTATTGACTCATCCTCATCACATCTGGACCTAAGGGCGGTTTCATTCGAAATACCCTAACTTTTTGTATGTCTTTCTGGTTATTTGTGTGAACGTGTAATCAGTTACAAAATTTATTGTTGGTGAAACTTCGAAATTCTGCCAAACTGTATTCAGTCTTTGAAGAAAGTGGAAATTTTTAAAAGTTTAGGAAAATTATACCTGCCGGCATTAGCGTTATCAAAAGCGAACCTACCACGTTTAGGTTGGGCGGTCGGATCTTCTCTTTTTTGATTTAAAAAAAAGCTCTTCGATTAAGCGATTTCTCATGTATTCACGAAGACTGTTAAAAAGCAATCTCCGAAAAGCCAATGAAAAAGGACGAAATTCAGTTAAAGGAATTAACTTTTGTGTGACATGTTCTTTCGAGCATTTAGGCCGTCGTCGTAGATTAGTTCTCGACGTTTCGCCAGTTCGAGTGTCTGGCATCTCCTGAATTATAACTCCTGAAGATGCCAGACACTCGAACTGGCGAAACGTCGAGAGATTAGTTCTCGACGTTTCGCCAGTTCGAGTGTCTGGCATCTCCTGAATTATAACATCTGAAGATGCCAGACACTCGAACTGGCGAAACGTCGAGAACAACTAATCTACGACGACGGCCTAAATGCTCGAAAGAACATGTCACATTGAACGATGGCCGCGAAAGCCTCAACCAATGAATTAACTTTTGTTTAAAATTAAATTGACTTAAAATCAGTTTGAAAAATTAATGCATTAAAAATGATTGGGAAGTGGTTTTACCAATTTTCCAAATTTTTTTCGAAAAAAAATGAGAAGTGAAAAAAACTCGAATTTTTTTTTCAATTTTTTTTTATATTTGAGCAACAACTGCAATAAAATTGTGAAAAATCTCGGAAAAACTTTCTTTCTCATTTCAAAACTCGATCGAGTGAAATAAAAAAACGGCTGGAACATATTGAACTGTAGAAGGCACACTCAACATTCTCAGTTTTTGTTTGATGAAATTAAAGCTTAATCAACGAAGTATCTGAACATTATAGCGGTTAAGCAAAAAAATAGACTGAAAAATTAAATAGAAAATTTTGTTGTTGTTGGCTTTTCTAATATTATTCAAAAACTGAAGACGTTACAAGATTTCAAAGTAATAATCAAAAGAACAAAATACCCAGGGCTACTTTTCGTTTTTTCTTGTAGGACCATTCCTCTCGAAGTGGCCTCTGTTGAAAATTGCTCAGAAAATTTCGATTTCATTTTGATCTTTTCAATTCATTCCAGTAATGTAGATATAAATTTTTAAGGCTTTCAATTGTTATACCAACTTTAGAGGAGGGGGGGGGGCGCCATTATGAATTCTTGATTCTTGCCCCGGTCAGAAAAAAATCGTAGATCCGGGCCTGCTGTGAGAGTGGGAGCACGAACGATTCTGACGAGTCGATCAGACAGAAAAATCTGCACTTGCGGAACATGCTCTAATCTCTAATAGATTGACACAATAAAGTTCTCTCAGAAGAAGAGATTATTTCGAATTCGGCTAATAACCTTAGCAGTTGATGCCGCCATAAACTTACAAAATCAAAAGGCAGAGATGTGGAAAATGGGTTTTTAAAATATAAATAAAATGAAAATAGGTACTTTTGTTTTTCAAATATAAAATACAAAATAGTTTTCTGTTATAAATTTGAAATACTAAATGCAAAATACTTCATAAAAATGAAATACCTTAATTTTTAAACTTTATTTATTTCATAATATTGTAAGAAAGTTTTTTATCTGAAGCAGTGATCAAAGCTACTCAACATATTTCAATAGTTTATTTCACACTAGACAGACAGTTACGAAAAGTTTTAGGTTTTAATTTAGGTCACTGGTTTATCCAATTCAGTTGTAATCAATAAGATAATAAAAGTATCCAACAAACAGTTTAATATTCAATTGGAAAGCATACAAACATATGATGATAAAAAACTTATATGGATTATTGGATTCGTTATTTTACACCAAACATGAACAAACTGACAAGTGAGTGACTGACAACTGACTGAAGTCACAGTTGAGATATTATTTATTATATTTTATTATATATATTATTACATTCATCAAAGCGGGAAAACTCACAATATAGAACACAGACGTATTTCAACCATAGATATTTTAGTGGGTCAAAAACAACTTCATTCCAGTGCTGTTGACAAAGTTTATCGAAAAGTAGTTTTCAAAGTGAGCCGCTCTTACATTTCTGCGTCTTGTCCGAGACACATGAACCACCTCTTACAAGTATTACCCAACACTAAACACTACCCGGCATCAGAGTCAGAAACTCAGCGGTCGAGTTACAGTCTCAGACCAAGAATCCTCTGAAGATGCCTACCACAGATGTAAGCGAAACGTTTGGTGAAATAATTCCTAGTAGACCACGGCCAATAAGCCCGTAAGACCCTCCCAATTTCGTCAAAAAAAAATATATTCACCTGAAGCACGCGTCTATATACCCGGATATTTTTCAGCTGCATCAACATTCGAAAATATTGGCTCCTTGCTAAGTTCATTGCATCATCTGTGTCAACATGATCGTTTGAAATTTTTCGAGGGGAATAGTCAAAGATATTGGCTCGTTGCTAAGTGACTTACATCATATGCGTTGGTTAAAATTTTTCGAGCGGCATAGGGGTATTGATTAAAATGATATTCCGCGCTATCTCAACCGTATATATAGAACTTCAATTCAACTAGACAAATGATATTTTTTATGATGATTACAACTTGAATTCATATTAATGAAAAATTATTGATATTTTCACACTAAGAATAGCTTCACACCCTGATATTTCTGTTTACAATCATATAACCGTGGATAACCCCCCACGGGTAATGCATTTTGAAATTGATACACACAATTGATTCACTTTATCATGAGACAAAACTGGTGAATGCGCTCATATGAAATTTTTATAAGCTTGGGGTAAGTTTTGAGGATACCTACCCCTCACCACTCACGTTTTTTTAAATCCAACTTCCACTCTCTTCGTAATCTCAGATAAGTCCAATAAACCTATATCTAGCAATTATGAATATATTCATCGAGTAAAAAACAAATTATCTCTAATAACTTAATAATATGTATTCTGCATAATTTTTGGTGATTTTGAAAGACAATTTCAATTTCTTCGAATAAGCCGTTGAATCATCGAGTTCGAAGTGAACCAAGCAGATGGCAGGAAGCCAACAAATGGACTTCCATTGTCCGATCAAATTTTTCAAATCGATGTCATCAGTGAGTTCGATTTCAGATCTCTCGAAAGTTATTTATAAACTGAAATTTATTGTTCCTTAAACCCTGAAATTTCATTTAAAGTTCTAATTGTGCATCGTTCCTTCTACTACGTATAAATAAATTACTCTGATTACATTGGTTGGTGCGCGGCCTACGATATTAGTAGACCATGGTTGGTGCTGTTATGTTCTTCAGCTGTTCATACAAGGTGTGACTAAAATTGTGACATTTCTGGTTTCACATTTTATGGGAAAACGTCGATTTCAACGGGTTTTCTAACTTTCTAGTCTATAAAACAAAATATGTACCACAAAAAATCAGTATTGATGGATGTAAACTCATGCTTTCGACGGGGTGCCGATACATAAAAAGGAATCGCGGTAATATTTCAAATCTGTTACTCACAAAGTATCCTAGATTTTGTTACTTCCAACAAAAATTAGTATTTTATAGCCATTTTATTTATGATATTTATCAATAATAATAATCATTTATTGATCCCTTCGACATGTTAAGCCTTAGTTTCCTTTCCTCGAAAGCGGTAATAACAAATTGCGACCGCAATAAATCCACAAATTACGTCATGGAAAACTGTACCATGCGTTAATGGTCAGCGCAACGCAATATGTCGGTATCAAAAATATTCAACAATTGTGGAATATCTTTGGTCGGCATAGTTAATGCTGTAGGCTTTGCGGCGAGAAAGAGTTCTTCAACGGTTGCGCTAATGACGCTAATGAAGTGTTGGACCTCTGAAGTTGAATGCCGCACCCCGCATATAAAGTTCTGCTGTTTTTCCACCAAAATCAGGAACTATTCATTAAATATAGAAGTCACAACAAAACAAGGAGATTAAACTCTGAATTCTATCCAAATAAATAATAATAATAACAAAAACACCGTTTATTGACTCATTTGTAACAAAGTAAAAACAATCGACAAGTCAAAAGGAATATATAGGCGTTTCAAGGGGCTCCACACTTTTCTAAAAAATCACCGACGCTATAGGGCTTGATATTTATTCTAAATTTATGAACCTCTACTCCGAAAGCCTCAGCGTCAATAAGATTATGCTACCTATGACACAGACTGTATTTTATTGCTGCCTACCCTTGAATATCGAAAGAGAGAGAATATATGTATATTATTTGCTTAGATTAGTGTTTAGCAGTGGAAAGAAACGCTGTGAATATCAATTGTGACCAACCTGAGTTAACACTCCTTAAAGAAATGGAGGATTGAGCCTATTAAAACTTTTGATCAGCATAATGTGAACTATCTTTTCACAGAGTTTCAGACAATTTAGCCAAGAGCCATTCTTCATAAAGACTCTGTGGGGTCATTTTAAAAAACCATCTTCTTAATTTTATAGATCGAACAGCAGTGTGTTTGAGAATCTCACATAACTGTATGTATATTTAGATGCTGTTGAAATTTTTTATGATGTGACGTGTTTTTTTTTTTCATTTATTTGTATCTTTCGTTGAGATGCAGTAATGAGAAAAAGAAAAAATCTATGTTTCTTTAAAAATAATTAGTTCCTCATTTTCAACTACTTTTGACTCAGTGCACTGAAAAAAAAAAACACATTTCAGCTTATCATATTTTCATTTATTTTTGCTTTTGAAAACTTCATCATTACAGAATTAAATTTTTTTTTGCAAATAAAATGCAGAAAATTGAAATCAATTTTTCATGTGGATCCAAAACCTTGTGTAAAGTTCTGGCTTCTCTAATGGACAGTGGCTTCAAACCAAATCCTACAATTCTTGGTTCATGTTCAAGATCCCTCAGTTCATTCAGTTTATCCTTAATAGTATTTTGGAGATTGGATATATCATCATGAAATTTTTCAATTTCTTAAAGAAAAAAACGAAAATTTAGTGAGAAGGCCTATTCATGCATTTTAAATTGAATGGTGATATTCTCTAAATTTGAATTGCCCAATAAAGTGTTGTCAAGACCTAGGATTTGCCAAGATTTTAAATTCAAACATTGTCTGACAAAAAAAAATATTAGAGTCCAATGTTAATGCCTTAATGTCTATGATAGTCTAATAAATTTTATATGCTTATAAACGATAGGTACTTGACATTAGACCGTTGTATGAATACTCAAAGTAGAACTCATACATTTATTCAAGGAGAACTGTGGATTTCAAAAAGTTCGTTAATTTAGACTAGAAAAATCAAATGAATACAAACCAATCCAATAGATTTGAAATTTTAACAAATATTACAGCAATTAAACGAGTAAGTGCATTTTCTATTGTGAAATCCATCATCTGAATGATATTTTTGATCTAGAATCACTCGTTACGATACCTTTTTTCAAATGAACAAAGCATTCCTGTCTTGTCCTTTGAATAAATACTGAACCGTGTTTCATCCATACATTTCGTTCATCAGAATGTTGAACAGATCTCAGAGCTTCTCGAAATTTATTTTGAGCATTAGATAAATCTAATTTCGTCTCTTTCAAAGTCAAAATATCTTGTGCTACTGTTTCTACTTCCTTCAAATAAGTATATGATTTCTGAGTTTCCACATCAAGAGGCACCATAATGAGAGAAAAAAGGGATTCAAAATGACATAATAAGTATAAAAAAAGTTTGATTAAGATTAGAATTCAGTACAATGAACTCGTAACACACAAAACATACATATTTCGTAGGTTAAAATAAATATAACCAATATATTTTTGCAGGGGACCATAGACAATATATTATGATGTTCTGTGATCTATATGTACGATTCTGTGGGGCTGTCTCTTTCTGTGCTCTTTTAGTGTTCTCTATGAACTGTCATCTGGAAATTATATTAGTGTTCTGTGCTCGGAATTATAAACAAATCAGTGTGTGAAGTCGTGAAGTGTGAATCAAAACAGGATTACGTTTAATTTCGATTCAAATTTTGCCGAAACTGCCATCGATGTTCAATCGGAAACTTGAAGAATTATTTTAGTTAACACAGATAGTTTTCAAATAGGTGTGTGCTGAATATATATAATTCATTATGCCTTTACCACCAGCTCTCTTGGCCAAACTTTCCAAGAGAGGAATCGTTGCACCTACCCGTAAGTGACTATACGTTGATTAAATACATCTGAGTATAGTTTATCGACGAATTAAATCATTTTTCAGATAAACCTCCATCTAAGACTACTAAGAAAGAAGATTACAAGGGTTATGTGTACTGTCCTAATAAAGTAAATATGTTTCATATTTGCTCTGTTTTCTGTGAGACTAACTGGAGAGGTCATCCAATACCTGAACCAATGTATGCAAGAAGTATGCAAAAACTGTTATTTAAATATCCTTTACCCAGCAATTGGATAGAAGTTTTTGATAAGGGAGTGTAAGTAGCTAGATTGAGAGATTCTTAAAAAAATATATGGTAAACATGCAGTTCACACAAGTGGATGCGAGAGACCTCGCAACTCATTTGATTTTTTGAGATTCCTAAGAACAAAGATCCACTATACTTTATTTTTCATAAGTAAGAGCAACATTAACAAATGGAAATCACATATTTTGCACATAAGCCATCTTATATTGGTTAAGCCATTATGATTCCTCCCCTCCTTCATTATCCTCAGAATATCTTCTATTGAAATAGTGTTTGGCTTTTTATGTCGGCTAGATTATTGTTTTCTCATTCCAACTGATCTTTAATATTGCTTTTCTTTACACTTAAAATTCAAACTTGAGACCTCTTGTTTGGCACTTGTCAAAAACGCTAGATGCTGACTTATTATATTATTTGTAACAGTAATAAATTTTTTCAGAGGTAGATATTATTATTGGAATATTGAGAATGATTTGGTATCATGGCTTCCTCCGAAACATCCAAAAGCAAAAATCACAAATTGTGCGGCCAAATTGAGAGAACAATTTTTGAATGATAAAAAAAATGATGCTAAGGAAAAAGAATCAGATGATAAGAGTGATTCTGATGAAAAAGAATTCAAAAAACCAAGTTCTCGAGCTTTTAATCGTAGGGATAGTGAAGATAAGCCCAGAAAAGATGAGAAGAATAGTGGTAAAAGGCCGAGGAAAGATAATGTTCTGGACCCAATGGATCCTGCATCATATTCAGACATTGCACCTGGCACATGGAGTGATGGCTTAGAAAATAATAAAACACATGCAGATAATACTGCATCTGGAGTTTTATACCAACAGAGGCCCTATCCATCTCCTGGGGAAGTTTTATCAAGCAATAAAGATAAGCATTCTAAGAAACATTGAGTTGAGTTTTATGTACATAGGTGAATATTTCATAATTTTCAAATTTTTTTTAGTGTCAATTGAAATCCATCACTTTCAAACCATGGCTGACTGAACGTATTTCATTACTCTGTAAATATTCCATTGTATAGGTTTATATAAGGTATAATACACAATTTATTGAAAAATATTTTATTCACTTTGTCTTAGTAACTACTACTGACAACTTTTCCAAACATGAATCAATTTTTCGAGAGTTGTAGAATTTCTCCATTATTTAACCAGTATGATTTTACTAGAGAACTGACAGTTGCTCAGAAACCTGGGCGTAATTCCACATGCTTTACCAATACCACAGTAAAAAAGTACTCCAACATGAATACAACCATTCAACATTCAGAATATTGGGCAAAGATCAACTCCCAATCCATCAAATATAGTAAAATCACTAATTTTTTCAGAATTTTCAGTAAAACTCTCAATACATCCTTCAAATGGATACTTGAAAAATCCATTAGTTTCAAATGATAGGCTCTTGTTGCTTGGCACATTTCCCAGAAAAAATCTTCCATGGGTCAGACTTATGTCATGGTTTTTTGTTAGTGGTATATTCTTTCTAAAAGATGTATTGTCAATTTCTATTGCCATTGGTGACAATTTCAAAAGTATATTATGCCAAAGTCCATCCGATATTTTATTATTCCATAAAATTGCAGAAAAGGTATTATTTTCATCCGGAGCATAAGCCACTTTTAGATGTCCTCTTTCGATTCCTAGCCCTATGAATGAACTGACCTGAAAATTTGTTGAAATATTGGAAAGAATATAGGTAAGAGCTTCATGTGAAAGCAATGAATATATTTTCACAACTACTCCTCTTGATGACTAATCCAACCCTTAGCCGCTGTAGTGAGGTCTGTCAGACCACATCAAAAATTCGATTCGCTCCAACTAATCTCCACAACACCTCACCGTATCTCTTATACCTTCAAAATAATCTCATCTTTCGTCATTGTGTTCAAGGACACAATTCTGGTAGTATCGGTTTGCAAGAAATTAACATATAACATTACTGAGTGGTCTGTGAGACCGGACTTTGGTGTTTGTGGGTATACTCAAATGTGTGTTATATTTGCTTCTTGGAAAGAATGACTTTGGCAAAATTTGTTGCAAGCCGACTTTTTTGGAAAGTTTGCAATTTTCGGTTTTTTTGTGTTGATATGAATGATTTTTCGTCATTATTATTCTTTGTTGTTCTATTTTTGATAATATATCATACCCTATTATTTCATCATTACGTTTTCTGTTAATTAGTTGTTATCTGGAGATCCTGAGAAAATAACCTGAAATTTAACATTCAACAGATTTCCTGCTTATTGTGCAAAGTTTGAATGCAATAAAGAGAAGTAACATGGTTCATTGTCATATTTGGACACATACGCCAAATTAATATAATTGTTACTAATTTTTTTTATTTTTACATGCGATCTTGCAAACTGCAAAATGTTGAGAGCGCTACTGTTTTTGCACTACAGTGGTTAAGGGTTAAATATGAATTACTAACCTCTTTATGCCATAAAAGCAGACCATCTGCATTGGCTGTTGTGAAATTTATTGAAATTTGTCCAATATTTGAACTAAGAGCATCCCTACGTTTGCCTTTTTTTTTATCAATTATCAAATAACTTCCCCTTTTAAATTCAGGCATTTTCACAATAATTTCATTTTCACAGTTGAAACCATTTCTTCCAGGAACGCAGTAACACTTATTGTCATCACATTTACCCATATTGTTACACATGTTAGTGGAGCAGTTATAGGTTTCTTGACATTTACTTCCATGAAATGGTTCTAGACAGTTACAGTGAGATCTATTGAACGAATCTAGCCAACATGTACCTCCATTAGCACATACATCTCCTCCACAAGGAGTTCCATCACAATCAATAATATTTCTACCATCATGTATGTTTTGAAAATTGAGAGGTATAAATTGTGAATCTATTTCAAGCAGCCGAATACATCCTGTGTATTGAGATGGGAGGCTAGAAAGAGCATCTAAAGGTAGTTTTGACATATCTGGTAAACCACCTGGAATATAAAAGTGTAGAGTAGAGAAAAAAATTCATGAATGATGTTTTCTTGAAAATCAATACTTTACCTAGATATACCATCTCTTTGACATCCATCCCGAAGATTTCTCTTTCTAATAATGCAGTATCTACAACATTTTCTACAGAAAGATACACTTTTCTTCCAAACATACCATATTTGATTTGGTGCCATACTCCTAGAACCAACAATCTACTACTCCTCACAGTAACTAAATTGTGTCTCAAATTGGATTTTCCTCTTTTGATTCTCAATTCCACTGTTCCACTTTGGACATATAGAGAAATGAAATTATCTCCCTGGCCAGTAAAAATGAGCAAGCCATTATTTGATAATGGTTTAATTTCCAATTTGAAATTGAATTTATTGGTTTGGAATTGATGATGTCCCAAAAATATGTAAGATCTTATTCCCTTGAAGCTGACATCCGTGATGTTGACATCTTGAAAAAATAAATAGTATTATTGTTCAATATAATAATAACGAAATAATTCCTTCAAAATAACCTTATATATAAATAATAATAATAAAGTTTATTGATCCCTTCTGACAAATCAATGTATAGGACAAGTCGTCAATATACCTACAAACTAAACAAATAAATCACTTCGCAAGTATTCATCAACACTGTAGAAGCATTTTTTCAACAAAATCTCTCTCACAGCTTTTTCATACACATAGACTTAACTGTACTCGGCAAGTGGTTATATAGTTTAATTGCTTTATATGATGGAGAGCACTATTTCTGGTAGTATAAGAATGATAACTTGACAATTTGTAGTTATTTACATTATCCTTAGCATATACTAGACATTTATAGATATATATATACAGGGAACGGTTAAAATATTATTGTTTATAAATAATGGTTTACAAGAGGAGCGTGGCTCCTGATTAAATATCATACGAACGATTCCCTTTTGCACAATGAAAATTCTACCAACATCCGATGACACTCCCCATAATAAAATATTATAAGCTATATGGCTATAAACCATGCTGTAATAGATTGTTAACAATTATTTGGTTGGAAAGGAATGTTTTATACACTCTTTTGTCTCAATAACTGTGTTGGAATATCCTATGCGTATAAGCCCGTTGCGAGCAGAGGTAAGTTCCTCACAACTACTAGCCGCCACCGCAATAGAAGTATCATCAGCAAATAATGTAATTTCAAAACCTCGGACATGGTCAGGCAGATCGTTAACGAATATAATAAATAAAAGAGGACCCAGTACCGACCCCTGAGGCATTCCTGAAGTTATGTTGTTACCATTTGAGCAAGCATTCTTCATATGAACTCTCATAGTCCTCCCCGAAAGAAAGCTGTAGAGAGAGTCGAGGAAAATGCAACGAAAACCCAAGCTGTAGTATTTATTCAACATGAAATCGAACGCAAGAACGTCAAATGCTCGTAAGAGATCAAAAAAGATTATAGCCACCAACTGGCCTGCATCTAACCTATCGTAAACGTATTCTACAAAAGAACATGCTGCTGTCTCTGTTGAA
This sequence comes from Hippodamia convergens, assembly GCA_038502775.1. NCBI lineage: Eukaryota > Metazoa > Arthropoda > Insecta > Coleoptera > Coccinellidae > Hippodamia > Hippodamia convergens. Next base: position 19,029,689 of record CM076610.1, read on the forward strand.
TGGCCAGGTCTAAAGCCATGTTGGCATTTTGTCAATATTTTAAACCTAGCCAAATAATCAGTAATCCGCTCGAGAACAATTTTTTCAATAACCTTAGATAACACACTTAAGATGGATATGGGACGATAGTTAGCTATGTCGTTTATGTTATTTTTTTTAAATACTGCAATGACTATAGATTTTTTAAGAATAGTTGGTAATGTACCACATGACACCGATAGGTTGATGAGTTCAGCAAAATGATGTGCAATGTATTCAGCTGATATTTTCAAAATTTTGGAAGAAATGTAATCTGTGCTGTGCTCTTTTTGTTCTTCATATTTCTAATGACATTGATAACCTATATGAATTCGTGGAAAAAACAAGCTTATTTGGAGAAGCTCCGAAGATGGAGATGATTCCATTTTTCCTATTATGATATCTTTAAATCTTTATTTCAAACTAACAGAATCTGGTTTTGATTCATTGACCGACACCCAAACGTCGTCGCCACATATATGAGATGCTTCTTTTCCCTTTCCGATTTCCTGCTATCAGATTCTGTTAATTTACTATAGAGGATGCAGAATATAATGACAATTTTCAATTCAAACATTATTTCAAGGGCCGTCCTAAGGAGAGGAGGGGGGTTGAGGGGGTAATTATCCCCCACAACATCTCAACCATTTTAAATATTTTGATCCATTTATGAAATGAAACAAACAAATATATAATACTTAATATAATTGAAAAAAATTCAATGAATAAGAAGAAAATAAATGAAACATTCTCAACAAGTGACACACACATATCTCCAAAATGGCGTAATCTCGACATCTGAAGTGATGAAAAATTCAAATAATTAAGGTTTATTTCATTTTGCAAAATTTGAAAAATTATCAACTACAAAATTAAATTTAAAAAAAAAATTGCAAGAACTGAGATCTTCATTTCATTTCAATGAATTCATTTCCTAATGACCTTTCTAACGGTATGCTTCAACATTGATAAAAAAATTATTTCTGGTTCAAGATACGGATATTCCGTGATAAGAACGGAAATCGTTCAAGAAGTTATTACTTCTGAACGATTTCCGTTGTCGATTTTCAAATGTCGATAGATCATTAAAACGAAATGGTAGGTTACTATTTTTCAACTGCAAAGCAAAAATCTTTTAGCGTCCATTTAGATAACATCGTAACAGGTACAGTGATCGACACCTTAAGCGCATAGAAACTTTCAATTAATGATTTCAGTTTGTAATTTTCTTACAACAAGGTGAAGACCCTGACAATATTACAATTCACTTATGCTTCTTCGGTAAACACTCAGAACTTTTGGTATATGTTGTTTGAAAACCGAAAGAGAATGATTTGTTTTCGAAGTGTCAGATTTGATAGTGATACGCCGCATTAGGTGACGTCACAATTTCTGTTCTATGGTCTGGTTCCAAACAAGCGATTTTAGTGGGTGTTTTAGCATATTGTGATCTATATTTTATTAAGTTGATCCATAGACAAAGTCTATGTCTATGAGTTGATCAAATTAAGAGGTTCAAAGTAAGTATTCAAATAATTGTTGCAAAGTGCTATATCTTGATACCAATAATATTTCATTTACACTTAATAAACAAGCCGAAAAAATTCATATTTATTATAACATCTACCTCAAAATATGGATTTTTAGTCTATTTACATTATTAATCGAAGGCTTTATAGAAATTATCAATGAATTTTGTAGAAAATCCATATCTTCATACATCATTTTCATAGTATCGTTTCAGATGTGAAAATTTCATTTAATTTGACGAATCTCATACTTTCATTTCAGATGGTCATGTGTTGGGCTCCTGACTGTAAACATTACAGTGAAAAGGAATCGTAAATTTTTCAATTTCCTAAGATTCAAAGCTACGAAGTCAACGGTTAAATTTGTTAGGTAGGTTCTTCATTTACAAGAAACCTTTATTTTACATTGATTTTGAGGCGGGATATAAAGCAGGAGAACATGCACGCTTGTGTTCATGCCATTTTGTTGATGGAAAAAAAAGAAAACTACCGACATATTCGCACACAATGCGAATAAACGAATGCGTTTCACTTCTCCTGAAAGAAGAGGAAACCTGTTACGGTTACCTGCACGGTAACTTCAGAATCGGTGGATCCAGATGAACGTAAATTTGCATTTGAAATATTTTTTTCTAGCATGTTCTAATAATCTTGCATTTACAGAGTTTCAGATGAACATGCAAAAATCAAATTCAGACATCCAACATCTCCATCGATAGCAATACTTCAGACAGAGAATTATTTTTTGAAGAAGCGGATTGCTGAACTAGAAAATGCTGCCCAACAGCGTTCAGTTATAGAGTTATTGAGAAGGATAATAACTTGTGCCAGTTGTTTACGGGGATCCCTCATTCAAAAATTTTCACGCTCTATATATAGATTGTTGGAAAATATTGAGATAAATTATTATATATATTTATTATTATATATTTATTTATTATATTATATTTATTTTATTTATATTATATATTTGAGTTGATTGTTTCTGCTTGTCTTTTTGGTGCATTTCATGTACTTGCTTGTCAGTCACACTAATGTTGTGATGGCCACATATTCTGCCATATGATGGCATTTTGCCTACCTCTAGGACATGAGCATGATGCAGCAACAATACCATGTTCCGTTGAGATATCTATAAAAAAAATTTCACATAAATAATACTTGAATGAAATGCAATCAATCATGGAGAATTGAAAGTTATTAATTATTAATCTCATTTTGTGCAAATTGATCTGAATAACATCTTACCTCATTGAATAGCATCTGTTTTTCATACTTGCTTTCACCTCTCCTTTAAGAAGAGTTGGCTGTACCTCTGATCGTATATAACTCGAACTACATTTACTACAGAAGGAGTTTTCGTTTGAAAAAGATTCATATTTCCTTCGAAAAATGAAAATATTGGTCATAGATATAACTTCCTTTTCGGCCATCTAATAAATAAAAACGATTAATGTTACATAAAATAATTAAGTACAAATAAACTGCTTGAAATAACATAACCCTATCCGAGTAGATTTCCTCGTGTTATTCGAAATTAAACAATGAATTAACAAATATACTCACTTTAATCTAATTGGGATGATGATTCGATTCACACAACAAGTTTCTTCAAGTCAAAAATACTTTCAGATATTCTACAAACGCAAAAGAATTATTCGCCTCACTAAATCCCCTGTAAATGAAGTTTGTTTGGAACCCAGACCATAGAACAGAATTTGTGACGTCATCACTAATGCGGCGTATTGACATACTTCGACATCATTGACATGAAAAATGATAGTCATTGACATCCTTCATCCTTCATATCATTCATTTTACAAGTTATCTGTGATTTACACCTGTACATGGGGTAGAACGAACGATTAATGAAAATGTTTATAATGTTATTTACTATATTCAATAATGAAGATAAAAACATAGATACACATTCACAGGGGCTGTGTATTTTCATGTTCTTCTTTCGATGTAGAACAAGTAACAATTTTTCCACTTGGGTAAGTTTCCAGGTATGTTATATCGTCGGTACAATGCAAAAGTCACGAATGTGCTTTTCGCATATGTGCACTATATCACGATTATGGTCATGGTGTCAATGCCAAAATCGCGAAAGAGTTTGCTTATCCCCCTGTCCTACTTTTAGCCTAGTAGAACGAAAAGAAATCTATGTTTATAGCACTGTCCTCAATTTTTGAAACACGTTTTTCCCGGAACATCAAAAAAGCACATTCGTGACTTCAGCATTGGACCAACAATATGGTATTCTCTTTAACATGTGGATTCACATCGTTTGCAACTCTAATTTTGGTAATCTTGTTGCAGCAGATGAAGCAACATCAGGAAAATACCATATTACTCACGATACAAATTTGCAGCAACTGATTTTTCTGTATTTTCTTCCAATTTCACTCCGGCATTTTCATAATTCTTTACACTTGCAGTATCTGTGGATGTGCTCGGTTTGATAAATCACTGATGAAATAATATTGACTTCACAAATCGATTTATTTTCAGGTTCCTTTCTTCATCTTCAGTCAATTTTTTTAGTTTTTTCTTCTCTTCAGCGCCAGTTTTGACTTTGAGCCTTGGTCTTTTCTTCCCCTCTGAAGCTCTATATTTTTCTGTCATTTCTCTCCAGGTGGAAGATATTTCCACGAATAGCAGTTTCCTCGAACTTGTTGTTCTCTCTGGAGTCTCCGGCCATTGTAATATATTGTGGAGTAAATTGGGATCATGTTGATGATCTAGGATATTTCTATTATCATTGTTGTTAGCCGAAGAAACAGGTAAAAAGGATCAAACGAAACAATGTGCTCAACTTCGGTTATAATATATAAAGTTATGAGAATTTAAAATATTCTCACTTTTTCAGACGACTGAAAGAATAAAATCAATCACATCTTCTTCTTCGTGAGGTGCCTTCTCCAGGCTGATTTGAGGCCTAGTGGTCTAGTCTTCGACCGTATACAGGATAAGAAAGTCAAACTTCAAGACATGCTGTCAAAAATGTTGCGAGTAGACAAGGAAGTCCCCCTCGCCATAGGAATGGGAGGAAGTGGGTGTTGGGTTTTCTAGATGTGTTGTCTTCAACTCATAAAGGTTCCCATAGGAAAACAGGGTATGCTCAACAGCAACATCCGTGTTTCTTCACCAACAGTACAGAGGCCAGCCAAAGACTAGCGATTTTAATGTTCATTAAACAGGTGATCTCTCAAAACACCACTAACCAGTCACAGCTGTTTCCCCTCAAGGTTCAGAAGTTGTTCGACCTCAGACTCAGAGGAAAAACTCCCAATGAGAAGCCTTGACTGCCTAAGATCACTTCCCGTGCTCCATTCAGAGAAAAATTTTCTGTCTAGCCATCTCCTGAAAAATTCCTGAAAGTTGTACGGTAGATGTGAAGCGTCGACTCCCAACCAATCTGATTGTGTCCCTGCTCATCCATACATCTGCCCTCTCATAGCCAGATCTCAGCGTGAGCCGGCAACCAAATAACTTTCAGAAAGTTTCAGGAGCTCAGCTCAAATAGCGATTTCCTGCATTCTCCTAGTAAGTAGTATTTGACCTCTGTCATAGCGAGGGATTTTTAGTGTTCACTGACTGTCACAACATGAGTTTCTCGGAGTACCATCTACGGATATTTGGATATTCTCCTGCGTGCTGACAAGAACAATATACAGTTCAACCTGTACTACCGAATAATTCTTCTCTAGTGGGATGGTCAGTTTTAAACAAGGCCCCACAATCCTGACAGCAGTCCCGTGAACCAAGTAAGGCCTTCAGGAACAAATAGCCGATTTTGACCATAGGCTTCTATCAGGAACACTCTGTGAGGTAGTTTACTAGGATATTTAGTGATTGACACCCTTCTAGAAAATAGTTATTGACATGGTGTCAACCAATGTTTATCCGATCCGGAAGAAAGAACACAATAAAAAGCTAATCAGTTATATTCCAACTTTTCAAATACGCGATAAATTCGAATATCAAAATGTGATACTTTCAGACAGTGATAAACACCCTATGTCAATCACTGTTCCGATGTAATAAAAACAAGACAGTCATTGACATGCGATTTATTCTGAAAATAAACATCAATGAAGGGTTCGTTTATATCAATATCCAATCTTTGAAATCTTTCAAACACTGAAAAATTTCTTCCATATATCTCAGATACCCCAATCTAAAGAAATTCACTCATATGTGCAGTGACTTTCCTTAACAAAACGTCAACGATTGAACTGATTGACATTACTACACAACTTCGAGACAAATATATCATTGCGATCTGGGTAGGGGGCCAAATTACTCAACTAAAACATTCATCGAATGAGTGTTGGACCTTCTAGCATACGTAGGTAGAAGAAAAAAGTCGCTGGCAAATACCAATATGTTAATTCGACGGATTAAGTGTGTAGAGTGGCAATCACTATCGGGGTGTCAACGACTATACAGCTTACTATATGCGTCACGTAATGATAAACATGCTTAAAAGCAACATAGAAAAGGTATTCCAGAAAATGAGTGCTCTTAGCAGGCTGGTTGCTGCAGCAGTGTACAGTTCGAAACAGTTAGTTGGTATCTAATGTTACATAGAATGTGAAGAAGCTGTACTGTATTTCTTTGTTTTCATTCATCGTGCTTTTTCATTCCCCAACATTTATCTCCAAAAGTTGAGGGTGGGAAACTATTCCGAATGGCGTAACTTGCACAGAAAACACAAAAAATTAAATTGTAAAGATTTCAAAACAGGCTTGAATATTTTCCTCAAATTTGTTTTCGTTAATGGCGGGAGTAAACAACCATTGCTGTGTTGGTTTCAAACCCGGGGTCTCACCCGAAAGAAAATTAGTATAGATATTTATATTTCGTGAAATATCTGTACTAGTTTTCGGAAAAATTTAATGAATTGAAGATATTATAAGCGAGTTTTATAGTACCTGCAGAATTATTTTTGTTGTGGTGATATTTTCGAATAATTCAAAAGATATGAAAGTATATATGAAAATTTATCAATACCTTGATCACAGTACATCCCCGTTTTTCCAAACGGACAATCACATTCATAACCTTCAATTAAAGGAACACAAGTTGAGCCCGCTGAGCACTTATTGAAAGTTGAATCACACGGATTCATGTTGGATAAACAAAGTGGTCCATACCAAGAATCTTGACAGAGGCATCTAGAAAATATTTCAAGAATAATTATGTCAACTCAAAAATAAAACTACTTTGCCACTAACGTGAAAGTGCTTCCATGGTGTAAACAAGCTGCTCTATTAGGACACCTGTTTTTTATAACATTCTGAAATCCCACATTGATTCACTGCCCGTCCCACAGTACGAGCATTTTGTTTAACAGGTATAAGTTCGTCTTCAGTTTTAATCTTGATATCATAGATGCACCCCATGAAGCCTCCATGTTGTGGTAAATCATGTGGTAATTTATTGAAGTACCTAGATTCGTGTCCACCTGTGAATAAATTATATTGGCATTCATCGTGAAACCTAGGATATGTATATGTATATGAAATCGAAAACAAAACTGCTCGTCTATATTCGACGTACCGATATACATGACTATCAACTCAATGAGAAAATGATATGAACATGTGAAATGAGTTATGTATGTACAGTGTAGAGTGTATTATTTAAACCCGCTATAAAACTGATTCGGGATCATATTAGGATAATATAATTCAATCGACAGCTTGAGTCCATTTCTGTTTAACCTCATTATGGACAGGATAATAGAGAGGGTTCGGAAGGTGAAACATGGCTATAGACTGGGAAGACACCTTCTCAAGATAGTGTGCTTCGCAGATGATGCAGCGCTCCTCGCAGATACAGAGGACGGCTTACAATGGCTACTGCAGGCGTTCAAAAGCGAAGCCGAAGAACTGAACATGAAGATCTCTATAAAAAAAACTAAGAGTATGGTAATATCGAGGGAGCCACGTCGATGCAAGCTGGTCGTTGATGACAACATCATAGAGCAAGTCTCAGATTTCAGCTACTTGGGAGTTAAAATATCCTCGTGGGGAAACCTGGCTGGTGTTGTCAGGGAGCAAGTCAACAAATCGGCCAGGGTAGCGGGTGCTTTGAACTCGTTAATATGGCGAAATCAATTCATGACCAGTCAATGTAAGGTCAGAGTTTACAAAACTTGCGTACGCCCGATCATGACATATGCGGTTGAGACCAGAGCCGACACATCCGAAACAAAGAGGATGATGCGTAGCAATGAGATGAGGACCTTAAGAGCCATAACAGGTAATACCTTGAGAGATCACAGGAAGAGTGAGGAGATCCGAGAGGAGTGTGGTATATTGGATGTGGTAAGATGGTCACGTGCAAGAAGAAGATACTGGAATTAAGATGGTCACGTGCAAGAAGAAGATACTGGAATGAACATGTTTCCAGAATGGGCGATGAGAGACTTGCCAAGATAGCACGGAATGGCAAGCCAGCTGCTGGAAGACCACCAGGACGCCCGCCAAAAAAATGGAAGGATAGCTGGTCATCTGCTTCTCAAGAGGTCACGTGAAAGGTGAAACAAGCCTTTGGCTTTCGAAAAGATGAAGAAGAAGATAATTCAATTCTTTTAGATACTACATGGCGTCTGCTCACAAACTAAGCAACCAAGGAGTCGCACAAATATTGTCTACAGTACAAACCTTTTTTCAGAAGAAGGTTCCTGATCTCTTTTCAAAAATTTTTTAATTCAAATGTTTTACAGAAAGTAGTGAATGATTGTACAATTCAATACTATGATACAAAAGCTGTCAAATTTATATGTTCTACTCTGTTTTGAAAATAAAAAAATCTCAAGATCTTCAATGGAAGATGGACAAGTTATGTTTACTTCACACTATCTAAGGTGTTATTCATCTTCTTACTGGACGTACTTTTTTTTTATGTTCTGGTTCCCACGAACTAATGTAATGTACTAATGTAATGAGAATAGGTTCGCGCTTTAAGGATGAGCCTATCATCACAAGGTATCCTAAGGCAAAGTATACATTGCCGAAACGAAGTATCGGTACAATTAAGGAGCAGGAAGGATGCTGTTGACACAAGCCACAGCCGTCTATAGAGAAGGCTGTGGGTCAATCAACACTGCGCACGTTAACTCACGTCGTTCTTCCGCCATTAACGAAGGTTTCAATGATAGCTTCGGATTGAACACGTCATCAGAGTCAATATTTCAGAGGTCGAGTTATAATCTTAGGCCAACAATCCTCTGAAGATCTTTACCACAGATGCTGGCGAAACGTCAGGTGAAATAATATTTAATTATCCGGTCGTGAAAGCCTCATACTATTTATTAATACAAATATGGTCTTCATTGATAATTGTAATATTGCAGTGGACTTTGAAATTAATTCATTTTTTATTTTACCATCTCGTGACAGCATTTGCAATTGTTTATTTGGGGAAACTAAGTTTCTGTCATTGAACAACTTGAAAATATGAGAGCTGACTATCAAAAAAATAGTTTCTTAATATTGGCAGATAATAATCCAAAGACAATTATGATGTTTCAATCATTTATAAGAGCTTGATCAATCAGGGTCATTCCCACTGGTTAGTATTCGTTTCATCATTGAAAGTCAGTGACTATGACACATTTTACAAGTTTCACAGCGAATGACTAGTAGTATTGATATATGAATAAGGTAATTTACCAATGAAAAGAATGGGAGCAACATCCAAATTTTCAAAGGGACCTGGTGCTTTTCCTGTTATATTTCCCACATTCTCAACATAAAGCCAAGCTCTTCTACCTTTGAGTCCAATATGAATTGAATAGTCATTGAAACCAGTCTGCAAAGGCTGGTTTGTGAATATCCTCCTTGGACCTGAAGATATTTCAATCATTATTTGAATTTAAATTTATTTCTCATTTACCAGAACCCAAATTCCAAGTCAACATGATATATCCTTTAATTAAACTAACAGCTAAATGATCTGAGAATACATCATGGTAGCCAGTCTGACCAATGAAAAGTAACATCGAAATTTGATCCATATCAGTTGGTAAGAACTTGAACTTGATTTCTAAGTTCTTTGATATTTCATTTGGTACAGAATAGGCGATGTAAGAAGACCATCCTTTTGCCATTGTTGAGAATTGTGGATGAGTTATTTTCATATCTGAAAATTGGATTAAATAAATTTGGAAGAATGTAAAACAAATGAAATAACTACCGCTCTCACAAAACTGGCCGTGTTTGCCATATGGACAGAGACAAATGAAACCACTTTTAGAAAGACTTATACAAGTTCCCCCGAATAAGCATGGATTGTTATCACAAACTGATATCTCACATTGTTTTCCTAAGAATCTGAAAATTCACTATATTGCAACTATATTGCATTATACAATATCTATAGTTTACCCATTTTTACAGTGGCATGCCCATTCTCCTTTTTCCACAACACATGTTGCTTCATTCTGACAAGGATTTGAAAGACAAGCTAATGATGAACATTCAGTAACTGCAGTGCCATCCTCAGCATCTCCAAATATATTGACGTTTTTTCCAGAAATCTTGAACATAAATTTAAGTTCATTAGAGAAACTGTTATACATGTAATGTATAAACACTTATGTTTTGTCTGATTATTATAATTGCATAAACTGAACTGAGGTAATCATTTATATGCATGAGTTTTATGATGAACATAAGCTAAAATTTGTTGAGAATAATTGATCACCTTTAGGTTTTTCATACAACCAGCAAAGCCGACCAAATTCGCATCATTTTGTTTCATTTCCAGAGGCACACCTCCAAAGTATAGCCAAATAGTTGGCTTTTTGAATTGTGGTACAGAAGACACTTGGTCTCCTCTCATGGATAAAGTATTGTTTATATTCACTGAAGCATCACAATGGCTGAAATCTGATCGGAAATGCAATCTAAATGAAAAAAAATTAGTTTGGAAATCACAGCATCAACGGGATTTTCATACTTAGCTTCAATGTGCATTACATAGCCTTTATTGACTGATGTTCTGAGTTCTTTCAAGAGCATAGTCTGATAACCGCATGAGAATTTGAACTCCAAAAAACCATCTTTGATATATAAACTCATAAATATTCTGTCTGAGAATAAATGAAAAATTAGACCATCAGATATCACAGTCTTAGCTTCGAATTCAATATCAACAAGTGGAAGATAATTCAGCCGATGAGCTAGATATGACTTTCCATTGAAAGCTGCATTTTTCACACCTAGATGAAACTCACATAAGAGTCCTTCAGTGTCAAAAGGACATATACACTGAAACAAACAAAAAGTCGGTATTTATTAAACAAACTTCTACAACGTACTTTATAACCGTGTATGGCCAGTACACAAGTTCCTCCATTCTGACATTCATATCCTTCTTGCAAGCAATCTGTTGAGTCTTGAGCTGTTCCGTTCACGGAAATTTGAGTGGTTATGTCATTTATAGTTGTTGTTGCAGATGGAAATTCTCTTCCTCTTGTTATTGTGCTGAAACTTGATTCTCCTGTTGAAGGAGTGTTCAACTTTTCTGGGGTAGTGCTACTCAAGGTATAAGATTCAGTTGCACTTCCAGTTACTTCTCCTGAAGTTGTTGTGGTTTTTGATGTAAGAACTTCTGTTGGTTGTGAGGGAAAATTTGTAGATGGAGTTATTTCTTTTGAAATGATCGTTGTAAAGCTTTCTGATTTAGTTGGTATTAAGCTAGGTTCTTCTACATCGGATTCAGTTGTTGTTTCAATGATGGATTCAGTTGTTGGAGAGCTATCTGGAGTTACATCTTCAATACTGGTAGTGAGTATTGAATATGTTCTCTCTGTATCTGTTGATGATTCCGATTCCTTTGTTGTAGTATATTCAGAGGTAGAAAATGTTTCAGTCTTTCCAGTATTTTGTGATAAAGTTGTTTCTTTTTCTGATGTGACTTCAAAAGTTGCAATTGTTGGAAACTCCGTAGACTCTTGATTAATTTTCATTGTACTTTTGTTTTCACTACTCGAAGTTGTTTGAAATGTTGTATCTACGGTAATAACGGGAGTTTCCGTCATGAGACTCGTATACAGTGTCCTAGATTCGAACAAGGTGGTTGTGAATAACGTTGAGGTTTCTGGAAAACTCATAGTGGTGAATTTCTTTGATGTGAAGTTAGTCCAAATGCTAGTGTATAGTGTTGTAGTGAATTCTAAGTCAACAAACGAGCAATTTTGACTACCATCAGGTAATATCAGGCATTCGCAGAATGCTCCAGTCAGATTTGGGAGACAGGAACATGTAAAATTATCAATACCGTCAATACAAGTTCCTCCATTAACACACCTGAGAAAATGCAACATTTAGAGCGAAGTTTAATACAGATATACAGGGTGACACAGACTCATGGTACTCCCTCATTTTCTCCCTTGTTTCTGTAGTTTTATTTCTGAAATTTGGAACATTGAATATACTCACTAAAGGACACTTTTTGGCATATTTAAGAAAAAAATCCAATTTCCGGTTTTTCCGGAAATGACATCAACTTTGGATTTTCAAATGGGATAGCCGGTTTATTATTACATTTTTGAAATCTCCATAATTTTCTTTATCTAATGATACCTCATAGTTGATATTTGATTCGTAAGAACGCCCATTTTATTTTTCGATCTAGAGAGCCATGAACTCTCTAAAATTATTCCAAATAATCAAAATAATGCTACACTATAGTAACTTCGATTTAAAAAGTATCGTGGTTCGAAATACGTACCAAAAAAGTAAACCAAAACCTTTTTTTCCCTCGAAACTACGTTTTGTCAAATGATAGCATAATGGTACTCTGACGTCATTCGAAAGTACCATAGGTGGGGTATCCATCCATATCAACTTTTTTTCTGTATAACCAATACGAACACGATAATGGAGTTTAGACAAGTTTAGGTGTCTTCTCGGTTCAATCACAATAATTTATCAAGGTAGCTATCGAACACAAACAACAATTTGAAGTTGGATTTTTTTTTCTGGATATGTCAAAAAGTGCTCTATAGTGAGTATATTCAATGTTCCAAATTTCAAAAAAATAGCTACAGATACAAAGGAGAAAATGGGGGTGTACCATGAGTCTGTGTCACACTGTATAATATTCTTGTATAATGCTGACCTGACTCCTAACTGACATTCATCATATTGATATTGACAAAGATCCCCATGAAAATCAGGAACACAGTAACATACTGGCTCATCGTTTTCAAGTAAACACAGAGCATTATTCCTGCAAAGGTTACTTTCACAAATTTCCAACTCCTCTTCGCAATTCTTTCCCATGAAACCTACACGGGAAGGAAAGGTTTAGACGAATTTATTAAATGAAGAACAAAATTAGTATATTTACCAAAAGCACATGCACAATTATAATCCGCTAACAAATCCACACACACTCCTCCATTTCGACAAGGATTTGATAAGCATTCATTGATTTGAGTTTGGCAGAAAGGATCATTCCATCCTGAAAACGAAGTAAACATTCCTAGGTTCACAAGCTCGCATTTCAAATTTATTACTCACCCGGTAAACATTTACAAGTGAATCTTTCCCCAGGTCCTTCTTCACACACACCACCATTTGCACATCTTGCTTCACTTGTGGTGTTGCAAACAGCTTCATCTATTTCGCAGTGATCCCCGGAATATCCTGGGAGGCAACTGCAGAAATAACCATTCACTGCATCTAAACAAGTTCCGTTGTTTAGGCAGGGACTACTTTCGCATTCGTTGAGATCCACCTCACATAGGTCTCCTGGAAAATGAGAGTTAGTCGTGCAAAATAATGAATAATTGAAGGGCTCTGTTCAAAAACCGGTCAAATCCACTTCTTCATAATGTTCAGGAATCAACAAAAACGGCACCGCAAGAAATCATATTGGGTTGGATCTTCCAAATAATATATTCCAGATAGATGAAGGCGTGATTGATATTTTTCAGCAGGATATGTATTTTCTGCAATGAGTGTTTCGAAAAAGAACAAAGAGATGATCCTGATATCTTTTTACTTGTACCGAAAAAAAATAAAAGAGGAATCAGTTGAAAAAATATTTCTTTTTTATGAAAAACATATGTAACAATTCAAAGAAGAACAAAAATTAAAACTTAACAAAGTAAAATGGAATTTCCATTCCAATAAATCTCTTCGTCGAACATCGGAGTTATCCAGCGTGTTCCGGTATTACTTACATTAGCATTCCCCATTGGCTCATAATACCACATATACAATGTGGTCCAACGAAAACTTAATACCTCGATTTTCCAGCTTCAAAATGAAAATGTGCAAAATCGCTCGGACGCAACCCTCCTAACGCAACTCCCTAATAATGGGAGTGAGCACAACCGCTTGATTTAGAATAGGAAAGGGGGGGGTAACTACCTCATTCTGGGAGTACTATTAGATCCTGGAATTTCGCTTCCAATTTTCCATCGATAACGAAATGACACGTAAAATGGTGGACGAGTGCTAACAACAAGCTACATTTGAAATGTGTAGGATACTAATAATATTCTCGAGATAAATTCCACATTAGAATCTGACAGAACAAACTCACTACCAGAATCAAGAAATAGTTTTTCAACACTTTAACACAATTATTATTCACAACGCTCATATTGTTTTTATATAACTTGGTGAAACACGTCTTTATGTGTTACAATCACTCAAACGAATTGAGAAAAATTATAAAGTGGAGAAAAACAAAAGCGTTGTCACATTTCTGAAAACATGGCAACTATTGGCAACGTATGCACTTATGTGGTCGTGACGAGTATATAACTATGCTTTTCATAAATGGTTGAAAAACACCATAAAACAAACTGATAGGGCAAATGGAATTCTTTTTCGATTTCTCTGGTCATGAACTGATTTTCAGTTTAATGATCTACGTATAGTTTGACCGTGGTCAGAAAAGAGTAAATCGAACAAGTTCGACAAGCGGTGATTTTTTGAGTGTTCGTGACACAATATGTTTCATATCTACTTCGTAACTATGGCAACATGATGAACTGATTCTAGTAACTTGCTGTAATTTCCCTCGTCTCAATTTATACCAACCAGAAACGCCCAATTTTGAATTACAAATTGTTTCTAGGTGAAAAAACTGTATGGCAGCAGCTTGTCAAGGGCATCTGATTTTTTCAGAGAAAAAAAACGAAAAAACATAATACAAAGTTATATTTTTTAACAAAAAGCATTCGTGCATGTGCAAAAATTTTCTCTTCGACTCTGATTTTTGTTGCCACCAGCACTCATGCTTCTTTTGTTAAAATATGACTTAGCAAAGTGTCTTTTCGATTTTTTTCGGAAAAATTAGATGCCCTCATGATAATATTTACGAATAAACTGCCTTACAGGGAGCCATACACCACGTTTGAATCGTATTATTGGTTTCTTAGCAATATAGGAGAATGTCATTAGAGGATTAAGTGAATCTGTGAGTTGAAGTATAGAACGCCGCAATTTTCAAAACAGAATAAAACATCAAAACGTCCTAGAATGGAGCTGGCTGTCTACCAAAGTAATACTGTGTGGGGTAAGAAATGATGTGTATGCGCTTCGAATTATCTCAGCGAAAATTTGAATTCTTGCTGTTTATGTATGAATACCTCCATTCAAATCATGGCCAAATTTTACCTGTGAATCCTGGAGGGCAGGAACAGTTAAACATTGCTATTCCGTCAATGCAGGTAGCTTCATTCTGGCAAGGGTTTGACCAGCACTCGTTCCAATTCGTTTGGCAGTGAATTCCAGTATAACCATCAATGCAGTAGCATAAATAGGTGGAATTTAGATCATCCACACATATTCCGTGAACACATGGATTATCAAGGCAGGCAAAGCCACTGTTACTTGCTGGTACTAAGAACAATAGTATCAAAATAGAGAGCATAGCGATGCTAATGGTGATATTTCTCATGTTACCATGGCAAAATTTGAGAACTATAATCTTAGCAGTTTGATGAAAATTAAAATCGTCATTCACGAATCCTGCAACAACAATCACCATAAGCAGTTTTTCCAATGGAATTCTTAAATACTACACAATTGTTCATTAAATTCTTGAAAATAAATGGACGGAGGAAAGAGGCAAAAAGACCGCTACAATTAATATAATAATAATAAAGGTCTTTATTTGTACGTGGTAAGTACATATGATTGAAATTTTTGAAAAACAATATTGTTCTTGGTCCTTGTTTGAAAGACCGAAAAATACAGTTAACCCTCAACTGCTATCGCTGGGGTCAAATTCGACCCCAGTCGTCATTAATCGTACTGTCAGTCTTTTTGCATCTAGGTATTCTCAGTACTCGGTGTGCCTGTGACGAAGGTGAAAACATCTATTTTCCGACTTCACCTGATTTCTAGATATGACCGCCTTGGGGTCACTTTGTACCCCTCGATAGTACCGACGTGAAACATTTTATACTTGTATAATATATCATGTTCAGAAATATTTCCGTTTTCATAATTGAAGATGGTAAATTCTACACTACTACTAAATACTATACTAGTAGATGGAAACCTTATGAATGCTGGGCAGGTTTTTTCATATTTGAGTGAATTTGAAACAGATTATCATACTGAAGAGGAAACTTTTCATGGGGCTTGGAATATGAGCGATACAGATAGTCTACAAGGCATTCTTGTTACTGATTCTTATATTCAGTCAGAATCCGAATACAATATTGGGACAAATTGTCGAAATACGAATTATTATTATGGTGAAAATGTTTTCTAGTGGTCCAAAACTTTTCAACTCACTCACGTATAAGACAAATTTTGATGTTCAAAAAGTAGGCGGCAGTTTTTTTGAAATGCAATATAATGCAATGTTTCTCTTTTCGAAGTTAATGTCACTCCTTAAAAGCCGAGCACCACCAAAAGTTTCGAACAAAACCTACGGAGGTCTTCTGCAGAGTTATTCAGTTCGGTACTGAACCGTCTTAAATATATCAAAAAAGCTCCACAATTTCTTGTCGATTTTTATTTTCTGTCAACTGACATTAACTGTCAACAACCTTGATATTTTCTAATTCTCACAACGAATAAAATTAAATAACAAATTTGAAGAGAATGCTTGGAGGATCCGACATTTTCCCCCCTGCTAGAAGAACTAGTTCTCTTCTAGCTCCAATAGAACACACCTTTGTGACAGGTCGCCGATAATCTCCTGAATACGTTTCACTCGAACTGGTTTCTGATCTGTAGTCCATTTATTTCTTAGAGTAGGTAGATATTCTTTCATCCAACGGTTCCTGAAGGAATCTGAGAGATGTGAAATATTTCTGTGATTGCCTTTCGTTCGGCCTTTCGTATCTCAGAATCTTGTGCATATTTCCCAGCGGTATAATTCTTTACGAGTTGAACGCAAACTGGCGAACAGGTAGCTCCAAAGGTCATTACGTTTATCTCATATGTATCAGGATTGCTTTTTCGACACCTTTTCTCGATATATTTCAGTCTCTGCAATGCTGGTAATTTGATCTCTGAAAGCTGCATGTCTTTCTCTTTCTGAAGATCAACTTCATATCGACCATCCACTCTTCCGATTGTCTCTTTCATTACATTCATGGACCTGGAGTTGTCT
This sequence comes from Hippodamia convergens, assembly GCA_038502775.1. Taxonomy (NCBI): domain Eukaryota; kingdom Metazoa; phylum Arthropoda; class Insecta; order Coleoptera; family Coccinellidae; genus Hippodamia; species Hippodamia convergens. Next base: position 19,046,848 of record CM076610.1, read on the forward strand.
TGACTCTTCATTAAATCCTGAAGCTTACCATCTTCATTACTTTTCTCGCATACATGTAACACACGAGCTTTTGTATTTTCCTTTTCATTTCTTCTTGGACTGGGCCCATGTACTGACCATCCCAATAAACACTTTGACGCCATCAGAGAATATTCTGTTCCACATCGTATTTGCCGAGGGGTTATCAAATGAATGTTATCCTGTCCGATTATCATGACATTCCCATAACTCCGAGTCGGTATTCCTTTCAGATGAGATTCTCTTTCAATATCTGACATTCTTACAGTTTGTGACGACAACGACAGATTTTAGATGGTTCGAACACCCTTCAGACAATGAATTTTGCTTCCTTCATCTATTTCAGAGATCTTCAAATCGATTTCACTCGTGAAGTGATTTCTTCGTTTGTCCACTGCAAACACATCTGTCCTGGAGAACCTACAATACCTAGATGTTCTGCGATTTCTGCATCTAGCAACTTTAAGGTGGATGCCTCATCACAAAGAGCATATATTATTTCGATGCTCTTCGGACCATACAATTTTATTGGAACCATCCGCAATAACGTTTTCCTGTCGCTAGCTACTGCACATATCATTTCAACTCCCGAATTTGATGCACTGTCATAAGTCGTATTTTCACTTACAGGAACAGTTTTTTCTTTGTGGAGAAGACGGTGGTGAAACAATTTACAGTCAGAGATTCCACATACTTTCCTGTTCCGACACTTGATTTTTAGATGGTTTTTTTGAGACACGAGAAACAAAGCTTTTTCTCCGTAACGATTTTCCACCTGATATCGATGTCGTCAGCCTTCATATCAGGACACTCACTTTGATGATTATCGCTCCCACAATATGAGCAATACTTGTGCAATTAGGAATTTTTGTGTTTCTGCTGTACCGAGAACTCTTTCGGATCTTTTCGATTGATTTTGTTTTTCGGTGTCGAATAGTTGAGGTGTACTCACAAAACATGCGGCGCTTGCGTATCCTTCCAATCATTTTGCAAAATCATCGAGATTTACTATTCCATTCTTCCTGCAAACAACTTCACCCCAGTTCAATTTCAATATATCTGGCAACTTATTGAGGAGCTCTTTCATCAACTGTGGATTTTCGAGATTCCAAAATTTTCATAGTAGACACCATATTATTTACTTCATTAGATAGATGAATGAGTTTCTCCAAATTACAGTCTTTTATGAAAGGAATATTTTTGATTTCCATAACGATTGTCTGCCAAAACGTGTTTCAAATCAACATTCGATGTCAGCATCATTCCAGAAACGGTAGATTTGGCTAGTCCCTTCAAGCATTTCTGTAACTTGAGCATAATCTCCTCATTCGAATATTCACATAATCTACAAATATTCGTGAAATGTTTATAAAATACTTGCCAATCTTGAGGATTTCCTTCGAAACAAGGAAAATCTTTGTCAACTGATTGTCAGGCTTCGATTTTATATGAAGTTGTTCTTGGTTGTCCTGAAGATTTGAATGTCATGAGTACTTCCTGTAGAGTGTTGCACAATATGTGAATATCATTGTTAGTATCTTTTCGTGGGGAACATTCGCTTTCTTCCGGAATATTATTGATCCAATTTGTGACATGATTGTCACTCATCTCATCAACCTTTCTACAATTTTCGGAAAATTTCGTTTGTTTGGTTACTGAACTAGCACTTTCACAGTTTTGTGCCTCACATTCTGCTTCTTCTAATTCCTCTTCCATATCTTGTAAGCGAAGACTGTTTTCTACTTCCTTCTGTCTCGACTCGAGCTCAAACAGCACTTGTTTTCGTTTCAGCATTTCTAGTTCTTGCCTTTTATTTTCAGTCTCCAGAATTCGCCTTTTTTTTTGCAAATCATTACTGTATATTCTTTGTTACACAATTTCAGAGCGATTTCTTCAGCAGTTGGAATATGTGCTCCATCTTCACGCACTCTTATTTTGTTCCTTTTTTTTTATAATTCAGAAGTCGCAGGCTCGAACTAACCTGACACTATGTAATCTTACATGATTATTTCATTAACACTACCAGTGTGTATTTCTAATATTTTATTCAGTCTCTCACAATTACTGTTACGTTTTGATTCTGCTCCTCTGGAAGAAGTTGATTTGTCATTTCTTGCAATGACACGACTTGTGGATGCAGGCTGAAGTTCAGGGTCATGTGTAGATCCAGCATGTGATGTGTTTCTGTCTGGCCTAGGAGTTCTGGTTCCATCACCAAAGTTCTTGGGCCACTCAAAATCTGTCGATAATGATCTGTTCATTCCTGCTACACTTCGTCTTGGTCTATTCTGCTCCATTCAGAAGATCACGTCGGGGTTGCCAAATGTTCAGTTCTGTGCTGAACAGCTCCAAAATTTCTTGTCGTTTTTTATTTTCTGTCAACTGACATTAACTGACACCAACCTTGATATTTTTTAATTCTCACAACGAATAAAATTAAATAACATATTTGAAGAGAATGCTTGGAGAATCCGACAAGGGGGCTCCAAAGTGAAGACTGATATTTCAGCATAATTTCTTTTGTTTTGAATAATTCTTAATTTTTTTTCTGAAATGATGATGTTATTTAACGAATAAATGTTTACTTTACTTCAGTAGATATCGAAGCTTATTCATTCAACAAAAAACCGAATAAGCAGAAATATTTTTCATTATTAGACGTAATTCAACTTTGGGGTCAGAAATGAACCCTCTATTATAAGATACTTGGATACATTATGCGGAATAGCGATAGCGGTTGATGGTTAATGATCCCATTTTCAGGTTATGTTATTGTATTACATACCTACGTATAATTAACTGTCGTTTATTTTATCTGCATTTACATATTCATGAAGCGGTGCAAACGGCCCATATAGTTCGAAATTAAATATTCGTAGAACATTGGCGAAGTCGAAAAAATACTTAAATTTTCATTCAATCTATAGTGACCCTAATTCTATAATAATATAAATTGAGAAAGGGTTTTCCGAAAAATACCCTTCATGAAGTTGAAAGTTATTTTGTCCTTCTATATATATTGTTTGAACATGTTTCTATTGGATTTCCAATTGAAATCTCTACTTACTCACATTATCAGAGAAAAATGAAAAAATCTCATAGTAACACAGTTTTCACAGAGAAAGTCATCGATGTCACTACTGCCTCAGAAACGTTCGTGTATCTAGAACTTGCGGTGTTACTATAGTAACATATTATGCAAACAACACACAATTCAGAGGGAAATGACTTCTAAATGTGTTCAGGTCATGAACTGAAATGAAGGGGGTGGTTCAGATCGACTTTCACTTCCTGGTACCAAAAATAAACTTCCGAAATGTTGTATCAATGGAAAGCATGGACTTATTTATCAATAGTAATTAACAAAAATTTGGATGAAGATTTTTTCAAAAATTGTCTCGGGGCAATCCTCACAAGATAGAAGATACCGTTTGTAAAACAAAGGAACTATATCACTTTCCAGTAACTCATCTGAATTAATCATAGAATTACACACAAATAATCAAATATTATACATTGCATTTAAATTCATCGTCTGTAATGGCTTATTTGATTTTCATCTAATATACCTTTTTGTGATTTAGATTATGAATCAATGGCCCAAGAATATCCGAAATGAATGATTTTATGAGATTTTCATTCAAATTAGATGTGGGGTCAAGAAGTAAATGGCAGAAGTTGTGTAATCAATTGACGAATGGAAGACCTTGGTTATTATATAATTTTTTATGTGAAAGATACACCATTTTTTCTTTGAAATGGTAAAGAGCAGTGTTTTGCAACCCTCAGGGTTGCGACCCTCAATGCCAATCGTGAAGATGAATGGAATATTAGAAATACATAGTACCAAACATGAACCCTATATATTCCAGTAGGAGTTAGGGAATGTTTTGAAAAAACTTTAAGCGATCTCCAAGAATTATCCGTAAATTCTCACTCACGTCGACTTGTTCGTATTTCGAAATCGGTTGAAATATCGATATCTAAAATGAAAAAAATGATGTGAAATGGAACACACGCAATGTTTTCAACAAGGATCCTTCTGACAGTATCAGAGTCTTCCAGGCTTATTGGTCTTGGTCTATGAGGAATTATTTCACCAAACGTATAGCGTAAATCTGCTATAGGCATCTTCAGTTCAGAGCGGTTAGATTTCTCTGAAAATGCCTACTGCAGATGTAGGCAAAACTATAAGTGAAATTATTCCCAATAGACTAAGGCTAACAAGCCCGGACGACTCTCTTGATGTCATTATATCTAGTGGTGAAAACCTAAACCTATTTTTTCTGATAGAGCTTCTACATTTGTTATCCTAGCAAATTGTTGTCAGCCTGAACGTTGTAATAGCATACTTTATAGTATTTTTCAGTTGAAAATCCTAGTAATGAATCCGGAAAAAAATATGCAGCAGAAAAAAAATAATTATTGAAAAGGAAGAAAACTTTTTTCGATCAGATCAGCTTCTTCCGATTTTTTAATGAATCGGAGAATTATGTCTATTAATAATAACTAGCCCTTTAAATTTATAGAAGTTCAGGAGTTGTGAATAATTCATCGACCTTCACCGAGCTGGTGAAGTTGGTTCTCAACGAGGTTTTAAATGAATCCATTTTGATGCTTTCATTTCGCAACCAGAATGCTTCGAAACCCGGGACATGTTTAGGTCTCACGACTATTCACGTTTAGTTTCGAGATCTCTTATGTTGAAACTAATGTAGAACGAATTTCCTGAAGTTACCAATTCCAGTGAAATATACAACCATTAAGTCCAAGGCAACAACTAAAAATGAACAAAAATTGACGAAAGTTCTATACAATCTCTGATATCTCGATACATTTACTTTAGACTTCTTTAGAGTTCAAATGGCAAGTTGAACAATGAATCATGCAGTATACTTTTCAAATGTTTAATTCATTTATAACTTACACATTTCAAAAATTTGTACATGACATATAGGTACTTATCAAAAATGTATTATCTGATTACTCTACAAAAAGATCATAAAATATGTATTATGCATTTATTCATTTAATACAAGATAAATATAATTTATAGATTATCTTTCGGTGTGTTCTTATCGTAGTTACTGGTCAAAAGTTTGAATATAAGTATTGAATTCAATAAATTATAGGCGTAGCCAAGGTTTCAAAGAAAAACAGACAACAAAAACATAAGTGAAATAAATTTTATATTCCATCATTTAATAAAAAGAAAATATGAATATCAAACACAAATGGATACGCCCGTACAACAAATAATAACATAAACATTTCACACAACTTTTTGTACAAAAAACTACCCTACTCGAATGGGAAAGTTTAATGAAACAGAAAAACTAACTGAGGAGAAAGTATGGCGTCATTCATTCCAAAATTAATATTTGCAAAATATCAGTTGAAAACGTTAATCTACAATTTCATTGAAGTGTTAGCCCACCACCGTAAAAAGTCGCTTCATAAATTTATCAGGGTACTATGGCTCGAAAGTAGCATTACGTATCTATATACGATGTTGAAAAATCACAATGGAGTATTTTTGATCATGTGGTATAAGGCAAAACTGGAAAAATTACAAAGCTTGCATTTCTTGCTGAATAATGAGTATTCAATTTATTCTGGGTACATTTCGGGTCCTATATCGTACCAATTATTGTGATGTTCGTTCAAGTCCAGATCCTTCAGATCGATAAGCACCTAGAATATCAACGATTTTTCATATAATATGAAACGTCCAGTAAGAAAGGGGATATTTTACACGAAATTTTTGATTAGAAATCTGCTGTGTTATTTTGAATCGAACACAAAAATTAAAATTTAAAATATACCAAATGTCTTTTCTTTTTGAGGTATCTGATTCGCAATTATGTGAAACAAATTTTCAGTTCGGCAAAAATTCTAATGGAAAACATTTCTCCCATGAAAATCGAGGACAGTTATGACTTCATTCCTCGATTCAGTTCATGTTTCTTATTGACCGCTGATTTTGATGAATACTGACTTGATAATTCATAGCTTTCAATATCTTCCACAATAAATGAAAATGTTTCCCTACCTGCCCAAGCATATTATTAGAAAATAGTTTTTTCTTTGTTTTTATTGTCAAAACTAATTTCTGCTCTGCTAATTCTGCTGGCGATAAGAGGTACTCAAAAGTTTCTTTGAATTCTGCATTTGGATTGTCCATGACGGTCTGAAATAAATTCTCAATTAAAGAAGTTGATTTTTATATTTCATGAAAATCTCTTCAACAAGACAGTGTTTTTATCTCTCACAGAGATTTCAAATGTATCTTTCTGAAAAATTAATGTACTTTTTTCTCAATACCATAGTATAAACAAGAAAGTTGATTTTACATTCAGGATGGTCCAGCTCCAGCTCCAAAAAACAGTGGTGAACAAGTATCCCAGCTTTGATCAGCCAGTACAATAATCTGGTCCAACCAAAGTATATAATCTGTTCCTACAGTTTTGAGTGAAATTTATGAACCTACGTTTTTCTGTCGGTTTCTTCTCAAAAAGACTTGAAAAGTTTTTTATAGGTATTTTATTTCAGAAACCGATTATCAAAGTGTTTCCTAGGTTTCTTGAAAAAACCACAAGAAACCGAAAACTCGATTTAAATAATAATTATATGGACATAAAAGAAAATGCTTTTCCAAAAGTGCTATCGAAACGGCATCAAAGAAAACATGAACATTGCTACGTTATGTGGATGACACTTTTGTCATTTAGAGTAACGGAGATGAAGAATTGGAAGTTTTCTTAACCCATCTTTACAGTAGCCTTCCCAAACCAAATATTCAATTCACTATGGATATTGAAGAGCTCTACCCTTCCTAGATGTCTAAGTCACTAAAAAGCCTGATGGGAAACTAGGACATGGGGTTTATAGAAAACCAACGCACACTGACAGATATCTACACAAGGACTCCAATCATCAGCCACAACAGAAACGAGGGGTTAGTTATCCAACCACTCGTGAGAGAGCCTGACATTTATGCGAGCCGGAAATTATGGAGGATGAACTTGAACATCTACAGTATTCTACAGCGTGCATCAATCGCGAATGAATATAATACCAAAAAAATTCAGAGGGTTTTTTATTTTGATATCACTTGAATATCCCGATGAATATTCATTTTTACTTCATTCTTTGTGCACTTTAAATCGTAAATTTCTCGAAATGGAAGATTATGCAAATAATCTCATTATTGATTTATTCATAATTTATGGTGAAAATGGAAGATAGAACATGTAGAAGCTTCAACAATAAATATCCTGATTTGCCTATCATGACGAAAAAGAAATTCAACAGAATTAAGAAGGAACTATTTTGAATATGGTCAAGCCAAAAAACCATATAGAAGAAACACAAATGTTACCGAAAATGAAGTGAACTTGGTATATGTTATGGCACTTCCTAGGGCATCAACCAAAGCCGCTTCATCCGATTAAGGCATATCTCAAGCATCAGTCCAAAGAATTTTGTCAAACAAAAAGTATCATCCTTTCAAACAAATAAAAGTGCAGAAATTACAAGAAGGTGATAATTTACGAAGAATAATATTTTATGAAGGTGCCCTTTTGAAGATTCAAGAGGACGATGGATTCCTCAGCAAAATTATTTGGACTGACGAAGCCAAGTTTAGTCAACATGGAATATGGAATAGGAGAAATCAGCACATCTGGTCGCAGGCTAATCCATTTGTTACAAAAGAAACAGGAAATCAGTTTTAATTTAGGATAAAAGTATTTCGTCTGCTCAAAGATAATCAGGTTGGATTTTTTTTGTAAAATGAAAACTTGAATGCTGCAGGGTTTCTGAGAATTTTAACTGACGTAGCTCATTCGTCAAGAGTAATAGATTTTGAACTAACGAATCTGTTTGAGGACTGCTGGTGGGGGAAATAGAGGACCTATGCTCTGGCCACCTCGTTTCCCAGATTTCACTCCATTGGACTTTTATTTATGGGGAAGAATAAAGGTCATTGTGTACGTAAATCCAATTGAGAACAGAGAACAGCTGAGTAACAAAATAATAGAAGCGTTTCACAATTTATATCATTCGGAAATTCGGGATGCGACACAGTCTGCTCGAAATCGCATATTGAAGTGCCTTGAACAAGAAGGAAGACATTTTGAACATTTGCTTCTATGAACCGTTTTTCTTCTATTTCACCTCATATTGTGCCAAGCTCTTTATTTTTCAAAGCTTAGGATAATTTCCGCCCATTCTTAATTCTGGAGATTTTTTTTTTCATGATAGGCAAATTTAAATTATCAGTAATGAAATTGTTACATTTTCTGTTAATTATTCTTTCAAAAGCATTAAAAATTATTATAAATTATTTTTTTCTGCATTCCTGAGAATTTTTTTTCGTTGACTTCCCTAATGTGATGTCAACGATCTCACATAACAGAGATTTCCGAAAATTTCACTTCACCGCTAATTATTTTTCAGTAGAAAAACACATTCGAAATGAGATTGAAAATTGAAGAAAAAATCGTTTTTCCTGAATATCTCGAGAATATTCATTTTGGGATAAAAAACTTGGAAGTATGTTCCTATTATTTTTTGACGAAGATTTCGAAAATGCTTCGAAAAAACGGGGTTCCAATTTGAAAAAAACGATTTTTTGATGTTTCGTCACTTCTAACTTTGACAAAGAATTTGTGACCTCCTGTAACATATTCTGAAAATCCCGCTATCGGAAAAGAAGCATCAGCCTTTCATCTCGGAGATTCTCCAGAATGAGAATTTTTAATGAAATTGTCTGTATTTCAACAGAGTTCAATTTTGAGATTTTTTTTCGTAGTTCCTCAATTAATGAGAATTTTTTCGGGAAAATTCAGACTTGTGGAATCAAAAAAACTCAGGATTCAATGGGGAATCTATTTATCCAATAAAAACCTGGAATCTTCAAAAAAATATACGAGAAGTCGTCTTCTTACTTGAAGCTCACCTTTAGAATTTCAATCCTGAATCTTGTGTCTTTCCTAAAAATATTCTATTGCGCCATATTCGTGAATAACCCTGTAGAACGGCCATTAGAAATTCTTACGTATGTCTTCTGCATTAAAAATGTATGCAGTTAGCAATGTTCCTATTCCAAAAAAGCAAATTTTCGGAATTGTTGTTTATTATAGCAAATTCATTCAAGATTTTGTCAGAATGACAACAGCTTACAAATTGCTTGAAGAAAGATTCACAAATGAACGAAGGTATATCCAATTAACGTTGAATCATTGAAAATTTGTAGCAGAACAAACCTATATTACGATTTCAATGAACCCTTTATTTCAACCACAGGCATCAGGTTTTGCGATAGGCTCAGCATTGTACCAAGGCATTTTTCCGAATGACCTTCCAATTGATTTCGCTATTAAAACGCTGAATGAAGCAGAATACCGATATTCAGATCTTCAACGTTCCTTGAACATTCCAAAATTAAAGGCCTCTTCTCTCGTTCTCTCTATGAAAGTTGCTGACTTCTCGAGATGATTACGCTCTTGTGCATAGAAAGAAGAGAGCTAAATGAGAAAGCCAATTCGAAAAAACTTTCAGTTACGGTCATTCTCTTCACAAACATTAAAAAATGCCTATCCTTCACATAAGTGAACTTACCTTTGTTTTGTGCCTCATTGTACTGGAAGCGGAAAACAACCGCAGCTTCACATATGGATCTGGAATATCTTTAGGATCTTTTACTGGTAGATTTCTGAAAGCAATGGTTCAAAGTAGAGTTTTCACTCAACAGATGTAGGAGAGAATTATTTATTTCATATGGGCAAGTTGTAAATAAACCCGTAGTACCTTTCAGGCTCCCCCATGATCGATGCAAACTAAACTTTGAAATAAAATGAATGACATGATTTATCCGGTGTCCACATTCGTTTTCTAGTGTGGGGATCTAATAGTAGGGAAGCACAAGCAGCCCGGTCGTCCACTGGAAGCGTATTCAAGCGGCTTCGCGCTCACGCGAAACAAGCGTTTGTAGCTGCTACAACATAGGCGGCAATGAGCTGCAGGGTTCGTCCACTGGCAGCGGCGACGGTTACGGCTTCTTGAGTTCTATTCCATGATATAACCGATTGCCACATACAAAAACCATAGTTTGTCTTCGAAAACGACCACGTTCATATTCTTTCAGCATTGAGTGTAATATGATATGAATCCGAAAGACTTGTAAATTCTAGAGTCAAATTATTCAGTCAAAAGACGACGGAAACACAGAGGTCCTGACGTTATTGGATGCACCCAATTTTCAGACCAGAAAATCGTTGGGAGAATTCAAAAATCTCCACAATCAATAATTGGAAAAATATCCTGAGCGATTCTTCAATAATTACTATTGGAAGAAGCAATTCTTTGCTTTTATCGTTTCTCAATGTCTGAATGTCTTTGAGAAACGATAAAACTTCATAGAGACAACACTTCGAACTCTCAAGCTTTGTAAAGTTTCGGAGTTTATGTCAGACTCCCTCTTCAGACAATTTCCCAACATGAGCTTTACGGAATCTTAAGAATTCTTGATTTCTCAATAGACATTTGTCAATACATGACCATAGATTAATATTAATTACTATGATGGTGACATTGCTACTTCATTTCAAAATTCCCTGAAATCAGTTCCATTTTCAACAAATCATTCCAAATGCGATTCACACCCACCGAACACACCGAACAATTGAACAGATTATCAGTTTCACCCAACGATATCCAAGCCGATTCCTTGATTTTTTTATAACTGTCTTGTTCCATTATTAGATTTTTCGCGTTATTCCAATCCATCAATATAATGTGAATCAATTCATGAATAAACATTATTATTATTATTATCATGTGATCGCCTGTATTGGAAGTCACATGATCACGATCTGCCAATATCTCTTTTTTTAAGTTATTCCAATTTTCTAATTTGGAAAGGTTTTGATGTGTCTCCTGTATAGGTTTTTCCACAAATACAGGGAATATTGTGAATACAATTTTTTTATATTCGCGTCTTATTCAAAGATTAAGTTTTTGTAAGTACAGATCTTAAATCATTTCGTGTTTTGAAAACGGTTCTCATATTGAATTTAGAACCTATTCTTTGAATTTTTTTTGAAAGTCCATGAACATGAGGAATCAAATTCAATAAAATTGTTTAATCTTGACGGTTTCTTGTTGGTCCCTGATTATCATCATACTCTCTAAATTTGAAACAATTTTTTAAATGAAATTCGTTGGATATTGATTATCCTCAAGAATACTCTTAATGAAATTGATTTCATTATTTCTATTTCATTTGTAGATGAAATTATATTTTAACACTCATTCGACTGTTCTTTCTGAACACCCTTGATTTTTCTTTGCCATGTTGTCAAATCACGAAAACATCATCGACATAACGTCACCAAGTCTTTACGCATTGTACCACTGACTTTTCATCACACAAAATTCGATATCAAGAATTCCTTGAATTTCATTCATATGATAGACAAGTGTGTTCAGAAAAAAGACACACACCAATCGATATCAAATGAGTATTAAAGCAGGTATTATTTTCATGATACACTTTATGATAGGGATCATTTAATTTCATCTACAACTGAAAAAAAAAAAATTGAACGTGTGGCACTCGAGGACTGCAGCAATGAAGCTATTGCATAGCATCTATTCAAAAATAAGAAGATAATATTGTTGATTTAAAATATTTATCTTAGAATACATGTAGGTTATTCAGGAATGTTTATCATTGAAACTATGGGTTTTTGGTAACTGAAATAAGAAACATACATAAGTTTGTGATTTAATGTCTTCTAAATATCTGGAAAATACCGCGTCAATAGTGGTCCCATATTTTGTTGTGGATCATTAATCATTTTTAAATTCAATTTTTTCGAAAGAAAAGTTGTCAACCGCTATGATTTTTTATCAGCGAAGTTAATGTTGAAATCGCCAGCCAAGATAAGTGGAAATTTGTTACCATTGGTACCAAGTATTTTCGACCCTTCTTCAGTGTTCTCCAGTAAAGTGCGATGAATAAAATGCTCTACCTCGTCCAATTTTGAATTCGGAGAAACGTAAATTGCTACCATTGCTATGTGTAGGCCATTTCTAAGTTTGCATTAGCATGCACAAATATCTCCAACATTAACAATGAATGTGAAACTGGCAACAGTTCTGCCAGCAACAGATTTAGCGTTCAACCGGTGCGCCGTAACTGGTGATCCCGCGGCACGGCCGACAGACGAGTTAGTTAGCGTCTTAAAAAACATTGAAACATAGTGGAATGGTATCATATTTTGAAATGAAATGTTGTTTATGTATTAACTAGGGATAATAGTAGACTATATCCATTTCCGTAAAAGGGTGGGCGGAGGAATAAAAAAGGACTTTGAAAATACATAATTCCGATTATTTTAAGTTCTATAAAAACCAAAAAAAAGTTGTCCCATATGTTGACTTGGTTTTTTGTGTTGATTTTGATATGAAAAATCATTACTAATCGATGAAAGTCATTGTCGGGCCGTAGGAGGAGTACAGGGGGAATCTGAAAAATACTGTACTCTTATTACTCAATGTTCTATGAAAACTAAAAAAAAAGTTGTCCCATATGTTGACTTGGTTTTTTGTGTTGGTTTTGATATGAACAATCATTCCTAATCGATGAAAGTGATTGTCGGGCCGTAGGAAGAGTACAGGGGGAATGTGAAAAATACTGTACTCTTATTACTCAATGTTCTATGAAAACTAAAAATAAAGTTGTCCCATATGTTGACTTGGTTTTTTGTGTTGGTTTTGATATGAACAATCATTCCTAATCGATGAAAGTCATTGTCGGGCCGTAGGAGGAGTACAGGGAGAGTCTGAAAAATACTGTACTTCTAATATTCAAAGTTCTATAAAAACCAAAAAAGACGTTGTCCCATATGTTGACTTGGTTTTTTGTGTTGATTTTGATATGAAAAATCATTACTAATCGATGAAAGTCATTGTCGGGCCGTAGGAGGAGTACAGGGGGAATCTGAAAAATACTGTACTCTTATTACTCAATGTTCTATGAAAACTAAAAAAAAAGTTGTCCCATATGTTGACTTGGTTTTTTGTGTTGGTTTTGATATGAACAATCATTCCTAATCGATGAAAGTCATTGTCGGGCCGTAGGAGGAGTACAGGGGGAATCTGAAAAATACTGTACTCTTATTACTCAATGTTCTATGAAAACTAAAAAAAAAGTTGTCCCATAGTTGACTTGGTTTTTTGTGTTGGTTTTGATATGAACAATCATTCCTAATCGATGAAAGTCATTGTCGGGCCGTAGGAGGAGTACAGGGAGAGTCTGAAAAATACTGTACTTCTAATATTCAAAGTTCTATAAAAACCAAAAAAGACGTTGTCCCATATGTTGACTTGGTTTTTTGTGTTGATTTTGATATGAAAAATCATTACTAATCGATGAAAGTCATTGTCGGGCCGTAGGAGGAGTACAGGGGGAATCTGAAAAATACTGTACTCTTATTACTCAATGTTTTATGAAAACAAAAAAAAAAAGTTGTCCCATATGTTGACTTGGTTTTTTGTGTTGGGTTTGATATGAACAATCATTCCTAATCGATGAAAGTGATTGTCGGGCCGTAGGAGGAGTACAGAGGGAATCTGAAAAATACTGTACTCTTATTACTCAATGTTCTATGAAAACTAAAAAAAAAGTTGTCCCATATGTTGACTTGGTTTTTTGTGTTGGTTTTGATATGAACAATCATTCCTAATCGATGAAAGTCATTGTCGGGCCGTAGGAGGAGTACAGGGAGTGTCTGAAAAATACTGTACTTCTAATATTCAAAGTTCTATAAAAACCAAAAAAGACGTTGTCCCATATGTTGACTTGGTTTTTTGTGTTGATTTTGATATGCAAAATCATTACTAATCGATGAAAGTCATTGTCGGGCCGTAGGAGGAGTACAGGGGGAATCTGAAAAATACTGTACTCTTATTACTCAATGTTCTATGAAAACTAAAAAAAAAGTTGTCCCATATGTTGACTTGGTTTTTTGTGTTGGTTTTGATATGAACAATCATTCCTAATCGATGAAAGTCATTGTCGGGCCGTAGGAGGAGTACAGGGAGAGTCTGAAAAATACTGTACTTCTAATATTCAAAGTTCTATAAAAACCAAAAAAGACGTTGTCCCATATGTTGACTTGGTTTTTTGTGTTGGTTTTGATATGAACAATCATTCCTTATCGATGAAAAACATTGTTGTTCATATCAAAATCAACACAAAAAACCAAGTCAACATATGGGACAACTTTTTTTTTGGTTTTCATAGAACATTGAGTAATAAGAGTACAGTATTTTTCAGATTCCCCCTGTACTCCTCCTACGGCCCGACAATGACTTTTATCGATTAGGAATGATTGTTCTTATCATAATGAACACCAAAACTCAAGTCAACATATGCGACAACGTATTTTTTGGTTTTTATAGAACTTTGAATAATAGGAGTATAGTATTTTTCAGACTCCCCCTGTACTCCTCCTACGGCCCGACAATGACTTTCATCGATAAGGAGTGATTGTTCATATCATAATGAACACCAAAACTCAAGTCAACATATGCGACAACGTATTTTTTGGTTTTTATAGAACTTTGAATAATAGGAGTATAGTATTTTTCAGACTCCCCCTGTACTCCTCCTACGGCCCGACAATGACTTTCATCGATAAGGAGTGATTGTTCATATCATAATGAACACCAAAACTCAAGTCAACATATGCGACAACGTCTTTTTTGGTTTTTATAGAACTTTGAATATTAGAAGTACAGTATTTTTCAGACTCTCCCTGTACTCCTCCTACGGCCCCGACAATGACTTTCATCGATCAGGAATGATTGTTCATATCAAAACCAACACAAAAAACCAAGTCAACATATGGGACAACTTTTTTTTTAGTTTTCATAGAACATTGAGTAATAAGAGTACAGTATTTTTCAGATTCCCCCTGTACTCCTCCTACGGCCCGACAATGACTTTCATCGATAAGGAGTGATTGTTCATATCATAATGAACACCAAAACTCAAGTCAACATATGCGACAACGTATTTTTTGGTTTTTATAGAACTTTGAATAATAGGAGTATAGTATTTTTCAGACTCCCCCTGTACTCCTCCTACGGCCCGACAATGACTTTCATCGTTTAGTAATGATTTTTCATATCAAAATCAACACAAAAAAACCAAGTCAACATATGGGACAACGTCTTTTTTGGTTTTTATAGAACTTTGAATATTAGAAGTACAGTATTTTTCAGACTCTCTCTGTACTCCTCCTACGGCCCGACAATGACTTTCATCGTTTAGTAATGATTTTTCATATCAAAATCAACACAAAAAAACCAAGTCAACATATGGGACAACGTCTTTTTTGGTTTTTATAGAACTTTGAATATTAGAAGTACAGTATTTTTCAGACTCTCTCTGTACTCCTCCTACGGCCCGACAATGACTTTCATCGATTAGGAATGATTGTTCATATCAAAACCAACACAAAAAACCAAGTCAACATATGCGACAACTTTTGTTTTAGTTTTCATAGAACATTGAGTAATGAGAGTACAGTATTTTTCAGATTCCCCCTGTACTCCTCGTACGGCCCGACAATGACTTTTATCGATTAGGAATGATTGTTCTTATCATAATGAACACCAAAACTCAAGTCAACATATGCGACAACGTATTTTTTGATTTTTATAGAACTTTGAATAATAGGAGTATAGTATTTTTCAGACTCCCCCTGTACTCCTCCTACGGCCCGACAATGACTTTCATCGATAAGGAGTGATTGTTCATATCATAATGAACACCAAAACTCAAGTCAACATATGCGACAACGTATTTTTTGGTTTTTATAGAACTTTGAATAATAGGAGTATAGTATTTTTCAGACTCCCCCTGTACAGGGTGATTCACTTATCTTGGTAACCCCAATTTTCTCGAAAACCTCCGAATATTTTTTGATTCTGTGAATATCGTTTTGAACAAGTCAATGTCGACTTGAGATGCGCATAACAATCTGCGGAATAAATAAAGACGCCAGGCGTCGCGGCGCTATCAAAAATTTTTTCTCCAGGGACATACCTTTTTTATCTTGTCATTCGAAAGGTAATTTTATTCTGAATTTTTTTTTCGAATACAATTTTTATCTATTTTTAACCGTTAGCGATCTGCAGCGTGTTTTATGTTGATTATATTCCATTTATTTTTTTCTATATTGTGGTAGTAGGCCTTTATTTGGAGACATATACGTGATTTTGTGATTTGAATTCAAGAAGGCTAGTTTTCTAGTCAATGTGCCCCTTCAAATAAGATGAAATATGTGGCTACAGCAAGATGGGGCTTCATGCCACAACGCTGCCATTGTCAAGAGATATTTAGATGAAGAATTCGAAAATATATGGATTGAAACCAATGGACCCATCAGATATTGCCAGACCTAACGCTCCTGGATTACTTTCTGAGGGGTTCCCTTAAATATATGGTATACCAAACTGAGTCTAATAACTTGGACTATTTGAAAATGAAGATAAGAAACGCATGTGCCCAAGTAGACCCTTATATTTCGACCGAAGTAACTTATAATGAAATAGGGAAATGATATAACTTTATTTATGGATCATAACGGCCGGTATATAGAACATATGATTCAAAATGTTCCGTTTGATATTAAATAAAATGTTTATCAATATAAGATATAATATTTAATGAATAAAATAATAGAAAAATAGTTTGTTACAGCGCCTCCGTCATTTTACGAAACAAAATCAAATCTAGGTCATCTAGCCATTATGATCCATACACAAGTTATATCATCTCCCTATTTCGTTATAAGTCACTTTGGTCAAATATAAGTGTCCATTCATTTTCGAATTCTTAATCTCAATATCTCTTCACAATGGCAGCGTTGTGACATTGAGCTCCATCTTGCTGTATCCACATATTTAAACTTATTTAAAGAGAGATTGTTTGGAAAACTAGCCTTCTTGAATTCAAAGCACAAAATCATATCCATGTCTCCAAATCAAGGCATACTACTGCAATACAGAAAAAAAAATAAATGGAATAGAATCAACATAAAACAGGCTGCAGATCGCTGACGGTTATAAATTAACAAAAATTGTATTCGAAAAAAAAGTTCAGAATGAAATTATCTGTCGAATGACATGATAAAAATGGTATGTCCCTGGAGAAAAAAATTTTTGATAGCGCCGCGACGCCTGGCGTCTTTATTTATTCCGCAGATTTTTATGCGCAACTCAAGTCGACATTGACTTGTTCAAAACGCCATTCACAGAATCAAAAAATATTCGGACGTTTTCGAGAAAATTGGGGTTACCAAGATAAATGAATCACCCTGTACTCCTCCTACGGCCCGACAATGACTTTCATCGATAAGGAGTGATTGTTCATATCATAATGAACACCAAAACTCAAGTCAACATATGCGACAACGTCTTTTTTGGTTTTTATAGAACATTGAGTAATAAGAGTACAGTATTTTTCAGATTCCCCCTGTACTCCTCCTACGGCTTGACAATGACTTTCATCGATTAGGAATGATTGTTCATATCAAAACCAACACAAAAAACCAAGTCAACATATGGGACAACTTTTTTTTAGTTTTCATAGAACATTGAGTAATAAGAGTACAGTATTTTTCAGATTCCCCCTGTACTCCTCCTACGGCCCGACAATCACTTTCATCGATTAGGAATGATTGTTCATATCAAAACCAACACAAAAAACCAAGTCAACATATGGGACAACTTTTTTTTTAGTTTTCATAGAACATTGAGTAATAAGAGTACAGTATTTTTCAGATTCCCCCTGTACTCCTCCTACGGCCCGACAATGACTTTCATCGATTAGTAATGATTTTTCATATCAAAATCAACACAAAAAACCAAGTCAACATATGGGACAACTTTTTTTTGGTTTTTATAGAACTTAAAATAATCGGAATTATGTATTTTCAAAGTCCTTTTTTATTCCTCCGCCCACTCTTTTACGGAAATGGATATAGTCTACTATTATCCCTAGTTAATACATAAACAACATTTCATTTCAAAATATGATACCATTCCACTATGTTTCAATGTTTTTTAAGACGCTAACTAACTCGTCTGTCGGCCGTGCCGCGGGATCACCAGTTACGGCGCACCGGTTGAACGCTAAATCTGTTGCTGGCAGAACTGTTGCCAGTTTCACATTCATACATTAACATCGTATAAGATTAACATCGCTAACGTCTTCAATATTTATTCCAATATTCATAATATTAGTCACATCATTACCATTTTGGTAAATAGCTTCCCCACCTTTTGGAACATATCTCGTTTGAATTGAACAATACAATTGAAATTAGGTATTCCAATCGGATTATCACGCGTCATGCATGTTTCGCTAAGAAGTAACACATTGGTTTGTCTCGTAACTGAATTTAGTAAATCGTGTTTGTGACTATGTAAACTTTGGCAATAATAATAATAATAATAATAAAGGTCTTTTATTTCCATATCAATGATACAATTGAAATTATAACATTTTACTCTAGGCGAGTTTCAGTTCAGCCGAATTGTGAACGACAGGCGTCCAAAATCACAACTGCCTGTTCAGCTAACCTAGGGACAACTAAAAATGAGCTTCCACATAAGAAGGCAACCGAGACAAAGAAAAATAAATTGTCGGACAAAATGCAGGTACATTGGGGCATCGCAGAGTTGACAACATAACTATTCACAACCTTATATTATGCAGTTTTTTTTTTTTTTAATTTTTTTTTTATTTCTGGAGGAAAGGTGATATGTTGATGTTTCATTCTATCAGGTTGTTCAGAATAAACTTTTTGAATTTGCTCGGTGGTAAGAATAATTGCTTTATAAACCTGTTCATCAAATTTGCGATGTTATACGAGAATGACCTCTGAAATAAAGCTGTAAAATGTCGCGGAACGGAGATGGCATGTTTGCGTCTAATATTAATATGATGTACATCAGTTCTGAAGGTTATTTTATCGTACAAGTAAGGAGGTGTTCTGTTCTGAATTACTTTATGAAAGAGAGTTACCGAATGGAGATACCGTCTTTGCTTCATGTTTATCCAGTTTGTCTCTTTTAATTTATGACTGATCGCTTCATATTTTCTAATTCCATGAATTAGCCTGAGGCAGGAATTCTGTACTCTTTGTATTCGAGCACTGTCCGCAGCAGTGATGCATGGATCGTAGACGGAGTCGCAAAAATTGAAACGCGAAAGTACGAGACTGTCACAAAGCATGGCTTTCACCGAACTGGAAAGAACACGCCGGTTCTGGAAAATGGTTTTTATATTGGTAAAAGCCTTCCGAATACATTCTGAGATATGAGTGGAGAACCGCAGCTCGCTATCAATGATTAGTCCTAGATTCCTAACCTCCGTCTCAAACTTTACCGGAGAACTATCTACGCATATTTGAGATGCAAATTGATTCATGAACTGTTCCCTCTGAGATTTGTTACCGAAAATCATGCCAACGGTTTTTGCGACGTTCAGTCTAAGACAGTGTGCCCGAGAAATTTCCACCACCTGGTGCAGATCATAGTTAATCGCCGCAACAGCCTGAGGGCTCTCCCCGAACGGAAAAGATAGGTAATATTGCGCGTCGTCAGCATAATTGTGGGAGAGCAATGATGTTAATATTGTATGAAACCGCATAATATAAACCAAGAACATTCGTGAGCCTAAAACCGATCCTTGCGGAACCCCCAGGCCAACCTCCAGAAAATCAGACAAAACCCCTCTGAGTTGAAAGTCATTATTGAAATGCCATTTCTATTACCAATGAAATCTAAGAGACTTTGAGCTGTCGTCTGAACACAATTTAAAGACAGTCTTTTGAATTCTTGCAACAAAGATGCAGTCGATGCAGCTTGCCTTCGATTATGATCAAACTTAAATGCAGAATTATAATTTTTTGTCGTAATGTACAATTTTTCAATATTAGTCACCCGAGAGAGTGCAACATAGACGAGCTTCTGAGAATGTGATTTACTATACTCATATACTCTTTCGCCAAAAGTTTCACCTTGTGAAGTATGTATAGTTAGAGCAAGAGCTGAAGTTAATGGAAAATGTTTGCGTTTGGCTATACATTTTCTATCCGATGTTAATGAAATATTTGCGGTTCGTAATTCAATGGGAACAGCGAGATTGCCGACTCCATTTTGCAATGCTAGAGTGGCTGCTTTTTCCCTTTTTCTTTCTAACCACCTTATCGGAATCAGAAAATTCTAGCGAAACTCTGATCAATATGTTACTTCCATCAAATTCCAGGTGTACCAATTATTGAAAAATAAATGAACCCCATCAGGACATTTTGTAGCAACATCCCCTTTTTTGAAAAATCTCGATTCAATAAGTTGAAACTCATGCTCATCTAGTACATCTCCATTACCTATTTTTGTTAAAACTTGTGAAAATGCAACATTAGCTTGTCTCATTACTGTGGTAAGTTGGTAAAATTTCAATTTTCTCCATAAATGCTCGTTCTGATTGTCTTGTAAATTGGTGTCGATCTTACTGGTGGTAATTGCCGTAAATCTCCGATCAAAATAACATCTATTATCAGATAACATCTGTTATTTGTTTCAGACGATTATCAATTTTATGTAGAAGTTCTGCACTAACCATGCTAATTTCATCAATGATCAGTACTCTGACATATCTGAAGAGAAATCTATATAATTGCAACTTTTCTGATGACAGAGGCAAAAGTTTTGAAAGAGAAATTTTGAGAGCTGTATGAACAGTTGTTCCATCAATAGCCACGGCAGCTTTACCAGTTGAAGCACATGTAATATAGCGATTGCAGTAACCATCAGTATCAGTGATCCTGTTGTAAATTTTCATAATCTATTGTACATGGATTATAGATACCAAACAGCTGTTTACGTATTTGTCCAATTTCGGAGCAGCTCGTCTCGATCCAGGCGAGCTTCGTACACTGTGCCGGAGTCTGCCGAACTGAACCCGACCGCGTAAGGTTTTTTCGTTACGGAATTTCTACATTCGGTCGCAGCGCTCAAAGCCTGAGATAAGAGCTATGCAATAGCTTAATAATGAAATTAATTTCATTAAAGATATTCTTGAGGATGATCCATATCCAACGAATTTCTCTACGCGGAAAGGATTTTACTACGTAAAAAGAGTAAACGCTTCGAGTGTAGGTACACGCGCTAAACACGCTACAGATCCCATTTCAGGCGGATCGAGCGGCGAAGCTTGTAGCCGCTCGTAGAAGCCCGCCCGAAGTCGCCTGCAGTGGACGCAGATGTATTGTAATACATTGGTTAGGATTTGTAGCAACTTGCCGCACGTTTACGGTCGTTTAGCCAGAGCAATAAAACGCTCGAAAACGCTTCCAGTGGACGACCGGGCTTAACAGGAGTTCCATTAACACGTGACCATAAGCGTCAAAGACTGGAATGGGCAAGGTAACATATCAATTAGAACGATCAATGGCGTAATGTCCTTTCACTGATGAATCCAGATATGGACGATTTTTAGATTCTCGAAGAATAAGGGTATGGACAATCCCGCGCATACCCCGTAATCGTCCCTATGTCCAAGAAGTCCATCCAATCCGAGGGGATAGTGTTATGGTATGGGCCGTTTATGTTTAAACGGGCACACAGATCTACACATTTGTCCTGGGAATATGACCGCCTTACACTATAGGGAGCATGTCATTGACAATGTTTTGCCAAATTTCCACGCTGCTATTGGTGAAACTTTTCAATTTCTAGACAGCACCGTACATCCATAGTTGATAATGCGCGCGAGGAGCTTGGTATTCCACATTTACCAATACCTCCGCACTCAGCAGATTTGAATTGCATAGAACATGCATGGGATATGCTCCAAAGAAGATTAGATAATCATCAACCTACCCCAGAATCCTTAAATGATCTGAGAGAGCTTATGACCCGTTTATGGAACCAAATTCCTCAAGAAATGTTTAACATCCCCGCGTGTAGTATTCAAAGATGTCAAGCTGTTATTAATGCCCGTGGAGGCCATACATTGTATTGATAGTCTTAAAATGCTTGAATTCTCTGGGAATAAAATTTCGTTATTTTACTCGATTTTTCTCAACCACCCTGTATACGCCGCAGATCTAGAGGCTAAAATTAATTTTATTTCGTGCAACTTGAAATCATAATATGTAATATGAATTTTCATCACAAAATCTCATTTAAACTATATTTTTTTGCAATTCCAGTAATTATCTCTAACTCATGTGGAGCAGTTTATAGTCGGGATTTCGTAACCAAACAATGGAATGGTTGTCTCGATTTATCGATAATTTAATTTCAACTTCACGATAAATTTTTATGAAGGGCCTAGAAATTCTGCTAGCATGGTTAGTATGAATCATAAAAAGGAAAACTATAAGTTTTGTCCACTTACGCAATACTGAAAATGGTAACCATTAGTTTCTGGCGGCGATCACTGTATTGTAATCCTACGTGTATACGTCCTAGATCACCATCAACATTATGATGTGAATGATGTGACTCAATACTTCTGCAATACGAAAATATTTTCACGAGTCAAAGACATTTTGAGTTTCTCAAACACTGTGTTGTTTGTACTCACAATGATTTATTATTCAGGAGGTTGAATCTTTTCAATTTGGGACTTTTAAGAGGGGAAGAACTAGTAAGTGTGGCATCTTTCGAAAACACAGGTGGCTCCATTTCCAGAGGTGTTTCCGGTTCAGTAATATGATCAGCTGAAGAAAATTTTTAAAATAAATTTCACTGGATAATGTTATCTTCGACGTTAAGGAAGAAAAATATATACCTGAGACATGCGATTTCAAAGAATCGTTCCTAGATATTTCATAATCAGAAAACGATTCACTAGAATTATCATCATTAGAGAATGACTCATTGGTAAGCACCTAGAAGCAAACAAACTCAAAATGTCTTCAGATGGAAATATTTTATTATATATTATTTTACCCTCAACTGCATTGAAATTATTATAACAGAATCATGTCCTCCACTCTTGAGGGGAAACTCTTTCATGCTGATTTCAAGATCACTTTCTTGAACTAGATTTTTAAGGTCATATTCGAAGAAATCAATCTTTATGTTACTTTGTTTATCCATTATACTCATGTAAAAAACATCAGTTTCTGGATTTTTGACCAGAAAGGAGAACCCTTGCTCGAAAATGGGATCAATTGTATGTTTCTTTATTTTACTCTTTTGTGACTGTGAGTTTCCAATTTGCATAAGTAGGTATGGATCTGGCTTCTTGAAAGATTTGACTCTCTAAAGAAAAACGTCTAAAGTTGTTAAGAAATTAAAGTTATGATTCAAAATATAGGATGTTCACTGAATCTCGTCAATTGTGATGAGGTACATTATCCTCAATATTACATGATATAAGATGTGAACTCACCGATAAATTTCTGGCAGAATCAACATAAACTGTTAATAATGCAGAAGAAACAGCCACCTTCAATAACTTTACTTCATGTAATGCCTGAAACGAGAATGTTTTACTCCAAATAAAATATAAAAATTATGCACAATCAAAACCTGAGATTACAAAATATTGCAAATTGCAGAAAAATTATTGTATAATTATTTTATCATATAAACAATACAATTCTTGCCTTATCCAAGCATGAATAATCTGCAGTGAGGGACATCCAAGTAAACCTCAAATGAATTTTGCCATGTTTAACACCATCTAAAGCAATCCAATGATCGATAGATCCATCATAAACGCTCTTGATGTCAACAACGCCACTAAAAACAAAATTTTATGTTCAATTGAAATCTTTTAATCTAAGAGCAAGAGTTTTAACCTGCCCAAAAAGTCATCCTCGTTAAGATCATCATGATCAAAAAGTTTGAATCTTACTTGCTGAGCTGTTGGATCCAAAATTACAAACTGAAAAGAGGTGCAGACAGACATTTTATTAAAATTGAAATAGTTTTCCATATTCAAAGAACATGTACCGGGTGTACCAAATTCGATGCTCATTGAAAGTATGGAGAGTAAAGATACCTCTACACACTCCGTAGTATTAGGTCTATCGGTATCTAATAATTTCCAGAACATTGGCGTATGGAAGAACGAACGGCGAAAAATAAATGAGTTAGTCAGTATCTGAATTAAGTCGAATATACAGTGGTGAATTTCCGGAGTGAAAAGTGGTGAAAGAATTGGTGTAGTACTTTTGAAAATGAATTAAGACAATATAATAACCCTGAAAATGTTAAAATATTATCTTTATTGAGGAAAATGAGTTGAGCGTTTGCAAATGTCTCTTTTGATTGGTTATAGGCGGTTGGTTCCGAATCATTGGAATTCTTCATGAACGAAGCGGTTGATTGAACTGCTGGCAAGTAAAAATTGACAATTCACAGTTTATTTCTTTATAATGTGGAAGCAAAGTATTCTTGAAATGATTAAAGCAGAATCGCATCTGTTCCGTGATTTTTACCTTTATTTTGTTGACAAGGAAAACATTTAATTTATCATTGAAGGAGTTGACTTCATAAATACAAAGCATGAATAAAACTATACTCCATTTTGGACGTAAGAAGAAAGATGACACCTATAATTGGTCTTTTTATTCACTATTTGGTATTTTGCCATCGAGCTGAGCAAGCCTGAATAATAAAAATAAATATTTATTATAAATATAATCAATAGTGAATTCATAATCAATTCGTCACCCATTAAATAAATTACTTTTTCGTTGATTTAGAAGCACACCGCACTTAGAACTTCCGTCATTATTTTCAAAATACGCGAACACGCTTCTGTTAACAAACTTTAACATCAAAACAAAATTTAAACAAAACAATAATGGCTAGTTGCACCGTTCACCTAAACGCTGATTTGTTCGCGATTTCTCTTGCACCATCCATCAAATGTCGTTTAATGCGGCATAATCGTCGTTTACACTATACAAGCAAATTGGACTTTTGCCTGGAAATAATTGGTGGAGTTCTGAAAACAGTTTTAATCATTTATTTAGGCCTCTAAAAAAAATAGTTTGAGTTTTGCTCCAATTTCCCAGTGGAGCGTATGTCATGACTCTTAATAGAGGCCTAAAAGAATGATTAAAACAGTTTCCTGAACTCCACCAATCATTTCCAGGCACACCATTTTTTGAAGCTAATTTGCTTGGCCTAAATTGAGATAATGAATTATTTAAGTTATGATTATCTTGAAATTATTCAAATTTACTAAAAGCCTATCAAGGAATCAATAATTCAACCAGATCGACAACTAAATTTTCTTCAGAATGAAGACCACAGACTCTGCTGAACTTGCGCAAATCACCTTGTATATTCAAATAAATATATGCTCAAACAAAACACTATCGAATTTGAAGTTGATTTTCATAATATAATAATAATATTAATATAATAATTATATAATATTATATAATAAGGACACAAAATGTTTCGTTCAATAAACAAACAACACAAGTGGAATAAGTGGTAACTTAAATAGAGAACATCAAAAAATAGATGACTCTATGATTACTATAGAGATTTTGCCATGTTGCTCAATACAGTGGAACTTCCCTACAGCGAACGTCTCTACAACGAATTTCTCTGTACAACGAATTTCGTATCTGTCATTGCACCTTGAATTCAAATACCCTGTTAAAAACACCCTCTAAAACGAAGTGAATTCTCTCTATAACGAATTATTCCAAGAAAATCACTCTCTAAATGCGTATTGGTAAGAAGGTTTTTCCCAGAGTATACTTAGGGATGGTTTTTTCCGTAACAACATTGGACACCTGTCCAATGAAAAGTTTCGATTTCTCGGAAACTGTACATACAATCAATTTTAAATTTGGTATGGATTTTCAGTAGCAATAGCAGAAAAAAATTGCATTAACCGCATCCACTTACACCTCTTGGGGGTGGGAGGAGGACACCTGTCCAATGAAAAATTTCTATTTCTCGGAAACTGTACATACAATCGATTTCAAATTTGGTATGGATTTTCAGTAGCAATAGCAGAAAAAAATTGCATTAACCGCATCCACTTACACCTCTTGGGGGTGGAGGGGGGGACCTGTCCAATGAAAAATTTC
Source organism: Hippodamia convergens (assembly GCA_038502775.1). Taxonomy (NCBI): domain Eukaryota; kingdom Metazoa; phylum Arthropoda; class Insecta; order Coleoptera; family Coccinellidae; genus Hippodamia; species Hippodamia convergens. The sequence goes on from CM076610.1 coordinate 19,073,028, forward strand.
TATTTCTCGGAAACTGTACATACAATAGATTTCAAATTTGGTATGGATTTTCAGTAGCAATAGCAGAAAAAATTCCATTAACCGCATCCACTTACACCTCTTGGGGGTGGGAGGAGGACACCTGTCCAATGAAAAATTTCGATTTCTCTCAAATCACAGTCATGACAGTGACAGTGGTACACAAAACAGCAGCACAAGACGGCAAATAGGAGACTGACAATGAGCACACGTATATCTGGTATTCTTATCTTGGTTTTTCTGACAATTCAAAGGAGGAAAGGTGACTGCAGTAAGCATGGGCGCCCGCAGGGGGGGCAAGGGGGGGGGGCATGGTCTTCCTGAGTTTTTGATTCCTCCATTGTTTTTGAGCAAATAGGTACGTATACTGATGTCGTCTCCACCTCATCAAATTTTTATTTTGCCCCTTTTATGAAAAAATTCTGCGGGCGTCCATGACAGTATGTTTTTCTGGGTTCTTGTTCTAACGTTGGGATTTGTCGAGACTGAGGACCATTTGTAGTAATTTTTTTCTGTAGTAGTATTTTTAAACATTCTTATTTTTTATAATGGTGAATCTTCATCTGAAGATGAATTATCCACCTCTTGCTCCAAAATCACTAGTTCATTTCCTTCATCAGAAAGGTTCTCTTCTGAAGATTCTCATAGCTGCATCGAAATTCAGGTCCAACATCATCATCATCACCTCTCATCTCACTCTATAATCAGTGCAAACAATTTTTACCCCATTCTTGAAAATAGGAATCGTCTAATTTCATTTTATCATTAGAAGATGTAGAAGCCATGTTCCTACGTAATTCGTGAGGGTTTCACAAACCCCAAATACAACTAAAACTGAAATTTCACGGAGCAGAAAAATTATATCGTTAAGTGCATAATCTTAGGTAATCGATATTGTTCTGATTGAAAGCTATAATAGAATCTCACTGACTACAACCAACCCAAAACTTCACAAACTCAATTTTTATTTTGCGTGGGGTTTGTCAAACCCCAGGTCACCAGTTACTGGTTAAAAATAAACGTTGATTAGTTAAACAATGGTTAGTTTCTGAACGGTGCAACTGGCCCTAATGCTGCGTACGTAACACAAATAATACTGAAGGAATGGGAGATGAGTAGAATAGAAAGAGATCGAAACAGATCATTAATGACGTCATCAATCATTAATGAGTATTATAGTTTGAAACACCAACTCTCCTCTATATCTCTGAAATGGTAATTAATTTGTATAATCCGTTAAGGTGCGTACAGACATGCTCCGAATGGCGTACCGCACCACTTCGCGTACATCGACGCGATCAACAAAAGTTCGCCAATATCTACACCGTGATCGCGGCGAGGTGCGATACGCTGTTGCACCCCGCCGTCCACTCTTAAGGTGCGTACAGACATGCTCCGAAGGTGCGATACGCTGTTGCACCCCGCCGTCCACTCTTAAGGTGCGTACAGACATGCTCCGAATGCCGTACCGCACCACGTCGCGTACCTAAGTGTGAACGGCAAGGTACAACAGCGTACCGTACCTCGCCGCGATCACGGTTTAGATATTGGCCAGCAAAGATTATAAAGTATAAAGATGGGAAACGAGGCGACAACGGTTTTCAGCGCCATCTGAAGAGTCACGTGTTGACTAAAATTTAGCACGTGATTGATTACGTGCTAGCTTCGTGGCTGTCAAGGCGCCAATCGGCCATCTTGCTCGTTGATTAACTAGTTTCGAAGTTTGCTTGGTTTTTGCTGTCGTGTGTTTGTTCGGTATTTACTTATATTATTATTTATTATTCTTCAACTTTAAGATGAGTTCTGGATCGTGTTGTATGGTGAAGAACTGTTTCAATAACAGAAGGATTAGCATTTTTCACATTACCAAAGAAAATGGAAATGTAAGTAATGAAACACGACTTCTGTAACTGTGTTATTCATTCCTTTTATTTTCAGTGCTCAGAAATGGATAGAATTTTCAGGGCGAGACGATATCGATCTCAATAAATTTTACACAGTATGCAGTGAGCATTTTTCTCCAGAACAAATCAGGTACAATTACCATCCAGGAAGCATTCCATTCCTGAAGGGGCCTTATTCGAACGAAAATGAATGCTGCAATAAATTCTGTCGGTGAGTCTAAGCGAATATTAATATAATAAAAACACATGTCTGTCATTGAATTCGTTCATTAAAACTTCTCCTTTTACAGAAATTCCAACATCTAGAGCTTCCAAAACAGATGCTGCACCACAAATTGAGAATTGCCGAATGCTCAGGAGTTCGAACATCTACCATGTCAGGAATGATACTGTTATGAAACGGATGCAGAATGATCTGGAAATACTGTAGTGCATTAAAATCAGGAAAGTGTCATATCTGGGGACATGTATTACGTAATGAAAAATATCAACTGCTTCAACTGATTTCACAAGGCAAGATAGAAGGAAGACTGTCTCCAGGGCGCCAACGAACATCATGGATGCAGAATATCAGGCAATGGACAAGGATGACGACCATTCAAATATTCAGGACAGCTGTAAGCTGACATGATTGCCAACATCCACAGAGGATAGGCATCGATAGAAGAAGAATATGGCAAATCCTAGTTAATGCTCAAATAATAACTTTAAGTCTCTCCATTAACCTCATAGCTTCATCTTTAAATGTTTCTTAAATGTCTTACTGAATTCATTCACAATAAGTTTTGAAACTTAACCATTTTCATGAATACATTCTAGCTTGTAAATGTAAATTCGAGATAATTTTCATTCAAATTATTGAATGACCTAATATTCCTCTTTTTCAGCTATTTCTTTGAGTGAAACTGAAAAAAAGGGGAAAAATCATCTATATAAGAGTCCCCTAAGACAAAATCAAGAGGATGAAGGCTACAATCAACTCTTTGCGGTGCAAAATTAATAGGATGAAAGTGATCCGTCACTCCTTTAAAGGTCAGCCTCTCATATCCAGTAATAAATTAGCAATAAGTAAATTGATTAGATAATCAAAAAGTTATCTGTCTAAGGAGGCACATGTGTTCAATATGGTTCCGACCTATACCGCTTCCGATAGGTAACAGTATCGCTTTGTGCTACGTCTGCTGAATGTGACCATCTATTGCTGGATATACTGTAGGTTATAACGGAATTAATTTGCACTCATGAGTTGATATGTTATTATTTTTTGATGACTTCTTTGTTCATTCATTATTCAATTTAAATATTGTTTCATAAAGAAATACTGAATACTGAACGGAAATTATTTCTATTCCAAGCTTTCATACCTGATCCTGTATGCGATGCAGGTATGTCGTTGAATGGGATCGGATAACATCCTGAACACCTCTATAATTGTGGTTCTGATTATTCTGTAACTAATATGTTTTTCTCTAAGTATGTGTCAAATCCTCATAAAGATGACTCGTTCTTGAATTTTGAACTCGTGTAAGAATATCAATGCTTTCTGATCTTGTATCATAAATAACTATTCTTGAATTGGTAGTTTATTTTAAATTGCTCTGATACTGCTGTACGATATTCTCAAAAGGTATTCATCTCAAATAAAAACATAACAAATTTAACGGCGTGTTTTATTTATATGAATTGAGTTGAAGTCCGAGTGAAAAATAAAATCCTGAGCAGAACAAGAAAGAGCATTGCTTTTTGTTTTGTCGCTCAGGATGTTATATTCTGGGCCTGACAAAGTCGAAATTCAATTTAATACGTATGATTTCATAAAAATTTCGCGCTCTTCATAGAATGCCGAAATCTGTATCGACAAATTTACTCAGCGCCATCTAGTCTGTCGCGTGTTGACTTAATCGAAAATCGTTGTCGGTTTTTAGTACTGTAGATATAGGGTCGTTTCCTATCTTGATACTCTATAATCTTTGTTGGCCAGTATGTATATTTTCTCTGATATTGGCGAAGTTTTGTTGATCACGTCGATGTACGCAACGTGGTGCGGTACGCCATTCGGAGCATGTCTGTACGCACCTTTAGGTACGCGACGTGGTGCGGTACGGAATTCGGAGCATGTCTGTACGCACCTTTATGTGTATCATATGAACATAAACCATTAAAATTACTTGAAAAAGCTTTGGAATTTTTCGAATATCTAAAATATAAACCAATATTCATACAAGAAATATTCAAAATATTTTGCAGTAAATCGAGAACGAATGAAGATATCTCTGTTCCGTTTTCTGATATCTTATTGCTTATGGTTCTCAGTGTGCATCGAATTAAGGACCCTGTACAGGGTGGGCAAAATTGGTGATACTTGAACTACAACTTTTTAACAGTAAGAGATAGAGGAAAATGAATGACACGATACGGTGGTCTTTTTCAGAGAAACTGATAATGCCATCAACTGCATTCCTCTATCTTCTTTTGTTTTCGAGTTATAGGCCAAAATTGAAATTTGGGCGATTTCAACTTTGGCCATTATCTCCGTTTCTGTTTGTGCCAGGATGTTGAAATGAAATCATTATACAGACCCTTTTTTCATAGCAATCCTGTAGCGTACTTTGTTTTTTCCTTGCTGAACTATATCGTAAAGTTGTTTTTTTCTCATGGAAACAATAGTTTGACATGGCTTAGAAAGAATCGCCATTTTTTCCCGTTTCAGAAATATATCATATATCATACATCATGCAGTTGATGGCATTATCAGTTTCTTCAAAAAGGACCACCGTAACGTCTCATTCATTTTCCTCTATTTCTCACGGTTAAAAAGTTGTAGTTCGAGTATCACCAATTTTGCCCACCCTGTACAATGTCTGCATGTGAACATGCTTCGAAATCGAGTATCTCCTTAGACATAATCACAATGTAAATTACTGCTTTTGAAAAAAAATTTATTCAATTCCTATTATGACATTTCCTTGCTGAACTATATCGTGAAGTTGTTTTTTTTCTCATGGAAACAATAGTTTGACATGGCTTAGAAAGAATCGCCATTTTTTCCCGTTTCATCAATATATCATATATCATACATCATGCAGTTGATGGCATTATCAGTTTCTTCAAAAAGGACCACCGTAACGTCTCATTCATTTTCCTCTATTTCTCACGGTTAAAAAGTTGTAGTTCGAGTATCACCAATTTTGCCCACCCTGTACAATGTCTGCATGTGAACATGCTTCGAAATCGAGTATCTCCTTAGACATAAGCACAATGTAAATTACTGCTTTTGAAATAAATTTTATTCAATTCCTATTATGACGAATCAGAACAGTTCAAAATTTTCTTCGATTCCTTAAATGAAATCTAGTGTTACGAGGACAGATAAAAGCATAACAAACTTGAGTTTGCCAAGCCCTGATTTCCATAATGTTTCTGTGATCATTTGTTCACGACAATATTTAAAATTAGGGCTGTTTCATGGGAAAATAATCATTCAAGGATATTAAATACACAGAACTTTCTACTTAGAAAAAATTTAACTCTTAACTATTTGTGTCCATCGGTTAAATCACAAATCTTTCCAACCTGAAAAATGGAGACTAAATTCCCTGAGACATAACTAATTCACAGAAAATAATACGTATTAAAAAAAATGATATGAAAACAGCGAAGCGAAAATACGATGATCTACGACGTTTTAAATTTGAAACTTCGAAGTTGTCGCTACGTTTCAATATACAGGGTGTTTCCTAAACATGCGGCAAAAATTCAGGGAGCTGTTACTTGGACTATTCTAAGAATATTTTGTCCTTTGATGTTTTTGGAAAAACCTCTTTGTTTCGAAGATACAGGGCGAACAACATTTTTCATATTTTTAAAATTGATAATAGTATAAATAAAAATGCGTACCGCACTGTGTTTACTAAGTAGGTACAATTTATTTTTAAATGTGTTTGACAACTATAAAAAACGGCCAGTTTTTTGACTTAAAATTGATAAGTTCAGATGGTAAAGGAATACAGATTAAACACGGTTTTCATTTGAATTCGTTTTGTGATGTATTAGCAATTAACATTTTATCTTTCACTATTATGAATCGCTATACAAATGCCGAGATGACTGACATGCATTTCATTTATGGACTTGCTGATGGAAATTCATTAAAAGCTAGGAGGTTGTACATTGAACGATTTCCTGGGCGTAATATTCCTGACAGAAAATTGTTTCAAAATATTCATCAACGTCTGCATGAAACAGGCACATTGAAACAAATTGGGGGCCAGGAAAGCCAAACACAGTAAGAACGGTGGAACTGGAAGAGAATGTGCTGGACATGATCGAAGAAGACCCTAGAACTTCTACTCGAAAAATTGCCAATACTTTGAATGTGAGTAATAAGACTGTTTGGAAAATTCTTAAAGACAATTTGTTATATCCATACCATATGCAACGCGTTCAGGCACTTATTCCTATTGATTTTCCCCCACGTATTGCATTTTGTCAATGGCTTTTAACCACATTAGTTCAAATTCCTCAATTACTGACGCTGATTCTTTTTACCGATGAAACGAATTTCTCAAGAAATGCAATAAGAAATTTTCATAACAACCATGTATGGGCCGACGAGAATCCACATGAGATAATTGAAGATCGTTTTCAACACCTGTTCTCATTGAATGTTTGGGTTGGTATTGTGGGTGACTGGCTAATAGGGCCGATATTTTTACCAGAAAGACTTACCGGGAACGTGTATCGCAACTTTTTAGAACAAACGTTACCTCTGTTTTTGGAGAATGTACCATTGGCAATAAGACATGCAATGTGGTTTATGCACGATGGTGCACCAGCGCATTTTAGTTTGGTTGCTCGTGAGTTTTTAACATTAACATACGGAGATCGCTGGATTGGAAGAGGTGGACCTCATTTATGGCCTGCTCGTTCCCCGGACTTAAACCCCTTAGATTATTTCCTATGGGGCCATCTAAAATCATTAGTTTATACCACTCCAGTAGAAAATGTGGAAGACTTGCGAAATCGGATCATTGCTGGGTGTAACTTAATAAGAAATGATCCTGGTGTTTTTGAAAGGGTTCGGCAGTCAATGAGGAGAAGATTGGATGCTTGTATGCTGGCTGGAGGTGGTCATTTTCAACAGTTTTTGTAGGTTAAGTTAAATTTTCATGTAATTTTTCATAATAAAATGTTATTATCTAATATTTTGTTTGCCCTGTATCTTCGAAACAAAGAGGTTTTTCAAAAATCATCAAAGGACAAAATATTCTTAGAATAGTCCAAGGAACAGCCCCCTGAATTTTTGCCGCATGTTAAGGAAACACCCTGTATATTATGTATTCAAAAAGCAGAAATAATTACTCTATAAAATACAAATTTATCGAAACAATCGTAGGACCTTTCCCTAAAAACATATATATGGAATAGAACGTGCGGTCTCAATTCAAAAAATTGAAACACTCAAACATAAGGTGCTTGTTTTTTCTGAGATATAGAACCCGCAATATAGGTTTCCCGATAAAGAGAAATTTACTCATTATTATTTGGCCTCAACTCACCTCACACCATTCGTCCCATTTTGGATTCAAAGACCTATTTATAATAGACGTTCTATATTCCTGAGCCCCCACAGTAAAAACAGCATATGGATCTGACTTGCCAGTTACATCTCTTCTTTCCAAATCTTTAGCTTCTGCTATATGAATACGCAATACACCCTTTGTCAAAGAAATTTTTTTAAGTAAAATGCAATAAGTTATCGAATTCTCGTACCTCTGGTTCTAAAGATTTTAATTCTGTCGCCTCTACATTCTTCGTGAATCTCTTCGTTATTTTATTTGGAAAAAACAATTTTCTTTTTTAGTTTTTCCTCAATCTGCTTCCTCAGAACATGACTGAAATGACTCATTCAAGCAAAGAAACATCTTTTCATAGTTATCTCACCTTAGTCCAGGAATTCCACTCAATCCATCCAATTCAAAATCAATTTCCGGAGTGTTCAGAAAAAAGACTTGAACTCCTCCAACTATTGGAGCTTTCAACATCAGCGGTTTTAAAACAACCCTGACATCAACACTAAGTTGAAAGTTTTTCAATCTACCAACTTGATGGCCAGATATTGAGAAGTTTATGTCACAGTCACCATCATAACTTACAATGAGTAAAGAAAAATGTGGAAATTATGAGAGAAAAAAAATAATCGCAGATATACTCACAATACATCAAAATCGATCAGAATTGAATCCCTTGTAGTACTTCGACTGTATACTTTCACACCATCAATTTTCGGAGGCTAAAATATAAACATGATTAATAAAAACTTATATACAGGGTGTACCAAGTTCGACGGCCTATTAGGCGTTTCTGGAGAACTGAACCTATTTGAAATCTGAAAATTGGGATTATTATATTGTTTGACATTATCTATCGATCTGAAATATTCTTGGAGCCTGACCACTTTCAGTTATACAGGGAGTGAAAAAAAAATTTTCAAAATTTTTTTTTCTGTTTTTTTGTTTTCGAATTTGAGTATGCAATTCTGAATACATTCGTACTCAAATCGTTGCATTCGTCAAAATACTTTCCAACATATCGAGAAAAAACTGAAGAAAAAAGGGGGATAAGAGTATTCGGTATTACGTTTATTATTTCTAACCTAGATATCTTGAACACAAACCGTTTTCACATTTCTGAAGGCGAAGAATGTGGAAATATTGTACATTTTCAGAATTTTGAAAAACCCGTCACATGGTGTTCCAAATGTTGGTTCAAAAATTGGGATCAAGATTGACCCATAACTTTCGTTTTTCAAATTAGAACCCTATTTTTTTATGATTGCGTTGGATTGTGCGAAGAAAAATGATGATAATGTTTCAACATGTTAATACTCCTAAAATTAATAATTCTTGAGTTATTCAGGATTTCCTGATTTCATGTCGTACGTACCGTCAAATTCATAGAATCTGTTTCATATCAACAATGACCTTGGTCAAAGAAGATGAATCACTCAAATAACTCACTAGTGACTTCCTCTTCATTTATCATTGTTGATGTAAAACAGATTTCATGAATAGAAACAGAAAATCCTAAATAACTCAAGAATTAGTAATTTTAGGAGCATCAACATGTTGGAACATTATCATCTTTTTTCTTCGCAGAATCCAACGCAATCATAAAAAAATAGGGTTCTAATTTGAAAAACGAAAGTTATGAGCCAATTTTGATCCCAATTTTTTAACCAACATTTGAAACACCCTGTGACGGTTATTCAAAATTCTGAAAGTGTACAATATTTCCACAATCTTCGCCTTCAAAAATGTGAAAACAGTTTTTTGCTTACGATATCTAGGTTAGTAATAACAAACATAATACCGAATACACTTATCTCCCTTTTTACTTCAGTTTTTTCTCGATATTTTTTAAAGTATTTTAACGAATGCCACGAAAAAAAAATTTTGAAATATTTTTTTCCCTCCCTGTATAACTGAAAGTGGTCAGGCTCCAAGATTATTTTAGACCGGTAGATAATGTCAAACAATAATATAATCACAATTTTCAGATTTCAAATAGGTCCAGTACTCCAGAAACGCCTAATAGGCCGTCGAACTTGATACACCCTGTATATATATACATATATATTTTATTGCTATTTATCCATACCATTCTTCCAAAGTCTATTTCTTCAAATTTGAAAGTATCATATTTTTTTCTTATTTTATTTTCAAGTTTGCTCCTGACGAATTTTATCAAAAAACAATTAATATTTGGCCACAGCTGGAGGACAATCTGAAGTAAGACCAATGTTATTCACATTTTGTTGAACAAATGGTAAATTCTTACATCATTCACCCATTCTGCTCTTTCCCTATCAGGAAATAAAACCTAATGAAAAAAAAATAGTTATACCAAAAGCACAATAAGTGTCGTCTGCGAAGAGAGTTGACTTTTTCGTAATCTACCTTCAACCTATCATAATCTATCTTCAACCTATCATAATCTATCTTCAACCTATCATAATCTATATTTACCCATGCAGGAAGCTCTTCTAATTTATCAAGTAGTTGTTGCTTGGTACTGGAAATAGCAGTAGCCCTTGCTTTGATTTTATTTGTCTTTCTTTGCATTTTAGTTTCATACCATATTAACGTGATGACCGCTAATGGAAGAAGGAGTAAGGCTCCACCAAAATACGATATAATATATCCTAGGAGTACAAGGCTTACCTATTTGAGGTATACAATATAAGTCAATCTATCAAAATAATTATGAAGGACTCACTTTGCTTGAAGAAGAACATAAGAGTTTGATATTTAAAATAGAGCCAAACTTAGATTTAATTTTTTTCGGCTTCGAATTTTTTTCAGGCCAAATATCTGGTGGGGGAAACTTTATTTGGGGTTCGATTTCTTCTTTTTCAAATGGTGCCTCAGTTTTACTTTCATCGGTTTTTTCATCAATTTTTTTTTCAGTTGAGTTCGAAGGATTTCTACTTGATTCCGCAATCAACAAATCATTTGATAACTCTGAAATAAGGAAATTATGAATCATTATAATAATTATGGTTAACAAAAGCATACTTCAAACTAGCATCTTTGGAGAAAATTGCGAGTAATAATAAATGAAAGCCTTTCTTCATGATGAATCTATCTACAGGGTGATAGTGAATGAGTCTGGTAAACTACATGTAGAGATTCTCCATGAAATTGAATGAATGTGCACTAATCAAGATTGATTATTTGTAGGCGGTACGAGGTAAGTTGCATTTCGCAGTCGAGCGAAAGAGGAATGAGTAATGATATTGGTAATTGATTCGATACGTCATTTGGATGTAATTAATTACAATGCCATATAGCTTTGAGACGGAATAAAGTTCGCTTGGTAAGCTAGTACACAAATAAAAAAATGTTTGAATGTCAATTTACAGTATATGACGTGCTAATTTTTGTGGGACAATTCTGTCATCAGGTGTTTCGAAAAAAAGATATAAATGATTTTCTTTCTGAAATGATATTCATTTCAAGAAAAGAGGTTAGAAGACCTTGAAATTTTGTTTCTAACTCGAATAGGTATTTCACGAGTTTCCTCAGTGCGAACTATTTTCATGTTTTCAAAATGTTAAGACGGTTGAACAGAATGAATGAAATTCCCAGTTCATGTTATGATATCAGAAATCGGAAGGAAAACATTTCTACCGAAGAGATAGTGAAACTATCTATTTTACTGCTTGTTCAGTGCAATAAAAAATATGAAATTTTATTCAGAATATACAATCAGAAAAATGATATAGGAAAAGTAGACGAGCGCTGATAGCACTATCTTCAGAAATTGCACGCTTTTGTGTGTGATTCTATACTATTCAGTATGTATGTATTTACAGGGTGTTAAGAAAAACGTTTAAATTTCATAAAATATAGATCCGAAAATGAGCCTTTTTGAAGATATAAGTTATGCTCGGCTTATACAAATTACTTACTAGCGCAACCAAATACGATATTCGAATTTCATCTTTCATATGCCTGGTTCCCTAAACTTGCAAATAAAATGATTTTCAGTAGCGGCTTATATATATCATTGACTTTTATTTTTATTAGCCAACTGCGTGCTATTTTGAGAAAGTTCATCGCGCGCTTTTCATATTTTATGGTCAGTGGTCAGTTCAATCGACACACTGAAGCGACTTTTCGGGATATTGTGTCTAAATTTCGCACCAAATTTACATTTTGCAAAAGGTTTTAGGTGTGAAGCCTTTCAAAATACAACTGGTGCCGCATAACACAAAGCACGTGAAACAATGAACCAATTGCTTTGCAATTGTCTTTGTTTTGCTTATTTTGGATGACATGGGGGGTAGGCGAGTCTAGATGATGATTACGTCATCGGTAGTTATTTACTTTTTTACACGAATGGCAACCCTCACATTGTCTATGCTTGAAAACGAAACGCATTCGCTGTTCACTTGTCTAAATTTCTTCTCGTCAGTGTATTGTTTTGTTTGGATACTATAGCGAGTAGACGTACGTGTGTGTAAGCATAGCAAAGCAACTTAACATTTGTGTTACCGTTGATTCCATTAGCCAAAGTTTAACGTTTAATTAAATAAAAATTCCTAATCTCTATCCTAAATCTATTTTCTTATTTTCAAAAAATATATTTTTATCTGAAAATGATTACGTAAGCATGGGGGGAGGGGGTAAAAGCTTTGCTTTCTTTTGCTGACAGGGGGTTTGGGGGGGTAAAAAATTGTAATAAATCTGCTTACGTAATATTTTAACGGCCCCTTATCTGTTATTTCAATAATAGATAATTAATAAAAATAATAAATTTATCTGTTCGTTTTCAGTTACATTAAAAGTAAGGTTAACCTAGAAGACAGATATTACAGCTTGACGCATGCGTTCAATTAGTCCGAAGTTTATTATGGATGGTAAATTTCGTGCCAACTATCGTGCACGGCACGCGAATTGATTACGAATTCCCCTGAAGAGTATACCAAAATGGGACTGAACGGGTGAACCATTTGAGGCACAGCCGCGGTCCACATTTGCATGAAATAATCTTCGAACATTAAATTATATGGACCGTACTATGGATTCAAATAAAGATTTCATGTATTTTTCTTGATTTTATGTGTTTTTTCTCGAAAATATTTCTTATAACTATTTAAAAATCACCCATTACAAATTACTTACTAGCGCAACCAAATACGATATTCGATTTTCATCTTTCAGATGCCTGGCTCACTAAACTCGCATATACAGGGTCCGTTAGAAGTCATGACACGAAAGTAGAGGTCTTCTGTTTAGGCTGTGGTAGGAGTACAGGGCTTCTGTATAGGCTGTGGTAGGAGGAGTGAAATTGCCTGCATTGTGTACCTTCGACATTGCCATTTTTAGTATTCGACATGTCGTGGTCGGGTAAACCACGTGCGTTAGTTGTGAATTTTTTTTTTTCAAAATGGCGAATCGCCTATAAAAACGCAGCGAGCTGGGCGCACAATGCTCGGCCTAGGTCGACACCAGCCTGTTCCCAGCCTCAGACCATTTAAACGTTGGGGACAAAGAGAGAAGTGCAGACCCTTTACAGTCAGAACTCCTAAAATGTTGAGGCTGTAAGGAAATTACCGAGCGAGCTATGCAAAGTTTTCGTTTCTGCCTTAAAGCCTGTATCACCAAAGAAGGACGTCATATGCTAGAAGTGGTTTATCATACATAAATTGCAAATCTTATGAAATGTATTAAACATAAAAAAACATTTATTTCGAGTATGTTTTCATATTTTTATTGAACTTTATTTTCGTGTCGTGACTTCTGCCGGGCCCTGTAAAATGATTCTCAGTCGGTTCTCTCAAAAAAATTACAGCTGGCATCAAACATTTGATGTTTAAGTAGTTTTATTGAGTGTTTTGCTTCCGATTCGAGTCGTTTACTTTCTTTCACTTTGTTGTTGAAAAAAAGTTATTATTCCTAAATTTGAAATGCCTTATTCTGATTTAGAAATGAGTGATATGGTTTTCATATAAAGGTATGTGTATCTCTTTATGCAGAACTTATCCGAATCGTCAACTTCCTTCTCATATGACGTTCAATCAAGGTCCCATTGGGGGAAACTTCTCGTGATATTATACTTCCAAGATATGAAAATCCCTGTACAAGTGGAAGAGAAATTTTTGCGGGATTACTAATAGGTGGCCTCCAAAGAGCATAAGTCTATGGTGGCCCCTTGTCTGCCCCAACGCGTGCAATCTCTTATTAATCCTCCCGATCATCAAACCAGCAGCATTTTACTTGCAAAATCCTTTTCACTGACGAAGCCGGCTTTACCACTGATCGATATTAATATTCAATATTTTGAAAACCGTAAATTGCTGATATCTTAAAAACGTGTAAAAAAGTGTAGGTTATTTTACGAGTTCCATATACATACAGAGTGTCCCATAACTAGTGAACAAACGTCACACCACGATACAGTAGACTACTATCGAATGAGACCAAAATTAGTTAACCGAAAATGTACCGTTTAAAAAATATGTAATTAGTATTTTATGACTATACCTGAAATTGCTGATTTTCGAACTATTTTTTTTTTTTCAATCACATGGCCAGTATGTGATCGAGGACAGCGATTTTAGCTATCCTAGATTATTATATATAATCATTCCTAATTGAAAACCTCAATGAATGTAAATTAAAAGAATTCTTTTTTCTATACATATAATTTCATTATTCTGGTTAACCCTCTCTTGTTAAAAAAAAATTGAACCAATTTTTTTTGCAAACAGTTTCAAAAACTTCCCCATTTTATGCAAATTGAAAATTGGTAAATAACATAACAAGTTCGGGCATTCTACCTGCTCGGTAAGGTTCGTGGGTTCTAATAAAGATGCTATAAGCGGGATGTTGGCGGCTTGATAACGCTGAGCGTAAATCCTTGTTGCTTCCCGGGCGTTGGAGGTGACACCATACACAACTTTGCGGCTCAAAACGGGTTTTTCCGTAAATGAAATGCATATCTGCATACTTTTCTGCAGTGTAAATCACTCGCTCCTTTGCTCGCTCCATTGTTAATAAACACTAATCTCATACACAATAAATCAGAATCCGAGTTAATGCCAAGTCGTTATCCACAATGATTTATCGAATCGTTAGGTATCGAAAAGTCCAGTGGTCATAATGTCATAATACCTGACCGAGCTGGTAGAATGGCTGGAGTTGACCTGAGAGACCAAAAACGTCTTGGAAATAATTGGAGAAGAGCCTGACACCTCTACTTGCAACATTGGTATTCTACGACCTACCACCCATAGGGTGTATGAGTACCACCCTTACCATGTCCAGAGGGTACAGACATTCGGAACCTCGGGATTACTCAACATGTATGCGATTCTGTCGCATCATGATAGCAAAAATTACCGAATATCCCATTTTTTTGACACCGTATTTATGGAGTGACGAATCTTCTTGTCGAAAAGCCACGTGAATCACTTTTGTATTCTAGACAGATAATAGGTTTGAAAAATATTGTTAATGATATGTATCAATTTTGAAGCTCCATAAAATGGGGAAGTTCTTAAAACTGTTTGAAAAAAAAATTGGTATAATTTTTTCAAAACAGAGGATTTATTCAAAGTTATAAAACTTATGTAGAAAATAGAATTATTCTATTTTACATTTAATGAACTTTTCGAATTAACTATTTAGAATGATTTTAATTAGAGTTGATAAAACAATACTCTAGGATTAATATGGGCTAAAATTGCTATCCTGAATCTTATATAGGCGCTGTGATTGAAATAATTAGTTCGAAAATCGTTTGTTGAAAAGTCATATTTTTCTGATTCTGGATGAACACAAAAATTTCATAACGGCTTGAAACATATTTATTCCACTTGTTCAGTTTATCTCTGTAATTATTATAGATTAGCTTTTCATTTCGACCTCTGAACATTCAGTGATTCGAAAAAACAAGATAATAAATCACTCGTTTCCATGATAATAAGAATCGAGTGATACTGACTTCACTTAATATATATTCAAACCAATATTTTCAACTTCAATTGGTCAATTAATTGTCCACTCCAACGCAATGTCAAAGGCCAAGTCCAAAATTAGCGAAGAATAACCTTATATTCGAACAGAAATAGTGATTGATACACTGAATATTTAATTTAGTTGAAAAATTATAGAAACGCAATGAAAAGGGTTTGGGTAAATAATGGAGACCTTGGTAGGTTCTGGGGATGAGAAATAAACAATGACAATTTTTTAAATATCCAACACTGTTTAAATTTTATGAACCGCGCTATGAATTATGAAAAATTTTGAGAAATAATTGGCGATTAAATTCAGCTGTTATTTGGAGTGAAAAAAACAACCTGGATAGAAATATTGAAATTTCATCTGACATTAGTAATTTCATTTGTTTGTTTAATTATGTTTTTGTACCAACACTCCAAGGTCGCTGAAACCCCTAGAAACTCCAAATAACTATTTACATAATCAACGTAACTACTCAGAATTGCGAAAAGCCATTGAGCATCAGATTAGCTCTATAAGAAAATTTAATAGAAAACAAATAATTTTCCGAGTTCAATTGAAGAACCTATTGAAATATAGACAAAATTACAATACCTTTTACTTCCATGCTTACACTCAGTCCACCTTTTCTCACTACGGTAATTTGATGAAACCGGCTATAATTATTCAGTCCTCGTTGTTGTTTCAATTCATAGTTACACTCATGAAGAAATAGTTCTTTCTGAAAAACATAATTTATCAAGCAAATAAATAAGTATAAAAACGTCAAAATTTCTAACCTAATTTTGGATAGTTGCTTCCAACCACAGAACTAGTGTTCTGTGGTACGTAGTACACATATACCTATTAGGGCCGGTTGTTCAATTGAGGATTAATCCGCTGATTATTGGATCCAGGATTAACTTCTAACTCTGGATCAGAGAAGTCGGTCGTTGTTCAATGACAAACTAACACCGAATTACCTGATCCAGTGTTAACCTCGGAATTCGCTGTTTTCACGAAAGCATGTTGGCTACACTGCTATTACCGATGAATCGAGCCGTCGTTCTTCATTGAAAGAAGAATTTAAGTTCTATCATTTTAATTATCTATGTCGATAAGCCGACACGATGAAAATTTCGAATTCAAAATTTCATTCCTTCAAAATCTTGAGTGAGTAGTTGAAAGTGAAAGCGGTGTTGAAAAAATTGAAATGGAAAGGATTAAGAAGAGAACTTCAAACTTTAATGAAGGGGAAGAGAAAGTGTTGATAGATCTTGTGAACAAATATCAGCATATAATAGAAAACAAGAAAACTGATGCTGTTACTAACGAGGAAAAATTAAACACGTGAAAAGAATTAAGCAGGGAATTTAATTCAATTTGTGGTGGTTGCAAATCGTACCCAACCCTGAAAACCAAATTTAAAAATTTGAATCGATTGAACAATTCTTTTTCTGTTAATTCTTCCCAATAGTTACGACGCTGCTTGAATACCGGACTCTTTCGCATTGGAAAAAGTACATCAAACACTTCCAAAAAATCTTCATCGTCTGTGATATTTTCATTCTCCACATTCGACATTTTCAGTTTTCACCAAAAATACGTTGATCTCATATCAAAACAAAACAACAGATTGTAGAAGTATGAGATTGTAGAAGTGGACCTGTCAAATAAGTTAGGTTATAATCCGTGAATTATCTCCGTAATCCCTCGAATTCCATGGGTTAACTTAACCCTGAGTTAATCCGGTGTTTTCTCTTGATCCTTCATTGAAAAACGGCACCTCGTTCGTAACCCCGGATTACCAGTAATCGCGAGATGATCTCCTATTGGCGAATCCAAAAATCTAAACTCCCTCTAGCGGCGAAATATCGCCCTAAGAAAACAAGTATACTTCGGAGTAATCCCGTTCAAAATACATGGTTTTCAATATAAATTAGTGATATTTTCGTTTAATATACGAAGATTGGTGTAATTATTAGGTTTTCTGAATAGTAGAATTGATGCTGAGAAACTATCGAAAGGTATTTATACGAGAATTATAAGTTAACATAAGATTAATCTCAAATTCATGTGTTAAATTTTAGGTTAGGAGCTATATTGAAGCTGAGCAGAAATAAAAAGATTCATTTGAATAATATTGGCTAGTGGAATAATATTTTCATCATAAGTGAATGAATTATAATGCCCTTGATATATTGAAAAAAGAGAAGCTTGGGTGAGAAGATTGAAGATGGGAAAAATGATTGTTTTCTCTCATCATTTTAGGATTGATAATCTTGTCATAGGTCTGTAGTAAGAAATTTTGTGAATAATTCATAATATTTATTTATATATCTTTTCAGCTTCAAAATTTTAGCAAATGAAAGCTCCTGAACTTAAAGCTACTGCTGTGACTTCCCGAAACTTGCGAAGTAGTTAATATCCAGAAGAAATGAATAGGGCTTGTATGGCCCAACATAAATTGAGGAGAGAATCCAGGAATGATACTCTTAGGGATAAACATATAATTTCTCAATCAACAACTCAGTGTACTCATTTCCATGATTTTGAAAGTGGTGTGTAAATCAAAGAAGAAAATGCTGCAATATTGTCTGCTTTGAGTAAAGAGGAACAATATGTTGTGCATGTGCTATTCAAAATGCAATCTGTGATATTTGAAAATGCAGAGGATGTATCTGAAGACAATGGAACAAGTGAACACTAGTGATTTGATGTGAAATTTTGTTAACGCCATTAGAAATAAGAAACAATTGAACTCCTTGACTGAATTTGCAAACACTGGGTTTGAAAGATTATGGGCGGGTTTCACAAAGCTTTTAATTGTACGATTTAAAAATTTTCAAAGGTTTGTTCTATATTTATGTCAGCATTTTGTTTTAGTCATTTCACTTTGACTTGGCAATCACATACATCTCTTCTGACTTTTTGGTGTCATCTCTGGCAAATTTTCCATTGTAACCAAATATTTTATCTATAATTGATTGTTATCTTAATATTGTGTGATGAAAGATATATACAATTTACATTTTAAAATTACAAACAAAACACAAATAAAGACTGGAAAAAATTTCAGAATCGTTTATTCATTTTGCAACATATGATTGAAGAAATGATTAAATGAAATGTTCTCAACCAAATTTTGTTCGTAATCTTCATGAAAGGGAGCACCCACTTTCAAAAATGATTTGGGAAAACTTTAATAAACAATGAAGTCGTATGTTTCCAAATTCAATGGATTCATCTGAACCTGTGTGCAGCACGAATGATTCTGCTTCAACTGGATATCACTTCGAGGTAGTACCATTCATTTACGAATTCTGCATAATCTCATGGATCTAAGAAATACTTTCAAATATATTATTCTACGTCATTTGAGTAATCCCAACAAGTGTAAAACATATTCATTTGACCAAAATAATTGTTCTTACAAGTAATTTAAATATCTTTGCATACAATTTTTTCATCATTCGTGGTGAAAACGAGTTGTTCTTCTGAATTCGCCACACTTAATGTACAATCAGAAATGCATTTACACACACTACCGACTTAAAAAGCCTTTGAATCGCTCTTAAAATGAAAATCTATTCATTTATTTCACAAAATGATATAAATCTCCGTTGTCTTTCAAAAATTTACAAAAAAAACCCTAGCGCCACTCAGGCTGGTGGCTAAATTTCGAACCTAGAAAACAAGTATTTACAGCGCCCTCAACGGTAGTTGGATTCGCCAATTGAACAACCGCCCTTAAAGGTAGGATTACTAAGCGACGACTCTAGCGCCTGCTTCCCATGTAAATGAACGAAACCTATTCCTTTCCTATGACGCGACTGGATCCGCGCGATCGAGGCGGCTCGAGTCGCGCCGCTGGACTGCCTATGGGCAATGGGCAGTCGAGTCGTAACAGCCGCGACGACTGGAGATCTGTTTTAACAGTTTTCGTGTTTATTCTCATGAAATGATGGACGACGTTAAACTAATTGAATTGATTTTCACTTACACATTGTTTCAAATCAATTGATAATGATTAAACACGCCGATATATTTGCTATATTTTTGTTTCAAATAAATATATTTCAAGAATTTCTGTACAGGGTATCCCAAATTTCTTGATTTTCGCTTCTTCTGGTACTTCTAGACTAAAAAGGTGAAACGTTGAAAGGAGTCCTGGGCTCGATTTTCGTGAAAAAACCTTTAGTCGAAACCGTTTCACGAAATCTTCATATTTTTTAGATATGCCATTACCTTTTCATTAACGAAAATATCTGAAAAAGATTAAAACTTTTTAGAGGAACTTTTTCACTGGAAATAAGATACAATATTCAATTTTTTTTTGATCTCGTGTAATAAGGGTGCAAAAAAACAAATTTTTCATTTTAAATACGAACACTTTCTTTCTCATCTCATATCAAACAAACAAAATAAGAGATTAAAAAAATTGAGTACAGTGCAAAAAGTGGTTCCGAAAAGTTTTGATCGTTTTTAGATATTTTCGAGAATGAGAAAATTATGACACAATTTCGAAATCGATAAAATATCAAAATTTGGTTATATCCTCAAAATAAATGAAGATTTCGTGAAACGGTTGTCGCATCTGGTGTTTTCACGAAATTCGAGCTCAGGATTTCTTTCAAGGTTTTTTCCTATCTAGTCTAGAAGTACCAGAATCAGCGAAAATCACGCAATTTGGGATACCTGTACATCTGAGTTAGGGCCAGTTTCATAATCAGTTTTAAAGTCCCTTTAATTTTAAAGCTCCTTTAAGTTCAATATTTCGGTTTCATAACACATTTAACTTTCTTAAAGCCACTTTATATTTAAAGGCCCAAATTCGGGACTTTAGCAGCTAAAGTATCCTTTAGCCCTGAATTCCTAACCTCTCGTGTTCAAACTGTCAACTCATTTGAGGTTAGTTATGTTGTGTTTTATTTCGAAATTCAAAATCGACTTTCACAAGTGGAATGAGAATACGAAAATGAGAGTATGGAAACGTATAGATTTAGAATTTCGAAATGAGACTACAATTAGACACCATACGGCTCATCGTAAACATGCAGTTCACACAAGTGATTTCAATGACATGTTTCCTATCAATAATTTTGAAAAGGAATTAGGTGATAATTAAAATTTTTTTGCTGATTCAGTCAATAGGAAACATGTTAAAATTCAATCATAACAGGTCATTTTGCTATTTACTTTCCTACGTTCCAGAAATTAGAATTCCAAGACTGAAATCCCATAAACCAATTTGGTCGAATAACTTTCTGAATTCGAACTTCAGCTACAAGGAAAACTGGAAATCCGATCTAATATCTGATCCATCGAATAAAGTTCCTGGTTTTAACCTTCCCAGGAGAATATGGTCCCTTCTTAATCGAATAAGAACAGGTCATGGTCGTACCAACAGCATGCTTTTCAAGTGGAATTCAGTTGATAGTCCTAATTGTGAATGTGGTGAATCAGAGGAAACAGTTGAACACCTAATTAATAATTGTTCGATTTATAAATTCCAAGATGGTATTAGAGCCCTACACAATATATCGAACTCATTTTTGCAATGGGTTGAAAATTTTAGATCAATTTGATTTAGTATAATTTGAATTCTCTCGCTGTTTGGTCTTTTTTTCTTTTCAGGTTGGAGTTTATGTTTGAAAATCCTTCCTCCGAAGAGCCCTTCCGATAGTCGTGATGTCCTTCTATATAGAATATTCAGATACAACAATTTTATTTGATTTTTTTTATGGGGAGACAGGTTTTTTCAGCTGAGGTTTTTTCCCCTGGCTCTATAGTATCGTATGATACTAGTGATGATAGTATGATACTAGTATATATTTTGCTTATTAAGCTGATGCAATTGGTGAAAATAAATGCTTATTCAAAGATTATGTTTATTCAATTTTTTTTCCTATTTCCATTTCTAAATCTAATGGTGTTAATCTGAGGCAATGCTCCCTTTTGTCAGCCACAATGATCAATTCCATTTTTTTTGTAATATTCAGTTTGGGATTGGTATTTTCCCCCAAATTTCTAGTTGTATATTTCAAATTTGAACCTCAACGTCATATCCACATGACATGAAAATAACATAACCTCCTTCAATTTTAAGATGGCTGTGGTTAAATACAACTGCAACTGTCCATTTTAGGTCAAATGAAACGATTTCAGTTATGCCAACATACAACATTTCACCTAAAGTCGCCTTTACGTAAAGTCCCATTTAATTTCATTATGAAATCGGGTGGACTTTTAAAGTCGGCTTTAACTAAAGCCGACTTTTACTAAAGTGACTTTAAGGGGTTTATTATGAAACTGGCCCTTACAGAGATATTAGAACAAATTAAAATAAATTTTCTATTAAAGAAACACATGTAAGTTACAGAATAATTTGGAACACAATTTAAAAAATTAATAATGTAGGTGTACAAGGTGTAATCCGAACACATTCGACGACATGGCTGAGTCTCATGCAGGGTTGGGTATGTTAGCCTCAAATGAGAATAGTTTCCTTTATTTATGTATGATTTCTTCATGACACAATATTTGAAACGATCCTTCTTGCAATAGAATATAACTAAAAACTGATGCGACTGCCAGGACGTCCAACACTGCTAGCTCTCTACTGCTCTAGTCGCGGCATAGGAATGCCCCTGTCTGCTACAGCCGTGGCGGCTTTAGCCGCCACGGTCGCGAGGCTGCAGCCGCGCGGCTGTAGTCGTTAGAGTGGTCGCTTAGGAATCCTACATTAAGTAATTTATATGTATAAAACATATGACCAGTGAACTAATGACACATGGTTTGTATTTCTATGGGCCGGTTTTACAATCGAAGGTTAACCTGTATGGTTAGGTTACCGACACTCGATGGTTAACTCATTTTACCGATTGAGGTTTCGTAACAATGGGTTCTGTTTAAATTTTATTAAGTTGGTAGAATATAATGGTTCTTTTGATCTACCCTTCTTTCAAATGATCCGCACAGCGTTGAATTCTGAAAAATATCCTGTGCTGAAGCTGGCCATTTTGCATCAATGTTTGTAATTTTCGAGATGGACCAGCTACAGTTTGCACATTCAAGGAAAAATGGAACCGTTGATAGTTTCTGAATAGTTCGACTTGATCACCTGGCAATTGAATTTTTATGTGTGCAGTCAATAGCACCTATGCACCTCGGAAACCTGGCATTTTAATTACCTTCTGGATGGACGAGCTATCCAATGTTCTGTTTGGTTTAGAATATTCAGCATACGCTGAATAAATAATAATAAAACGCAGTTTTTAGATAATCTGACTGAATCTTAAAAAAAAAATCATAATCGTCGTTGATTTAAAAAAAAATTCGCTCCAAGACGCATCAATTCAGGTCTACGACATTCATCTCCTCACTGCTAAAAGCGTTGAAATCGAATCCATATTAACAAATGTCTAGTGAGAAATCAATTTCTTCAAAACAATAATTTTCGAATCAGACAAACATTTTAGGTTACATCATAGAATTTATAACTTACAATGGAAGCGGCGATAGAAAGAGAAGTGTTATGCCAAGTAAGAGATGGAGCTAGAGGAGGCAAAATGCGACAAAAGCTTTGATAACGAGTACTACAACTTGTGATTACGACTTTCGAGCATTTGGGATCTGATTTTTAAAGAGTTTTCTGCCTATTTTGAGTGTTTTTTTTTCAGTTATAATTGATCCAAATTATCATGGTGAAGGCTTGTGCAGCAATTAACTGTACCAATAGGTTCAAGAAAGGCCAAAACATAAAATTTCATAAGTATGATTTCCTATGTATCTTATCTGATTTTAATTTGTTTTAATAATGCTAATATTCTATTGAAATGTTGTCTGCATGATGACGCCTACTATACTTAATAGGTTTCCAAAGGACAAAGTATTGAGAAGAAACTGGTTGCTGGCTGTTCAAAGAAAAAATTAGGAACGATACAGAGTTTCTCCATGAATTATTGTAATCATAGTGATATTTGATGGTTTTTTGTTCGGCCTTTTCATATGCAAGCTTTTCATATTTTCAATAATATACACGTAGAAATATTTCATCAAAACAACCCGAATAATTTTTTTTAAACATAGATTAATTCAAAATAGTTATCATCGAAATGAATACCCTTTTCAATTCCAAGGCCCACAGATCTTTTTATCAGGAGGTTGGAGAAATGATATAAGATTTTGTTACTGAGATGAGAGCTATACCGGTTTCAGCCCTATTTGGCATCATCAGTATCTCATACCACTCAGGGACAAAAACTTCGATATTTGTAGCAATTAGTGCAGAGTAAGAAATACAAAAAAGTGACACCTAATAGCGTCAGAAAGAAGTTCCAGAAAGAAATGTGTACATCCTCTTTCACTCCATGAGATTTTAGCAGTGAAGGCAAACAATTTCTTTGTTTTTCGATTTATTCTTTTTCTTAAAAACCTGAATAAATGTAATCCACCCAATATTGAACAAGTCACAGCCAAAAGGTTGATACAAGATACAATCATTTATGAAGAACTTATACTATAATGATTAGAGATTTAACAATATACAGCCAATTTCAAACGCATATCAGGTCCGCAAATACCTATATAAATATGAGGGTTTCATATTATTGCGTCTCAATAGAAAGATGTTTCAGTTATGTTTTATTATAATTATAATTCTCTTTTTAAATTTTATAATTATATAATGATTTATATATTTGTGAAGTAAATAATATGTCCTAATAAATAAATTGTATTTTGGTATAATATCCCGTGTTTTTCTTGTCAATTTTTATAGTGAAAGATATATTCATTTTGATCAAATTCATTCAAATTAGCAGACAAACCATAATGGAATGACCTCGAAAGACATTACCATTTTTCTTCCGGTGAGCATTCCTTTTTATGTATTAATTTTTCAATTTTTGTAGCAATAAAAATAAATAACCCTCTAGGCAATGTGATCACTTATTATTTTCATGTTAATTTCGGAAAATCGCAGGCGCTAAGTATAAATGAAAGGATTTTCATTCTCAATCTATGCCTCTCAAATGAGTATATCGTTGGGTTCTGTGCTTTTTGACTCCACTAGCTCTATCTCTCTCTTGGCATCACGATATTCAATTTCGCGGAATGACATGCCTTATCCATGGTTAGTATATCTATGGGTTACATACATATACATGATTCTATGGTTCTTGAATTTACTTCAGGTTTACCATTGACCTATTATACATGGACGTCTTTTTAGAGAGAGAAAGTGGACTTCTGAATGAGATGGAGTAATTTAGGGCACTGTCAAACACATAAACATAACCAACAAAGATTATAGAGTATAAAGATGGGAAACGAAGCGACTACAGTGATGTCAGCGACATCTGTTTTTAAAAAGTAATCGATCTATGGTTAAAATATTTAATTAGGGTCCATTTGGCATAGATTATATAGAGATTATTAGTAGGCTGTTGTCAATTTTGAAAGAAATACTTGAATAAATATTTTTGCTGAATGATGATTGTATTTTCTCTCGTATTTTCTACTGAAATAATTCGAAATCTACAAGTGTACCAACTAGCTCACTCCACAATCTTGGTTCGTGTGTTTTTCTGTTATAAATTTTGTGTTAAAAACTGGCCGACATTCGAAATGCATGGTGATTAATTGCAGAAATAAAAATCTTGAATGTGCATTCTTTTCATTTCCAAAGAGAATAGAAATGTAAGTTTTGAAACTCTTATCATGTAATTGTCTTGTTCATTGCTTTTTATTTTCAGTGTTGTCGAATGGATAGAGGTTTCGGGATAAAAATATATTGTTCTGGATAATTTGTTTGCGAACCGACTTTTCTTCGGTCTCATTCATTAGATCCAAAAGTTCCACTCATAGAGGCAATGGTGGTCAGAAGAACGACTTATAGAGGTGGTGGTTCTATTGACGACCCTTCCAGCAGTTCGACTCATCTACTAGACCCTCTAGACTCATTGAGGTTAAAAATACACTGGGTAAGATATGTATGAATCGGGTCCAGAGCAACTGTTTGACTTATCGATGTTCGATTTATCGAGAGTTCACTCACAATATGTTCTTGAAATTGTTGTGAATATTTCCCTCCTGTCAAAAACTTCATGTTGATAGAATGCAATTATCGAAAATTACAGCGATAATTGCATTGTAAAGAGCGAAAGATCCCTGCGATAATTGCACTGCTGGTATCCATAGCAATTTCGGGAAATATTCCCCCGAATTACACTCGTGCATCAAAATGACCTGATAATTCTGCATTCCAGCGTGTTGTCTTTGAAAAACTGCATTTGGTCATTTTCATTTTTGGAGAAAGAGCCCTCCACCTTCGGTGTCGGGCTCTTTCTTCAAAAATGAAAATGAACTCATGCAGTTTTTTGACAACACGCTGTCATGCAAAATTATCGGTAATTTTGATGCACTTGTGCAATTACATCCGATAATTCTCTAATATGTGAACAAATTTTTGAAATGTACTCAATTTCATAATTATTGTATTGCAGTTGATTTTACACAATCATTTCAAATAAAAATATAAAGAATCCAGAAGCGTATTTCATTTGATTCAAAGCAATATGCAGAAGAAAAGATCATCCTGATCAAAAAGTGGAGCCTTCCTTTTTTTTGTCGATCAGGATATTTTTTTAAAAGCTCGACAAAGTATTCAATTAAATGAAAATTTATGAGAAATGTGTTTCGAATTTCGCGCCTATTGAAATAGTTTTCTGTACTGAATAATGTTTTCAGCGTCATCTATGTGTCACAAGTAAGAAACTAGCCAAAAATCGTAGTCGGATTTTAGTACCACAGATACAAGGGCGTTTCCTATCTTTCTAACTCTATAATCTTTGATAACCAAGTTATTTTAAACTTTCGAAGTTAACGATCTATTTGAACGGTTGGGTTTGTGTTCATTAGAATTTTTATTCTGAAGGTTGAAGATAATTTTTTTGAAGTTCTTTTAAGAACTATTAATAATAATGCTGGATAGTTGTGTTGCATATAGCTGCACTGCCAGATATAAAAAAGGAACCAATTTGAAATTTCCTGCGTAAGTATAGAAACGCATTCTCTTTTTATATTTCGATTAGTAGCCTCCATGAATTTATTGAAATTACAGGTTCCCAAAACTCCAGAGCTTGAGAAAAAAATGGATTGATGCTGTAGGAAGGGCTGATAACGAACCTTTTTCAATATCGAAAATTTGTAGTAATCCTTTTCGAGAAGAAGATTACTATGTGAACCCAATGGGACTGTGATTCTCAAAAAAAAAGCTGTTACTTCTTTGTTTTGCTTCATATTTCCTACAACATCTGAGAGAAAGGAAAGAAAGAAAGAAATAATTTCAACAACTGCAAATGGTAAGACAGGTTCATATTTATAGAATTCGTGGAACTTCTTTGTGATAAATTCTGTAGTAATTGACAGATTAATTATAATGAACAATGTTGTATCATTTAGTTGCTTGTTAATTTTTTTTTTGCAGTAGTTCCGTTTTTGGAAAGCCCCAACTTTTTCATGGATAAAGGAGAAAAAGAATCGCTCTGTCTCTCACCAGTAGACATACAACCTAATTCACACGAGATTCAGGATGTGCAGCCCCAGGTAGACGAAACCAATATCAGGAAAAGATGAATGAGAAATTTTGCCTTCATACTAGATAACAAAAATTTTATAAGAGAATCATTGCCTTATATAATTTTTCTCCAACTTCTTTCATTCCTTCTTTAGAAAAAGATCAGTTCCTGGGTATGTAGGAGATTTTGTAGAAGCTGACCTATATGACACATATCTGAAAAGTATGTTGAAGATCTCTCTCAACTTTCTTATGACATTTCATTGCCTATTATGAATATCTCCAAGGAATAGGACAGCTGAACCATCCCTTGAAGGATAACATTGAGCACCATTAGAGAAGAGGACCAGAGTCCAATTTTCATATACATACTGGACGAGAGGAGGTTCTTCTTAGTGGTGAGTGTGAAAGCAGACTGTGAAAAAAGGTTTTTACACATTGACATTGAATTTCGAGAATCTTCGAGAAGTCTTACTGTTTTTTTTTTCAACAGATGTTTATGATAAGAAGAGATGTCCTCCATTGTTGGAATGAAGCAGCTCATTAGTCTGGACAGACACAACATTCTACTGGGGTCGAGGGTTTTTTTTTGCTGAGGTTTTTTCCCTATCTTTTATATTATATTTATAGTACCCCAAACCTCAGCTAACACTTTTTCTAACACATGCTACATGCTGTATTCTTTGGATTATTGTATATATTGTATTATTATATATATCAAAAGAATGAATATATGTATATTAAAGTGTTTTCTTTTTATCAATTGATTTATTTTCTAAAATGTGTTATTTATTATAATGTCTATATATGTAGATATATCTCATCGAATAAAGGAAGGATTAACCTCATATTTATTTTTCTAAATTCTATGAAATTAATTTTATGGAATAGTTCACTCCCACAGAGGTAGTTGATTCAAAATTTCACAGATACTTATTCAATTTTCTAATTTCACAAATATTGACCATGATTAATGATCTCAGCTCTGGAATTTCAAAACCTTCGAATAATATCCAAATGATCAAATTCAATCAATAAAACATGGTGACCAAAGTTGAGGGGGTCGGTCAATCCAATTTACATATACATACTGGATGAGAAAAGGTTCTCCTTAGTGGTGAGTGTGAAAGCCGACTGAGAAATGAATAATTGCAGTGATAAACTACAACACAAAAAGTGTTTTCTTTCATCGAGTTCGACAATGGTATCTATACCCCTTTTGAATACTTACTCCGAATTCCAACACCATGGAAATTCCTGCATTTACAAATTTCATAAGAAAACCTAGCATGATTATTCTCTTTTCTGACCCTAAAACCAATATTTACTCTAACGGATTGGAAACCAGTGAAAAAAATCAACATTCCTTATTAAGACTCCTTTGACTTTTAAACATTTCCGAGATCAAACTCAACTTCAGAAATATTTAACGGAATTCGCCCAAACTTTATATTTTTAATCTAGGATATCTGCTGAAATAGTTTTTGCAAAAAATACTCTAGTTTCATTCAGTATTAATCACAAAACTATGACAATATCATGATGTTTATATAACCACAGAATATCTATCCTTACCCAGAAGCGACAGCTCACGTATTTTTAGGGGTCAATTTTCAATGACCTTGAGTAACCACTTACACAAACACTAGCCAAACAAAGTGTGCAAGTGTGCACTGAGCTCTGAGTTATACACTGCAAACAAAAAACAATTCTTCGCTTAATTTCAAAACGTTGTTATTTTCTTAAAGATTCTTGAATGGAATGAAGGTTCAGAGTAATACCAAAATATATTTTGATATAATATTACCATTTATGGTTCATTTGAACTTTTCAAATTTATATTTCGGTTGGATAGAATATTGATGTGTTAGATGAACATTGAAAATTTCAAGTAGTTTTATGACTATATGATTTCTTGTTTAACGATTGTTCATCATATTTTTGCAATGTATTTGACAGTGTGCTTTTAACGATTCAATTTTCCCTATACTTTTAATTTCAAAACGTGTCTATGCATCTAATTAATTAAAAGAAATATCTAATTGAAAGGTTCAATATCATGACCTTATATTTATGAGATTGGAGAATAGATATTTCTCACCTTTCGGTATTTCGGAAGATCTATCTTCAAATATATATTCAAGAAGTTCATAGATTTGAAAAAAGCTTTTGATACAGTGGACACAGGAATAATGATGAATAAGTTAGAAAAAATGGGATTTAGGGGAGTATGGTACAACTTGGTAAAATCACACTTGAGTGATCGAAGACATATTGCAAAGTGATATGGAGAATGTCAATACTGGTGTATCTCAGGGATCGGTCCTTGGACCATTACTGTACCTATTATATGTTCAAATTTCTGAATCTGAAATGTCATTACTTTATGTATTCAGATGACACAGCGCTTGTATTCTCTGGCCCAGGCTCAAGAGCTTGTGAACAGAATATAAATGATGATTTGGCAAAGTATTTCCAGTGGCTGTACACTAACATATTAAGTATAAATATCGATAAGACTGTATATATGACAATTAAACGAAATACCCAAAATGTGAGTGATATTACAATAAGCTGAATGGTATCTGAAAGAGGTTACTGAGTATAAGTATTTGGGACTTGTCATCTAGTATAATCTTACCTGGAATAATCATATTGAAAATATAATGAATAAAATTACCCCCATGGCAGGTGCAATAAGAAGATGTTCCCGAGAACTCAATGATAACACTAGAAAACTACTCTATCACAGCTTTATAAAACCACATCTATTATACCTAGTTTCCTGCTGGGCTGTAGCTACAGGATATCTCATACAAATACTTCAACGGATGCAGAATAAATTGTCAGGACAATATTTATATCAGTACCCCTATCTCACACCAACAGAACAATTATAAAAAGGAACTAAAGTTATGAATATTAAGAACATTATATTTTTTGAACAAGTCAAACTTATATACAATATAGAAAGTTAAAATCTAAAATCGAATACAAAACTAACAAAAAATAGAAATTTCCATTGATATGAAGCAGGAAAAAAAAGTACCTAAGAAGAAACTCGGCAAGAAAAACAAAATGTTTACATTCACCTATCCGGCAGCATTCATTCGTATAATCAAGTCTCTGTTGAAGTTGTAGAAGTTGATACTACCAAAAAATGTCATTTACTCAGTGAGATTTAGCTTTTTGTTTGTAATATATAGTTTATTAATATTACAAAATTTATTTTTAGTTGAACAGGCTGAATTATAGTATTTGGTGGGCCCTGGTGCCAGTTTTTTATATGTTTTTAGGTCAACAATAAATGTTCGAAATTGAATTGAAAAATCGGTAGATATAACGAAAAATCGGTAGATAAAACGAAAAATCGGTAGATCTAACGAAAAATCGGTAGGTTCGGCAACACTGCATTTAACAAGGAATGAAGCTGAGTTTGACAAATATACCACCAGATCTGGGACATGCGCACGTAATTTTGTCCCCAATAAATTAGTTCGAGCTGTCGCTTCTGGGTAAGGATAGATATTCTGTGATATAACAACATTGTTTTGTTTCCAACACGTGCTTTTGACAGCGCCCTAAGTTGGATCCTCTCTGTTCGTTTCATGGGAACTGTATGAGTCTTTCTTTCTCTTATGGAGATTGCCTCGGATTTCTTCTAAAAAGTCACGTGACAAGGAGTCCATAGTATAATAGGTCAATGAGGTTTACCCACACTTTCGGTGTTGGTTAAGTTAACTGATAGTTAACAACGTTTCGTGGGATTGTAAAACGCCTAACCTACAAAATTTCCTTAACCAAAAGTTAACCTTCGATTGTAAAGTCTAGTTTGATGTTCTGTGGTCTAGTCTAACCGTCAGCTGCGGCGTAATGCTGGGAACGAAGATAAAAGTCAGCTGATTCGGGGCAAGAAACGCCATGTTTGAACTGAACTCAAGGAGATTTTGGGTTTTTTCTTGAATTTGAAATATTTATACAATATTTTTGACGTACCCACTCATCTGATTTTTATAGTGAGAATCTAACTTATAATTCCTTGTAATATTCTGTTGGTTAGCAAAGATTTTGATAACAAAAACGTATTAATTTAAGTTGAATGAATTTATTGTTTCCGAATGAAAGAGAAATTTTAAACATTTTATGTGTTCCATAGGAATTAAATTAATGAGATATTTAAAGAAATAATCAACAAATTGAACGTTTCTATAATTATTGTCGTTTTGAAAGAATAAATTCTGTATATATATTCGTTCACAATGCGTTTTTTCCGTATCAATGGTATATTAATTTTTTCTTTTGTACATCATAAAGACTTCAAACTTACAGTACTTTAAACAGATTAGTCGAAGACCGCTGACCGAAAATTTACTCATTCAAATTAAATATCATTGACAGAACGCATTGAATTTGTGCGCTTTTTCTAAGAGCGTTATGTTTTTTTTTCGAATCTTGAGCCAAAGATGGTATCAAATTTTTTTAATGCAACTATTACTAGATGGACAAATAGGAAGTTGGTGAAAAAAAATTATAAAATTATTAAAATAAATTTATTTTCGAGTTGAAGAGAGAATTCGAATATTTTTATTGGTTCTGAAGGAATAATTCAAATTGAATTACGAATCTGAATAAAAAATCAATATGTAAATTACAAAGCTTAAGATTATAGTTCTTTAAAATTTATTAATTTGGTAAACATTCGTCGAATATTATGTTTTGTTTCAATGGTGATTTTATTTTTGTGATGTATGTATTCTTATATTGAAATATACTTCTAAAATAATGTACACTACTTGAAGAAGGTGGTTATTCAGAGAATCCTGATCAGAAATATGAAATATAAATTGAGAGCAAGAGCAAATGTTCTCAAGTGCTCGGGTATATTATATATAAGCAGAATATTGCCTCCTCTTACAAAATGATTAATTCAAGATACTCAATAAATATAGGATAGGATAGAGAAAAATTCCTTTTTTTTTTCATATTATTTTGGGGTATCAGTAACTCGACTCTCCAAGTAGTTATCAGAACTGAAAATATTTCAAACCTGAATATATAAAAATACTGCATAATTGAAAACAGGTAACAACCTAGTTGATGGAAGATCCGTCTCAAACTGCTTATCAGAAGTAAATTGTGCTTTAATCTCCTTCTTAGCAGATCTTTTTCTGATTTTCCTTGATTTGGTTAATTTCTTCCTTAGGTGTTCAGGAAAATCAAAAGATTGAGGGAATAGAACCTTTTCTCAGTTCAATTTGACCGAATTGTCTGTTCAAATCAGTTTCGAGAAAGTGTTTTCTACATCAAGTAGAAGAATTCGTGGGGTAAAAATTTTCCCGTTTCATTGCCAAGACCCATAAGGACTATGTTTTTAATCACTGGAAAACATGCAGAATGTTGAATATTACTATGATAATTCAAGAACCTGTTGTTTACCTCTGTTTGTGTACAATTATGCCGAGTAGGCCTTTACCATAGTGAAAAATCAAAGGTAAAAAATAATACCAGCATAATAACGATAGTAACACACACAAATATATATAAAAAATTCACCGATTCACGTATAGACTCAAGATTGTTTTGCCCCTAATCAGCTGATTATCTTCTATCTCACAAACGTACCCGTGGGTCTCTCTCTACGCCCCTTCCATGTGTTATTAGTTCACTGCCACAGAATATCTATCCTTACCCAAAAGAGACAGCTCACGTATTTTTAGGGGTCAATTTTCAATGACCTTGAGTAACCACTTCCACAAACACTAGCCAAACAAAAGTGTGCACTGGCTCTGAGCTATACACTGCAAACAAAAAAACAATTCTTCGCTTAATTTCAAAACGTTGTAATTTTTTTAAAGATTCTTGAATGGAATTAAGTTTTAGAGTAATACCAAAATATATTTTGTTTATAATATTACCATTTATGGTTCATTTGGATAGAATGTTGATGTGTTAGATGAACATTGAAAATTTCAAGTAAAAGTTTTTATGACTATATGATTTCTTGTTTGACGATTGTTCATCATTTTTTTGCAAAGTATTCGACAGTGTGCTTTCAACGATACAATTTTCCCTATACTGTTAATTTCAAAACGTGTCTATGCATCTAATTAATTATAAGAAATATCTAATTGTATCTGATGATATCGGTGAAAGGTTCAATATTATGACCTGATATTTATGAGATTGGAGAATAGATATTTCTCAGCTTTGGGTATTTCGGAAGATCTATCTTCAAAAATATATTCAAGAAGTTCATAGATTTGAAAAAGGCTTTTGATACAGTGGACACAGAGATAATGATGAATAAGTTAGAAAAAATGGGATTTAGGGGAGTATGGTACAACTTGGTAAAATCACACTTGAGTGATTGAAGACATTGCAAAGTGATATGGAGAATGTCAATACTGGTGTATCTCAGGGATCGGTCCTTGGACCATTACTGTACCTATTATATGTTCAAATTTCTTAATCTGAAATGTCATTACTTTATGTATTCAGATGACACAGCGTTCTTAGTACCTAAGAAGAAACTCGGCAAGAAAAACAAAATGTTTACATTCACCTATCCGGCAGCATTCATTCGTATAATCAAGTCCCTGTTGAAGTTGTAAAAGTTGATACTACCAAAAAATGTGCCGTAACCGCTGTCATTTCCTCAGTGAGATTTAGCTTTTTGTTTGTAATATATAGTTTATTAATATTACAAAATTTATTTTTAGTTGAACAGGCTAAATTATAGTATTTTGTAGGCCCTGCTGCCAGTTTTTTATAATATGTTTTTAGGTCAACAATAAATGTTCGAAATTGAATTGAAAAATCGGTTGATATAACAAAAAATCGGTAGATATAACGAAAAAATCGGTAGGTTCGGCAACACTGCAATATAAGAAGGAATCAAGCTGAGTTTGACAGATATACCACCAGATCTGGGACATGCGCACGTAATTTTGTCCCCAATAAATTAGTTCGAGCCAGGGTCTTGACACCTTCCTACCCCCACCCCAAATAGTGTTTTTAGTTGAGACAACAAATACTCGTGTCGCTGCATACGCCAATATTTAGTGATATCGTCAATAGATGACTCTGTTTGAGGTTTTTAGTCGTGTTTAGTGTTTGTCAAACATATGTTTTATTGACATAATTCACACAATTATTGATCACATTATGTATTTACATTCACAAGATCAAATGGATATGAAGAAGATAGTTATTAGTTATTTATTAAATATTGGAGAGTTATTATCCACTTTCTTCATCATTGTAAAACACAATCTGTGACAAA
The DNA here is from genome assembly GCA_038502775.1 of Hippodamia convergens. Lineage (NCBI taxonomy): Eukaryota > Metazoa > Arthropoda > Insecta > Coleoptera > Coccinellidae > Hippodamia > Hippodamia convergens. Next base: position 19,107,324 of record CM076610.1, read on the forward strand.
ATTCCAAGAAATGTAAGAGAGAAGAATTTCTTCAGGTGAGTACAATTATAATTTTCCACATTCATCTCTTGTTCTTTTTTTATTGGCTGAATCTTTCAGATTTATGTTTTTACTCAGTGATTAAGAAAAAATTTATTCTTTACAGGTAAAAGAGCTGTGGTACTTTCTAAATTGAACTGTTTGAGACGAACACACTTGAGGGCACAGGAACAGATTCTCTACAACATGATTTACAAACTGAAAATACAATTAAACCAGAAGCAGTATCAAATCAAGAACTATCAAGAAAGATTAAGTGCTGCACTTGTAAACCCGAAAAAAATTCAGGCAAAAACTCTATGAGGAAAAAGAGAACAAGCAAATCTTGAGAAGCCAACTTTTTAAATGTACACTGTGTCCCAAATTGGGTGTGACTGCACTGTATCTCAGCTATTATTGAAGATAGAGACATGCATTTTTTGCGACCTTGTGTCAGTTTTGGTAAAACTTTTAAATATACATATATGTTTATTTTTGGTAATTGTCTAGACTGATCCGAAAATTGACGAAAAATTCAGTAAGCACTAACCTTAATATGCAGGAGAGGAATCTTATTTCAGATTTATCTGGTCGGTCTTGGTTCTTCTAAAAAAAATTCTCAAATTAATTGACGGTCAAATCAACACTTCAATTTTCAAGTCCGTTATAATATTTCAGTTTCGTGGCCTTTTTTTCATTATGAATACAAAATTCTCGATTTTTTCTTTATTTATAGCCTTCTTTATCACTGGATTTCCCTAAAATTTGATGATTTCTAAGTGTGTACAATCCGGTGATATGATAGCCATCTTCATTGCTACGTCATACGAATCACGTTATATTGCGCTGTTGACGTAGAAATGAAGATGAGTAGATGACAAATATCATTCATATCACCGGATTTTAAACACTTAGGAATCATCACATTTTAGGGAAATTCAGTAATAAAGAAGCCTATAAATTAAGAAAAAATTGAGAATTTTGTATTCATAATGACAAAAAGTCCACGTCACAGACTTGAAGAATGAAGTGTTCGTTTAGGATAACCCTCAATGACTTTGAGAATTTTAGAAAAAAAAACCAAGACCTGAAAACAGATTCTGCATATCAAGTTTAGTGCTTACTGAATTTTTCGTCAATTTTTGAGATTTTCGGGTCAGTGTAGACAATTACCCCATTTTCTGTATATTTATATTATATTTGTATATTTTTGTATAGAGAACAGTAATAAATATATATTTGTGAAGGACTATTGTTTTCAATTGCTTAGAATTCAGAATAGGTAAGCCTACTGAAAATCCTAAAAAGCAAAATAAGAATGTAATTTGAATTTCGCGCCGAGCCTGCCGAAAAATGTGATAAAGTAGTAACCTGTAAAATATTAGTTGAGACAACAACCGCTTGGGGTTCCAAACAGTTGTTTTAATCATAGTACGTCAGTGTCCGATCTATTCTACTTAGTTATCTGTGGTTCGAGCTGTCGCTTCTGGAGCTACGTTCGATTTGTATAATTTGTAATTATAGAGTTGGAGTGGAGTGAGAGCGGCGCACCCCGGGTACACGGGCTCCACGAGGTGGGGCTTTAGGAGCGAGCTCCATTCACTCTATACTTACCCCACGCTATCAAAAACGAACGTAGGGGCCGTTCCACTTGGCGATCACAACCTTAGAATATAGAAAACCAGGAAGGAGCATATCATGCATTTTGGTGCGACGAGAATGGTGCACTCAATATGGCCGATACTCGTTTCCGTTTCGCAGTGGCGTAGGGCATTTGAATTTTCAATTACATTTTATTAACGAAATGGCATATTCCAATCGGTCTAAAAAAATCTTAACGAAGTAGGGGAGCAAAACACAATGCAATTTTATATTGTTTTTATTGATTCCTTAACAAAATTAATCTGTTATACAGTTCTAATTCTTTCATCATCAACCGTATTTTTACAAATATAATTCAACCTGGTGATGAAAAAACAATTAGTTGTACTTTTTATCAAAAGTATCAGACGATATATTCATTTCATGGTCCTTTATTCTTTACTTACATATTCCAACTGATCGATTTCAATTGTTGGAAAGCTGCTGGAAATAACCTGATAAAGGCCACAGATGACCGATTAAAACAATCGCCTGGAACATAAAAGGCTCCTGTCGTTAGGACAAAACCCAGGTTTCTTTACGAAACTCATCCATATCACTCTCTGTTTTTCATCTCTGGGAAATCTGGAAAAATAATTGAACTTATAAATTGTGAAGAACTGAATAAAAATTAATTCAACGATACAATCATGGTTTTACTTCCGAAATGTCCCTTGAGACGAAATTAATAGCGCTACCAACTATCAGTGTCAGTTGGTTCAATGAAATTGATTACCGAACATCATCTACGCCCATGGTTTGTTACCGATAACCTCCAAATTCAGCAAAATTGAAATCCCGTGTTTTTCAGGAAAAAATGAATCATTTCAATACCAATATCACTTACCTGAGAAATGTTACACCAAATTCTTGTTTTTTTGGTGTTTTGAAATTGCCACACTCTGCACAACTAATCATTTTATCGAAAATGTTCTAAACTTGGAAAATGTCTTATAGCACTAAATTACGTGTATAAAATAGTAAGAAATTCACGGACACACCTTTAAACCTCGCCTAAAACTTAATTTAATACAATTAAACTGCGAAATATCACAAAAACCAAATAAAAGTACAATTTGCTGAGAGCACCACTTTCTTATTTCAAATTCAAACCAAACGATGACTCATTCGTGGTGCACTCTTGTCGCACTTCCGCTCTTGCATTAGGTGCGCATAGGCTCCTTCCTGGTATTTTATATTCTAAGATCACAACGATCAAAATGCTCCTTTAGCCGTTCCACTTAACGACCGCGGTCTTTGTGAGCGCGGCAAAATCATCGCTCACTCCAAGCTCAAATCGACCCACACATTTCTATGTTCTGTGACGACCTATCTCAATAGATGCGTGAAAATGAAAATGGACGTTCAGAATACAGTTTAGATATATATTTATTATGATATTTCTAACTGTTGTACACTTTAATTAAATTTATTATTTAGAATGACTTCTACTTTTTTCAATCTTGTCATTTCTTTCATGACAGCCCAAAACGCCGAATAATCCGTTCCACTTGAGTTAACATGAAAGCGCTAGCAAGCTAGTGGAATGGG